>CALNXK010000111.1:877500-1432500 GCA_942486035.1 Porites lobata
GCAATATAGTTATTATTGCCGTCAGACCAACTATCATCTTCGTAACTGCCAGCTGAAAGCAAAGGACTTCATATAAGGAGCCTAGCGTAAGATTAAGAAGGTGTACACACGCGGAGAGAACAGTTGTATGCCGCAGGCAGCCCAACCTAGGGTGAGTCTTGGGGGATGCTCCCCCAGAAAATCATCTTAAATTTCGGGTCTCAGAAATCCAATTTCCAGCTTTTCCGCAGGATATTTTCAATAAATTAATATGCAGAAAAAATGCGGAACGGTTGTTTTTCTCATCGACGTCTGTTCGAGCCGAATTATGGAATAATAAAACTAAGGAAATACTACGCACGTATATGGACGCTACACTCCTGCATGTTACATTTTTTTTTTTTTCGAAAGGTTTAGAATCACGTTTCCGGGCAAATAATAAACATCCGCTTCAAGTTTGCAATTTTTCAAACTACGAAATGACCAGATAAAAGGCTGTGTAAATATACAATTATTGTGGATGAACCCGACATAAAACTGCTTATTTTTGTGTAGATATCGTAAACAGTACTACGACAAGAGTAAAGGGAAAACCTGGTCACGTTGTTCAAATTGACGTTTGCCTTTAGTAAACGTGTTTCTAAATTGTTCTTTGTTTATTATGCTGTGTAAGTTACAGTCTCAGTCAAAATTGTTGGGACACTTTGCTGTCCAGTGGCGGATACAGGGTAGGGGCCCGGGGGAGCCAGGCTCTCCCCTTATTTTTAAACCAAACTGGGGCCCGAAAGGCCGAAAAAAATTTTTTGACACCATCCCCCCCCGCCCCCTTATGTCAGGGTCTGGATGACCGCTCCCCCCCCCGCTCCCCACCTTATCTGAAGGTCTGGTTCCGCCATTGCCGTCCGTCTTGCCCTCCCAATGTTGGTATACAAGATTTGGCGAGTTAACTGCGATAAACAAAATTGGAAGGACGAGAAGATGGGCCAGAAGTTGAAAAAACAGCGTTGGGTGGAAGTGTCCCAACTATACGCTCTTCTCACTTATGGTAATATGCCCGTCTAACCTCGTTTACGGGTAAAAATTCTTTTGAAATTCAAATACGAAAACGTCGTCTGATAAGCATTTCAAAGGACTTTTTACTCAAAAACGAGGTTAGACGGGCATATTACCATACGTGAGAAGAGCGTATTTTTGCCGGAGACTGTGGCTCTAGTTACGATTCAAAACTCTGACAACGAAAGGTGAAATTACTGCGTCGTTGGGTGCTCTTACTCAATGAAAATGAATGACACAACTCTACTGAGACAGCTAACCATGATATCAACTGACCCATGTCGACACAACTTAAAAACACTATTTCCTTTTCTGGTCGCAAAACTTCATATAAATATTATTATGGACGACAAGAAAATAACGATAATATTATTTTTATTCAAGAATGAACAGTATTTTTAAATTTAAGAATGAAAAACAGGGTTTAAATATTGAAGAATTTCGAGTTTCTGTGACGTCTGTTGTAGGGTTTTGAACAATTTCTTGCATTTCTGTAAAGTCTCCCAAATAACTTTAGGTTTTGCAAAAATGTTTGGCTAAATAAATAATGGCAGTAGAAAAACTTGGCATCATTATTTAACTATTTAAAATAAACTTTTCACATGCAGTTCTTGATGTATTTTAATAAGGTTTTCAGCAGAATGTAAAGAAATTAGGTTTAACAAAAGGAGACAAACGAAGTCAAGATCTTTTATATATCTCTTTTTATCTTGCTTTAAAACGATATTCACTCGTGTTAAAACACGAAAAATGTGGAAAACTGGCTTTATTCAGGTAGCTTAAAAATCAATTGAGTATAAGTAATCGCGCTACCTGATTCGATCGTTTATATAGTCGCCCCCCAAGCGGAAGATTCGAGAGTGCCGCGTCATAAATAATTGAATTTGATATGAATATTGAAAAAAATTAAGGAACATTACTCAAGAATGGCAGGGGAAGTCTATACGCACCAAGGGCCGAGGTACAAGGCAAAAAGGTGCCGAATCCCGGTAAATCAGTCTAGTGGGCAAATTTTGTCGAATAAACTACCAAAGATTAAGAAGAAAGGCTAGCATTCTTCTAGCTGCAGTCAGTCTTGCTTCTTGATTTCATATTTATTCACAATCAAGCCGGCTTAGCTTGGAGAAAAAAATGATACCTTACTGAAAACGGTCAAAATAAATTTCAGGTTACAACGACGATCCATGCATCCACCCGGCCGTTTCCAACGCACGCGTTCTCCTGAAGCCGCTCAATTTTTTTCGTCCAAAAACTATTAAAACTAAATCGCAAAATGCAATATTTGATTTGCTTTCATATGAAGATCAAAACAAGTTATTTCTCCAGATAGTTCTCTTGAATTTTTGGTGACCAAAGACAGCGTTATATTAGCAGTGCGGTAATCTATAAGCGATTCGCAATCTATTAAAGTTCAAAGACTTTTGGAAGTTTCCGAGCCGGTGAACAAAGAGAAATTTCTTTGAACAGCTAGATTTCAACTCTCGAAGTTTACTTATTTAAGTGAAAGGATTTATATGCAAAATTTTCAGCAGTTAAGAGTTTATAGTTGTATATGGGCTTGTACCTCACGCAGAATGTGTAGGACGCTAAACTGAATTGAGAGTCTTAATTGTTTCGTTTCGAAGAAACAGGAGATCAAAGTTTCTGAGAAATCTGACACACTCCAAGGGCGTATAATTCTATAAAAGAGATCTTTTCGCTTTTCAACAAATTGACCTGTTTTATATTCGGCCTTTTCCCAAAGAATCTATTGCACCAAGTCGTAGCCGTTTAAAAAATACTATAAGACCCCAAACTACCAACAAAAGCATGCTAACGATCACAAGAAATTATAATTTCACTGGTCATCAGAGATGAGATAGTTTGTAACAGTTTGTAAACTAAACTGACCTGCAACTGAAGACAAAAGTTGGGTAAAAATAAGAAAATAAAAGCCAGTTGCCAAGTTCCTTCTCCAAGCCATCATCACACCGAAGGAGCAAACAAAAATGTTTTAACGTCACTCTTCGTGGTTGTTGGTAGGAGGCATTAGCCAGATTTCCTGTTTGACCGGTTTGCAGTATTCTTCGAATCGAGGCCATTTTCTCGGAAATTGTGAATAGCGCATTGTGCCGTGACGAACCACAGTGACGCAGGACCGGAATAGGAAGCTTATTAACCAACGATGGCGGCGTCCGCAACGAGAACGGCAACACTGGCAAAACAACATTTTTGCACGGGCGTCACGCTTTTTTGTACTTTTCTTTGCTGTCACTGCACAACTACGGCGTGAAATTTTTCTAACTTCACGTTTTATGGAGGACAGGAACACATGACAACTATTTTCTTTTTCTTTTGTAAAGTTAGATGCAGTCCTTTAGAATTCAACACCTGAAAATATCGCCAACATTTGACAAATTAAAAGAGTCGCAATAAGAGCGATGAACTTTAAAGCAGCGCGAATTCAGTTTTCGGGTGACGTTTTAGCTGCCGTTGCCATCATCGTTGCTTAAGCTCCCTAATGAAGGGCGAAGGGGGAGGGGGGTGGGGAGTGGAAAGAGGGCAAAACAAGCCCAGGGCCCAGTTGTTCGAAGGCCGATTGGCACTAACCCAGGGTTAAATTTTAACCCGGGTTTCTTTTTCTTTTGATCAAAAGCATTTTCTCAGGTAATTTTATCTATTCTTATTACATTTAAGACCGTTTATTACATTTAGGCCTTCTACATAGCCAATCATCAAATTGTTGACAAAAAGAATTAAATTGAATTTGCTTTTTAAGCTTTCATATCTGAATTCAAATTTCGAACTAACCGTGGGTTATCTTAACCCAGCTTTGAACAACTCGGCCCAGTTGAAGAACCCATAAAGATTTGTGGGTGCGTTCCATGATCCAATCAGATCCAATCAGATTACGCGGATCATAGTAGATCAAATTAACCGATGAATCCACTGTGGACAAGGATTCATCAGTTCATTTGATCTACTTATCCGAGTGATATCGGATCACTGATCCTGATCTGGATGATCTCAAAGAAACGCACCTATATATTTGAGAATCTCAACAGAGTGTTTTCACTTACGTGGCCAGCGTCTACGCAAATTGATTGGAACAAAAGAAAGCGTTTGCATAAGAAAAGAGTTCAACTCCCACAGGATTGGTTCGGGACACCATATATGGCCCAGGTTTTATTGTTTTGGGACACCAATATGGCCGCCGTGACGTCATGTGAAAACATCGGCTCTATTGGTCGCTCTATTGACGAACGCGAAAACAATAGAGTTAATCCCAGTCCCTTCTGGTTCGTTCTTTCAACCATGATCATGTCCTGAGAAAATAAAAGCGTGGACGCTACGAGTCTGGAACAAAATTATTCAACATTCCATTATTCAACATATTTCTTTACTATACCTATCATCCTATCTCAAAAGCTTGATCTCCATCCGTATAAAACTATTCTTTTTAGGATGTTTTCCTCTAATGGGGTAAAGGGTAAGGCGGCGTCTTTTTTCTCAGTGAATCAAGTTTGCGTCTTCAGAAACAAAAGAAAAAAGAAATAAAATATTCTAATGCGAACTGACTTGAGGTTAAAATAAAGTGGAGAACCGTACTGAGCCAAGAATACACACTACATTGCAATCAAAAACGCCGATTTATTCATACTAATTACGATCGCACCTCTATCAGCTGAAACATGTGGTGGCCCGTTTAGGCTCCGTTTACACTGAAATAGCTAGATAGGTACAAATGAGTCAAAATGAGTCATGAGTTAAGTCAAAAAAAGGTTAGAATCTTTCAAATTCGTTGTCAATTACTACTTTGATCAAAATACATGGTGCATACAATGGCAAACCTAAACCTAAAAATATGCAAAACATATCGAGTTCCATTAATGTTTAACTCTTATCACTATATAACTGTTAGTTCTTAATCCTAATTACTATAGTCGGTGCTTAATTCCTATTTTCAGTGTTCAACCCTGACCTGACTCATTTTAAGCGTGGTCTACAGTCGATTTCATTCGTAGGCTGGCTAACAAAATCTCATAATCAACTGTTTTTGAACCATTACGACATAACGTAAATTCCATGAAAACATGTAAGGCTGGTCTTCACTTGGGACCAGTCATGGGGGAGAAAATCCATTATCTACGAGACAAGCTAAGGCAAAAAGAGTACTCAAAACAACAAACTTGATAATAGCAAAACTTCATACTGTTATTTCAAACGATATATGGTTGATTTTACGGTTAATTCATCACACTAAAAAGGCCTAAATAAGTTTGGCTGCGTATAATGAGGGCTCAAGGCTGCATTGGGAGACACTATTCTAAGAACTTAGGAGCTACTTGGGGCTCATTCCTCCTCGACCAATGGTCGCATGGGAACCCGAGTGTTGGCATTCGTTGTCATGACAGCGGAAGTACCAACACCAGGCGCGATGATGATAGGACCTTGATTGGCGGAGCGACGCCTCCTACAGCAGCAGTAGCAACAGCAGCCACAGCAGACGGCGATGAGAAAAACAACCGTTCCAGCGATCACTGCTATTTTGGCAGGAACACTTAGGTCAATAAACCATCCAAAGAATCCTAAAAACAACAAATTTTGGTCATTTCTTTTCAAGCTGACACCTTTCTTACACGTATTGCACTGTGGAAATGAACAGTTATTCCCCAGTAAATCGAACCAGCCCTACGTAACTCCGATATCTTCAGTGATCAAAAATGAATGAAACGACATTTCACAGTAAAGAACCAGCCCCGTTATATTTTTCTGTACACCTGGCACATGTTTATATCGGAGTTACTCTTTATTTTACTCCTTTGTCTGTGTTACTGTGGTTACCAACATCGCAAGGTAATGAGGTGGACACGCTGATTTAGCCTGAGTAGCAGGCACTTGGAATTATTTGGGCGCAAGAAACAACGAGCGTGCGAGAGTGAGACACGAGTGTCTACCTCGCGCGGCCCGTTCTTTCTTGCGCCCACTACTTCCAAGCACCTGCTACGCAGGCTAACACTGATTCAGTTCGATGTATACACGTATGGCAGGCACCTAATATAATCCCGCGGATGTCCCTCTCGTATTAAGGTCTTAATTTGGTCCCGCGGGTGTCCCGCTCTAAGTAAAGCGCTTATATTTAGTGTCAGACACCGCCTTATCGTACAGATGGTACAGATTATTACTCGTGACAAGAACTGCTTTTAATTAGATATAGTACGCCATGTTGATCAAGATCAGTTTTACTTGCCACAATCGTCAGTTGAGATCGGCAAGTCTCCATCCACAACAGTGACTGGGGGGAGATAAACACCCAGTGCTCCGACCAGCAGATTCACCTGGTAAAAGATAAAACAGTCACCTTCAACTGATTCCATTCAATTGAGTGATGGTTCATTCAAATCTTACAAAAGTAGTTTGAAAGCTGCAACTAGAAAAACCTTTTCATATCAAAAATATGATCAGTATGAAGAAGTAAAAAACATTTAGTCATCCTGGTTGCCCAGCGCAATTTTTTTATAAAAATGTAGAAAACCATTTACACAGTAACCAGTTGTTTCGTTTTCATTTTCGAGGATTCGTTTCTGTATGTGGGTTTTGATGTTGATTTTTATGTCTTAAGCTAGTTGATGTACCAAGTTAGAACAAGCCTAGCCTGCGAAAACATCCTTTTCTCCTCGCTCTTCGCCGCTGGGGAAGTTTCGCGCGGAAAGAAGAGCGAGGAGAAATGGATGTTTTCGCAGGCCAGAACAAGCCTGAAACCATACAACAGAAAACCTTTCATTACGTGACCTGCTCTCGCATCACGGTGAGGGTAAAAGGCGGAATGAGTTTGCGGAATGGCATGTGGCATGGCTTGCGGAATGAAATAATTATGCGGAATGCAATATATGGAAATGGAACACAGGAATAAATTAAGCAGAAAAGCATACGTGCGTCTCTGCCGCGCCTTATTTTGGCACAAATTTGAAGGAGCAACCGCTCTGCCGGTCCGTTTATTATTTCTGGCTCAAACCAAGATGCTAGAGCAGCGCGTTGGAGTTCACGAGGATTATGGAGGAAATCACTTCTAGTAGTGGTAGGCTTTATGAGGCTGCTAGGAAATGGTAGACTCGGTCGTAGGAAAGGAAATTTAGTTTGAGTCAGTGGGGAATTCGAATATCCGAGTTCGAGTTAACGGTCGAGTAAAAAATGAATGAAAAGTGGGATGAAATCCAGGGGAAATTGGACTTAGTTCGAGTGAGCGGAGGGGGGGTGCGAGTTATCCGAGTTCGAGATATAGGGGTTCTGCTCTACAAGTGAAGGTAAAAAACCTGTGGAGTTAATCGTGCAAACAACTTTTGCAGAAAAATTAAAGCAGAAGGGAGCGTGACCTTCCAAAACTATTTTCTTCAATGGTCGACTTTAGTGATGTAGTATCGGTAATGCCATGCAGCCCGCCTCAATAAATCTCATCTTTGTGGCTGTGCGAAAAAGGCTAATCGAGAGTGAGAAATCAAGGAATCCTTCGTGGCTTTTTGATTGTCATCGTAGTCAAGCCCGCATAATTAAAAAAGTCGCTGCTTTTGCAAATTGATTGGCGCCAAAAAAGGGTTCACTTTTCAGTTTAATTTATTTCTTTTAGTCATTCAGCATATATTACATTCCGCATGATTACAACTGTATGTCACTCCGCAAGGCATGCCACATGTCATTCCCCAAACTCATTCCTCCTTTTACCCTCACCAGTCACATAGACCTCCGCCAATTGGCTGATTAGTTAACTTATCGTGACGTAAGGGAGCTTTCATTTATTGCGCTGGGAAAAGCCCTGTGGGAAATGGCTTGTGTGAATGGGCGGACTGGAAAGTATGGATTGGAAATTGAAACGGATTTTGACGACCACCCTCAACCACCTCCCCCCCTTCCCCCTCCCCCCGTTCCTTCCAGGTGATTATAAATGAAAGCCTTTAGAACACACCTTTAAATGCAGTGTATCTCCGTTATTGGTGAGGTCTACTTCAACGTACACACCACCAGCAGGAACACTAAATCCGGGCACTGGAATTTTGTCATCACCACTGTAGGTATGTGACCACGTGATATCCAGATCCGGGACATTCATGGAAGCCGTTACAGTAACAGGGTCATCACATTTGTTGATCTAGCGAGTAAGAGAATATATATTTTCATCAATCAAGCCTATTTATACACGATAGCTATTCACCTTTTCGCTGCTTCACGAGAAATGGTCACACTTCAGAATTTCATCCACAGTATCTCAAAAGTTAGAACCACCTTGTACAGTATAATAAACAGTACCACAGGAAAGAACTACCCAGTGCCTTTTGCATGGTTACGCAATAGGATTCCATCCACAGACTCAAAAGTTAGATACACCTTGTACAGCATACTAACGGAAAGAACTGCTCAGTAGCTTTCATTTGAATGGTCACACTTAAGGATTTCATCCACAGATACAAGAGTTAGAGCCACCTTGTACAGCATAATAAACAGTAGCACAGGAAAGTACTGCTCAGTAGCTTTCATTTGACTAAAGTTATAACTTATAACAACATTGTCTCATTATAATTGAATTCATTGCTTGTCATAAGCTTTTCAGTTCGCAATCTTCATTGGGAGAGTTTCGACAGTAATGGTTCTGGGCTCCTGATTGGACAGTTAAAGGCTATACCTTGGAACTTAGGTTAGTTTCAGAGCTAGCCTAAAATTTGCGAACAGTTCGACATTTTTTGTCGATTGAAGAAGTTTTTCCTCCCTACCTATTACCCAGAAAAAAGGACTTAAGAAATTCTCTGCCAGCCTCCTCACAGTCACCCTACTATTGCTGGTTTGCACGTGATTCAAGGCGGCCATGTTGGATGAAAAGAACAAAAAAGCACTTCTTTCCTCTGGGAAATTAACTCTTTTTTCGTGTGAATTCTTCATGCAAAAATTCTACGGTATTGTCATCCAACATGGCCGCCTTGTCACGTGGTTTCAACCAAGACAAGCTAAAGCAATATGTAGATTTAGCCAAGGCTAACAGCGAAGTTCTCGTTTAGACTCGTTTATACACTCAAACAAAAAATAAACTTGAAGCCGCTGCGAAAAAATCTTTTAAATCTGTGTTTATTAATAGTAGTTCGATCACAAACATGCATGGAAACTGAGCCATTCTAGCATAAAATGTCAAGCGTGTAAAATGTTATCGCGTTCAGAAACAAAAGAAAGCACACTGCATGTAGAACTGTATTTATCAAAAATCGAAAGGCCTCATTAGCAAAAAAAAAAACAACTTTGCACGTGCATCACGTTTTATTGTTTATTTCTTTGTCGTTGTTGTTGTTGCACGACTACAATGTGAAACTTGACAAACTTCCTAATTAATACACGTTTTATGGATGAAATGTTGTTTGTGCTCAGAACCTTATTTTCATAGCTATTAAGACGCGCAATAGGCAAGTTAAATTTCCTCTTTGCATCCGTTAGGTCATACTGACTATTGCCTTTGTCAGTTTGGCACAGTTATAAACTAATGACTTTACAGACTTTACAACATGGTGTATTCTTTTTGTTTGTAGTTGTGACATACCCGGAGTTCCACACGATGACCTCGAGTTCAAGAGTACACAAAATGGCGGCCGTCGGGCAAGAATTTTGCAAGTTTTTCCTTTACCAGTAGAAGAGGTGGAGCAAGAACGACGGTCATTTTCAGGTATTTTGATTCTCCTTACCGTATATTTTTAGTCAGTCGTCGGTTTTTGCTGTACTCGAGAAAAAAAATGTTATCGTCGTGATCTTCAATTATTTATCCCTCGATTCTTCAACTACTTTTGATCTGCTGTCTAATTCCGCCTCTGGCCGCCATTTTATATTGTTTGTGTTTCTAGTCAGTGAGAGGACTGAACCACATTATTTCCAGTCAGCTGGAATGCAATGAAAATAAAGAGAGAGTCGCATTGCGGCTACAGGCTTGTTTCGGCCTGCACCGCGCTCAATTACACGTTTACTTGTTTCTTTGTTTTATTTTTAAACACACTTACAAGACGATAAAACATGCGTCTAAGACGCGTAATAAACAATGGGCCTCTGAATATTTCACTGCATTAAAAAAACTTTCGTGCCCCGATTGCCACACACTTCCCATTCGCGGTTTAAATAACCCGCCGCACGCGTACGCGTGTGAGGGAGGAAATACACGCACGTCTTCTCCTTCCTCGCGGGCACCACGTGCATTCTTATGTGCGCGCCATAATTCTTATGCACCTACCACAAAGGGAAGGACGACGTTGGATAAAAACTCGTACCCTTCGGGTAACCAATGCTTTACCATCTGAGATAGCAAGGTAGCGAACAAGTTAACGAAACTTTGTGGAGGCCGCTTGGTATATTTAAATTTCCTCAGGCGTGGGAAATTGCAGTTTCTACCTGTAGCTTATTTTACTACTATAGACCCTGGATAGCGGGGAGGCGCGTGATGAAAATATATGACCCTACATTGATATAACTTGCGCTGCAGTAAGCACCAAATACGATAATGCTGTTTTTATACAAGCGGAAACAATAAGAGGATAACAGCACAGATCACACAGCAGAATTACAGTTTCGTTCGTGTCAATAAGTTTAATTGAATATTATTTACAGCAACAAATATACCAAAAATCGATTGCAGTTCACAAAGATTAGAATTTGTACAAATCTTACACCGCAACAAGTATGTGCAGAGTAATATTGTCGCCCACGGAGTTACTTCAGATTGATTCGAAGGACTGTCTACATTCAGTACGCGTTCAATGCTAATTACTTAAACTTTTTCGTGTCAAAAAATAATGAAATGTTATTTACAGTAGTGACCAGATTGTACTATTGTAATACGCTGTTACCAAAAGCTTGAAATCATTGAAACGTTTATGTACGCTGTAGTTTAGTCGCTTATAGACTTGCGTCAGATTCAAGGCTTGTTCAACGAAGGGACTGTCGACATTTTGTACGAGTTTAAAGACAACTGGACTTCTATTCTTCATCCCAGGCAATGGCGATTCCAAAGAGAGATGCGTCCCGCTAGGAATTGTACTTTCCGATTACAATCCACGAAGTGGCAGTTCCGGCCCAGCACTCCATACAGGAAAAAATACCCCTGGGATAACTGGAGGGTGTGGTCAGACTAAGAACGTAACAGAACCACTGTTACAATTCCGTGGCGATCCCCGCAAACCATGGATTAAGAGGGAGGTTTTCATCGAAGGGTGCCAGACCGTGGCTGGACCAATGTACTCTTTAGGAATTATAGGAGCTCCCGCTAAAACCATCTGCAGAGAAATAAAGCTAAAATTAGGATCACCCCAAGTGACATTATAGTGCAGCGCGAAACACTAATTACGTACTCATGACCTTTAAGTATACTGCTCCCTCAATACGATGCGGTTTAGTTTTGCAATTATTTGAAGTACTCATGCAATATGTCATAAAAAATCCATTCATTGACCGTTGCAGTTAACACGGGAAAATGTCTCCTTGGAAAATGTTACACAACATACCAAGGTGCATCGCAAGGAATCTTTTATCTAAGACCTCGATCCTGACCTTTTTTTTAACAATATACGGTTTTTTGTTTGTTTATTTATTATGGTTGGTTAGGTTTAATACATAAAATGAAAATGGTTATAACGCGGAAACATGTAAACTGGGGCTCGCTAGTGTCTCATTGGTACTCGATCGCCAAATTAACTCCATAAATTTCTTAGAGTGGTAACAAAAGCAGAAAAAAAAAAAAGGAAACTCGAGTGAGTGCGTGTGGTTATAGCAGCCGATTACCCGCGAGTAATTTTCGGTTCTACTCTTTCACTAAACAACTGTTGCTGGGGAGAATAGGAAGATACTAGTTATGTAATGACTTATAATCTAACCGTGATATTGAAGCATGTTTATCAGCTCCCGCCAGGAATTGTTTGACGAATGGCTACCATTAAGGCACCGAATTTCATTCAAATAAAGAATTACCCACAGTCCTGTGCTTCAGTTGCACTCGTCTCATGGTAAACTTGCCCGCACGTCGAGCGAGCTAAAAATTTTTCTTGAGCACGAAGCGGAAGCGGGAATTTTTTTTTGTTTTCTAGGAGAAGCGAAGGACATTGACAAAGTCTAGTCTTTCGAGTGTTCAAAAAAGTTGTTTTTCCTCCCAGGAGGCTCAGAAAAAAGTACAATTGTACTGGTAAATGCTATTAAAACGATTGAATTTAAATACCGTATTTACTCAAATAAGCACCGCCGCCCTGATACAATCAAAATCAAAATATGTTAATTCTGTAACAAATTAATATGGAAAAATAATAATGCCATAGTTAAAATAATGCTTTGTCGAGTCCAACTTTCAAATAAACGCCGCCATCGAATAAGCGCCGCATTTGAGGCGTGGAAATTTTTACAAGCTCTGCTCTGGTAAACATTATAAATGACATTCAGCGTACCTTCAGTCATCCACTGTCCTTTATCCTAATCTCTTTTGCTTCTCTTTCGACGAGGTTCTTCGTCACCTTGATATGAAAAATAAACAAACGAAACATTTAATTTCAGGATTCAGTTCATCACTTTTTAAGACCTGTTACAAACAGATGTTATAAAACCAGGCACAGATGCTCAATCAATCAAATTGAATTTTAAATTAAAACAAAATACCGTATGTTTGCTTTGATACCGAGTTTCACGGTACAAAGTAAGGTTTCGTGCTGTTTATATTGTTGTGAAGTATTTTCTAGGTTGTTCAGTATGAACTATTGATTTACATGACACTGAGTTTTAGCCTACCTTCAGTCACCCGATGCGATTTATGCTGCTTTCTTTTCTTTCTCTTCCGTGGAGATTCTTCGTCACCTAAATGTACAAAAGAACAACCGAAAAGTTTTCATTTAATGTACATAACTTCTTGAGACTTGCTCATAGGAGGCTACTATGATAAAGACACAGACTTCCACTCCATCAAAGGCTCTTAGGCCTGTGCTGCAGCCACGCATGTTTGTCTTTCTCAGCGATTTTTAAACAAATCTGTTTTAGCTGCTTGATCATGTTGATATCGGATTTCATGGAACAAAATAAGCTGTTATCGTACAACTTGGAAAGTAATGGGAGAGGTTGAGCAGATCAAAGAGGTCTTTCCTTTCGGGTGGTGGTTACTTTCGGATATTTAAAAAGTGTTGGGGTTATTTGTAATCTAGCAATCGTTTACAAGAAGAGATGATTTCAAGGTAAACTAGCAACGGCGAAACGCGTTTAGCGTCTTCACGTTTTTTTAATATTTATGCATGAAGTATTTTCATTCCTGAGTTTTTTGGTAGTTTGATCCAGCTGAGGGCAATTTATTCGTAGAATGGCACTAGAAACTAGTTTTTAGTGGGTTCTAGTTGTCAGGAGATTGTATCCGTACTTGTGAAAATAAGCTGCCAAAGTAGGGAATTACGATTTGCAGTTTTAAATAAATATAACATTTAATTCATTCCGTATTCACTGCTTATATAGTTCTACAGCAGTAAGTAAAGGGTTATTGGGATTAATAACGGGTTCGGATAAGCCAACATGTTTGCCACGTAGTTATAAAAGAGGAGGCCATGATTTCCTAGATGCCGTCATCGTTCTACCCAGTGGCTTTGCCGTTTCTCCGGGTCATTTACCCGCCGTCCCTGTGCACGGAAACGGTGTATCTTAGTAAGATCCCCTATATAAGACACATTGCATTCTTCTGTTCTTGAGAGGGTATGTGTGAAAGGGGCGCAATTTTCGGGAGAATCGCTAGTCTCGTGGGACTGTTGCATTCGATGTTTCATGTGAAAGACAGAAAATAATCGTTACTTTCGAGGGGCCATTAGGTTTGGAATTATCGACATACATCATTGGTTTACATGAACTTATGACTTTCACCATACCTTGTTCTGTCACCCGACCCTCTTTACGCTTTTTTCTTGTCTTTCCCTTCCTCGTAGATTCTTCGCCGCCTACATGCATACAAAACAGGACAACCGAAAGAATTTAATTTTGTGTTCATGGCTTTCTAATGCTGTCCAGTGACGTCACTACCCGAAAAACGGGTAATGATTTTGATTGATTGTCCAAACATTCTAAACTACTCTTTTACTATGATAAAGAGAAAGTATTTAAATTTACGTTCACCACTTCAAGACCTGTTAATAAACAGCTATAGCTATAGTGTACTAAATAAAGTCACAGACTTCTACTCAATCAGAAGTTAACTTGTGATGCGGCTACACTTAATTGGCCGCTCTTCGGTCCTTCAACAACTGTTTTTCAGCTGATTAACAGCGGGTTTCTGGCAAGGCACAAAATTATAGAAACGTCTGTTACAAACCATTGATCTAAACCGATTACCGCCATGACTTTCAGCGCACCTTTATCTCTCGGGTGTTCTTTGTGCTTCTTTCGCTTTCTTCTCTTTCGTGAAGTTCCTTCAACGTCTGGTTATTAAAAAAACAACAACAATTGATTTAATTTTGTATCTATCAGTTTATACATAATGGTAAAACAGCTTTTATTATTTGATAAACAGAAACTACGCAGACGCATATCTCTACTCAAGCGCAAGGATGTATGCCTTAGGATTTTACGCTTGTATATTGTTAGGAACTGTATGAACTGAAACTTTATTAGCGTACCTTCAGTCATCCGATGTACTTTACGCTTTTTTCTTTTCTTTCTTTTTCGCGGAGACTCTTCGTCACCTAGATATGTAAAGAAAAACAACCAAGAACTCAGTTTTATTATAAAAAAGACACAGATTTTCACTCATTCGGAAGTTGATAAAAAGGTTCTGCAACTACGCCTGCTGTCCAATCTCACAGGTTTTTAAACGAACTGACCTTCCACTTTCACGTAACAAAGAAATTCGCATTCTGTTATGATGTATGGATTTAAATAAACGTTGCATCATATAGCTCACCCGCTTTGGTCCTTTGCTCTGCTTTCTCCTTTTTTCTTTTCTTTTTCTTTCGCCGAGGTTCGTCAATTTCTAATTATAAAAAAAACAGCGAGGGGTAAGTTCCTTCTAAAGTATTTCCAAATATCAGCGAGTTATCCATCAGCGTATCCAAACACTATAATAAACAACATTGCATAATTTAAACCTAACATGGACACGTAGGGAAAAACGAAATGAGTTTCCGTCTTTGTAATCAAAGGGTGTCACAAAAAATGGGACTTAGTACAGTATAAAGGACAAAATAAGGTCCCTCCTTTCTGTTATAAATAAATTATAATATGGATTTAAATGACCTTTAGCATACCTTCAGTCATCTCCTGCACTTTCCGCTTTTTTCTTGCTTTCTGTTTACTTCCTGGGGATTCTTCTATAACTATAAAATCAATTTTGTATGACTCAGCTTCTAAGAATTGGTTGGGAAACAGACATTATACAAAGGAACACCGTTAATACGGTCAGCAAATGGACATGCTAAAGTGTTCGTATTGTCCGGCTGTCCGGAATGGAAAACCTGGTTTGACATACTGTAAGATAGTATTTACCTTTTATTATTATTATTATTATTATTATTATTAACTTAAAAAGTACATATAAACAGACTAATGAACAAACATAATCGTGAAAGTCCGATTTCTTTCACCTAAATTTCGGAGCGTTGCGTGACGACACTAAAAACGGCTGTGTAGCAGACTAGTCTACAACGCAATTATTACAAATGCAGGAAATCTCACAAGAGAGAACTGACGTCTGACCGAAACGAACTTTTGTACAACTTCTTATTAGTGATCAGGGCTTTAATGCCAATAGGTTTTGTTACATCGGTAACTGGGAAGGCAGAGAACTTGAGGGGGGGAGGGGGGGAGACAGGGGACAATAAACCTTACCAGTAGGATCGGGAGGCGCTGGAAATGTTCCCACGGTGTCTTGAGCGTCAGCGGGGAATGGTGAGTCGTGAACATTGAGGCGAGTCTCTGCCAGAATCTGTACGAATGATAAAAGAAAACAAGAGCTGATGGGCTTGTTTCAGGCTTTCAGATAGTGGAGAGTGGCACTTTCCACTATCTGAACGCCTGGTGCAGGATAGGAGTTGATGAGCCAATAAGATGATTGAGCAAAAGGAACTCTTCTACAAAGACAGAACCTCAGTCCCCGAACCAATCTTCTGTTCACTGGTCAGTTCCAAGCCTCAAGCTCTTTGTTTGCTTAAAATGCGTAACAAGGCTCTAGTCAGTGCAGTGAGAACGCTGACATACTCATGCCATGTTATGTAAAGATGGTGGATGGGCACTGTGATGATGGGTGTGGATATCTGGTGAATACTGAATACTGAACGTGAGGTACACAAAACGCTTCAATCGAGGTCCACGATAGTATGATTATACAAATATTCATTTTACGAATGAAGTCGAACTTGAGAATGCCTTGAAACGGTCGACACGTCGTTTATTTTGGCGTTAATTTAAGGGTAGAAGTCTTATTACTTACCTGGTCCTGGTTGTCTTCTGATTCATATGATGACATTTCTTCAGCTGTTTCTTCTTCAGACTGGATGATTCCTTTCTCATACTGCCAAAAATTACATAGACTTTCTCAAAGTCGTTCGCTTACGATCGCGCTTCGCGCTCACAGTCGCGCTACGCGCTCAAAAGCTCGACTTGTGAGCAAGTCTAAAAATTACATACTTAACATTATACACCTTCCATTTTCTTATCTTTTAGGATCGTTATTTCAGTCTTCATGTACAAAACGAGAGTTTTAGTCCCTGATTCAAGTCAATAAAAATTGAAAATGCGACAGCAACTCTAATCTTCTAATAGTGTCACTATTTTCCAAGATAAAGGAACCAAATAACTGACGCAAGTCCTGTTGATAAAAAAGTGAATCTATATCAAAAATCTTAGATGTTAGGAAGAGTAACGTTTAAAGTCATACCATAAAACTTAAAAAAACATCAACAATACTTCATTAAGAAAATTCAAATTAAATTAAAATTTAAGGCAAGATTTAAATCTGATAAAACATGGCCGAGAAAAGGAAAAAACAAACAAACAAACAAGTAAATAAAAACAAACCCAACCTATCAACTATCAAAAACTCGCAAAAAACACTCGGCTACACATTCGGCTACTCATTGTGTTTTAGAGCCGATAACTCACCCGCTCTTCCTCTTCCTCATCCTCAGATTCAGATAATGAATCGACCTGACAAAAAAACACAACACTCAACATTTCCGAAACGAATTGCAGTCCGTTGCAATATTGTTCGGACAGTAATTTCCACAACTAAAGCTATCGTTGTAAGAGAACCGTCGGTTTCCGTATGACTTAGCTCACTTTTTAAAAGAAGTGAGCTAAGAGTCTAAGACCACAGAAATAACTTGTTATTGTTAGTAAGGCTTATATTCAACTGCACTGTTTTAATTTGACTCGGTTTTTTTGAAATCGCGACTAGAAAAAAACAACACCCTGAAACCACTATGAAACAAAACATATTTCCTGTTCCCTCAGTTTCAGTTTTTAATAAGTGAACCCCTGAAAAATTGAAGAAAAACCATACGTTTTTAAACGCAATGTTTTTTTTTCAGTTTTTTTTTCCCCAAGAAATAACCAAACTCGGGGAATATTATACTCGATTTTCTTTTGCTAAAGTTGATGACCAACCTGATGCCTTTGCGGCTGTGATTCATTTGATGAGTGAGAAACGAGCCAGGGAAACCGCCTTTTCCAATAGTCCTCTGATGGCCAGTCATGTTCTGGCTTGGGGTTCCCTTTATCATCCTACAACAAAACACAAAATAACACTAGCACAATTCAACTTTTAAAGCAACGTTTAAAAGATCGAAAGTGTAGTCTAGATGTTAAAACCTTTCTGTAAGTGATAAGCAATTAAAGGGTAAAAATAAGCCCAGGGGTTAACTACTATGTAAAGGGGGCGTGAAGGCTCATCGGAGAACTAGAATTTTACCCTTAACCCATTAAGCCCCAATACAAAAATACAAATTCTCCACACTAGTGTCCATACATTGCCTTATAGAATTAGTTGAGAGAACTTGATAAAAGATCAAAATACTTCTCCTTTGTTCATCAGTTCATTACTTCTATTGTTAAGAGAAAATTCATGTTGATCACTCTTAGGACTTAGAGACCAATCTGAGTAAAGCTCAAGCCGATTCCACCCCGAAAAGAGGTCATTTCTAAAACACATAGTCAAAGTACTACTATAGAAATTTCTGCTTGCGATAAAGGCGTTTTTCTTCTCTAATTTAGTTATATTTAGGACTAAACAAGGGATTTTGCTCATTTTGCAATCCGTTCCGAGGCCTTATTTAGTTCAAAGTCGTAATATCCACATGCCCTAAACAGTACTTTCGTCCTGAATGGTCTTGCGAGTACTGCTGCGCTAAAAAACTTTCTTGTGAGTGTCTCAAAATTAAGGCTGCTTTTCACTAGCGACAGAGTCGGAGTCGAAAAACATCTTTCGATTCCGCTTAAGTTCCGCTTATGATCTAGTGAAAACCAGATTGTCAGAGTCGGAAGCAGAAGCGGAAGAACCAAACAAATCACAAAGCGTGAGAACGTGCATCGGGATTGGTTTATCCTTCTGCTTCTGCTTCCAATTCTGACAACCTGGTTTTCACTAGATCATAAGCGGAACGTAAGTGGAGTCGGAAGAAATGGAAACGCTTTAATTCTTCTCACTCCGATTCCGGCGCGCTTATCACGCCGCTTGTAACCTGATATCAGGCCCAATTTTAGCGGTTCTCATGCATTCTCTCCAACGGCTAAGGCTAAAAAAATCGCCTTGCCCGCACGAATGTAATTTTCAAAGCGAAACGAAATCAGAACCTGATCTCAGGTTACTCCGCTTACGACTCCGATTTTTTATTTTCACAAGGTCATAAGCGATCTTACGACTCCAACTCCGACTCCGTCGCTTGTGTAAACCAGCCTTTAGGTTGCTGCGCAAGAAGTTCCTGATTTTTCCTTGTCAACCCCAAATTTCCGAATTTTTGTGCCGTTTAATAGTGATTAGAAATTACCTACATACAGAAGAAGCAAGGGCCTCACGAACTAAAGTTCTGTTGAAAAAAGGAGTTAAAAATACGAAAAAGAGGGGAAAACGACAAAACCAACAAAAAATGCATCTGACTTCTTGGACGCACCTCTAAAGGTGCTCGCAGCTTAAAGAACACATTCTACTTTTCATCCCCTAAAATTTGCATGCAAGACTTTCAAAACAGCAAAATCAAATAATATACTCTTAAAATGTGCGAATTACTGAAACCTTGGAGCCCTTTCTTCTATTAACTCTTGGTCTGATAAAATTCTCACAGATCAGTTTTTCCTTAGTGGGGGGGTTGGGAGGGGAGGCGCAGAAAAACCTGCGTCTCGTCTGAAGAAACGCTTGGTGCGCTGCCAAATGAAAGGCGGGAAAATTCTACCACGTGGGTAGTTATATAACCAATCAGCTGTCACCACGTCACAAGCCTTCTACACGCCACTTTGAATGACAGTTTGTTGATTTTGTAGTTTGTTTTTCACTTCACTTGAGTTTGCTCATCAAAGAAAACTTTCAACGCAAAAATACTCAAGATGGACACAAAAAGAATGAGAAAACACCGTAAAATGCCAGTTAAGAGAAAAATTCGTCTTGTGTACTCAGGAATTTGTCAAAGGATTTGTGCAAGCTAAAGGAAACTACATTTATGAACTTCAACTCATTCATACAAGGCACGAAGTGACGCAGGATTTGTTGTGTTCGTCGTAAAACTGGAAAACAAGTAACCGACAAAAATAGGCAGCTAGTACCATAGAGGAGTGCTTTTACCTATGATTAAATGTATGGTGTTAAATTTCAACCAAAGTGTCTCCGAGGAATTATATTTTTTGTGGAACGCTATCTCAAAAACCTACGCTACAGTGAGGTTATTTACGGGAGGACAAGCATTTACCGAAACGCAAGGGACATTCAAACAAAAGGACAGCTCTAAAAAGACTTCTTCGTTTTCTGGACTCTCAAAGAAACTTTACTTGAGTTTTGCTGATTTTACCAAAACCTTAGCGATAAAAGTGAAACTGTAAGTGGTTAACTTTTTTCTCTTGATTTTTGCAAATTTTGTTTGTTTGAATTGAACATGAACAGAACATATTTTGACTTTATGCTTGTTATTCATCATTTTATAAAAAGTAATGAATTAAAATTGATTGAGATATTAATACTATGGAATTTTTGTGTTAATACATATATCACAAGTTTGTTAAGTGAGCTCATATCGAGTTGAACCAGACTCGAAGAGAAATTTCATATCTGCTCGCTGATCCATTATTTTGCACAGTGAAAACACCTTCACATTAATTTACTTGTTCTCGGTTAAAACATTTTTTTGGATTTAGTTTAATTAATTGAAAGGAATGAATTTGAAATGATACTTTGAATCTGCTAAAGTTTGTGATTTGTTTTCAAAAGTAAATCTCGTGTTTTGTCCAGCATAAAAATGACAAAGAAAGGAAAATGGCGAAAGGCAAGAGCTGAGTAGAAATAAACTGTAAACAAAGAATAAAGAAACAAATTGCGATAAAATTGGAAAACTTACGTGGTAGGATGACTCCAGATAACTGTTGTTGCCGCGAAGATTGATGGCTGATGACAGATCCATCACCTGCTGTGGAGTCATCTTCACTAAACCAAGCCTCAGTGTCTCCAGGTGAGGAGCGCAGCTCAGATGTTTAATCAAGCTGTCTACTCCTGCACCCAGAAGAGGATTCAATGGCATGCTGAACTCCACCAAGTTTGGTGCTTTTTTAAATAAATTGTTGATGAATAACTCCACAGCAGGTGATGATGTTACATTGATACCACAGAGTGTTAATTGCTTCAGTTTGTGTGTTACTTGGATGCTCCTCATCAGAGACTCTGTTACCTCAGCATCGTACACTTCACCGTGTTCACCCGCAACCCATATCTTGCGTGGAGCGGTGATAAACGCCATCATCTCACTCATCAGTTCCACTTCTGACCTGTTCACATCCCAAGCGCTAATCCACCGAATCCTGGAGAGACCATGACGCTTTGAACAACAGCTGCTGCTGCTCTCTTCACTTGACTCATCACCATTCATGTTTGTCTTCTTTGTTGTCTCTTGTTTACTAATAAGCGCCTTTATTATATCACAAGGAAAAGGAATGCCTCTACGTTCATCTTTAACAATTTTAGCTAAATAGAGGTGAGTGTTGTTTTCTTCTTTCTTTAAAAAAAATTCATCAATCCTACGCCATGTTGAGTTGCTTAAAAATTCTGATGCTTTCTTTTCTCCTGCAGAGCTAACAATAACTGCGTTTAATTGTTGTACTAAAATTATTAAATTACTATAGTCCTGCTCTGTATAATCTTTATAAATGCTTTCATTAAAAAAAACGTAGTTGGGTGTTTCGGTGGTTTGAACTAATTTTTCCTCTACGATAACATTTAGTTCCTCTTCATCAATTACAAGAACTCCTCCTAAAGAGGAAAGAAATATAGGAAAGAGGTTTTTTCTTGTCTTATCTGAGCAGTAGAAAAATAATTGATTACAAAGATTAATAAAATCTGTTTGTTCTTTTGACAAGTTCTCCTGTGACGGTGTTTCGTTGTCAAATTTGAACTCTTTCAGTCCGCTCTTCTTTCCAAGGTGAATCACAATCTCGCGCGCGGCTTCTTCTGACAACTGAACAGCAAATTTTAAAACCTCAAACATCTCTCGGATCTTTTTAACTGAGTCCAACTTTAAGAGGGAATTTGTACTTTCAGCCTTTTTAGATGTCAGCTCTTCTTTCAGGAAATTCCCAGCCAGGTATTCTTGTACGGATTTGTGAATAAAGTACACGCCTTTTTCACGATTCAAACTCGCCATATTTAAAACCTGAAAAAGGCCGACTTCAATCAGCCTCTCGATCAAACTGTAGCCAGCAGGTAACTGACTAACAGGGAAATAAAGCTGGCCTTGCAAAAGGGCTTCAAAGGCCAAGCGTCCTAATGCGTATAATTCATCTGAGTAATCTTTGGCAGAAACCGATTCTTCAGCAGACTTTTTTTCACACATGTGATCAAACATGGTTGTCATGAACTGGGCGAAGATGTCTGCGCGTTCTTTTGGTAGTTCTTCACGTGTTGTTTTTGTCCAGAGCAAGCACAACATTAAGAGCAGTAGGGGAATTTGTGCTAGTTCACTTAGGTTGTGCTGCCATAAGTACATAAAAAAATCTGCAATATCTTCATCATCTTTCAAAAATCTGCGAGCGAACTCTTCTTGACGTTGACGATTAAAGCCGTCAATTTTGAATTGAGCATCACTAAAATTTCTCAACGTCTCAGCTTTCATTTCCCTTGAAGTAATTACAACACAACAATCTCTTAATTGGCTTTTTTTCCAGATTTTGAAGACAGGCGACTCGTTTTTTGAACTGTAAACATACTCATCGTAGCCGTCCAAGATAAGCAAGACTTTTTCTTGATGGCGACGAACGTAATCATACAGGTTGTCTACGGAAATTGCACCATCACCATCCAGCACTTCAGAAACCCTCAGAATAGACGGAACATCTTGGAGATTACCTACGTCACGTAATCTCACCAGAAGGACAAGTTCAAATGCTCCTAATGTTTCTGAATACCTCTGCTTGGACCAGTCAAAAGTTGCTTTCTTGGTGAAAACAGTCTTGCCGATACCTAGGTGACAATAACAACAAATTGTCAATACGTCTTCAACAGATTTGTCAGTTTACTTTTATCATTTGTTATGTCATGTGAAGTGGAATCTAAAATATTAACATGTGAATATATAATTGTCATAAAACTTTAGGAGAGTTTATTTATTTTATTTTATTTTTAACGGAATTATGTTTAAACTTTTTAAACCAATGCAGAGAGAGCAAGTAATGGGTGGCAGGGTGGCATTTTGCCTCCATTAAGTTATACCAAAAATAAGTTTCCCTGCCTCAAAGGAGGCATTTTGGAATTCTTAGATACATTTACATACAGTTACATTTGTCGATAATGGTATCTCTTTTACATATTCAAAATTGTTCTCATAAAGACAATGGAATTGAATCCTTCATAGTACAAGTCACAGACTATTTTTAAAAATCATGTAGTAGATTAGTGCCAGCACTTAGGAAAGTGTCCCCAATTAGCTAACTGTTAAGCTTAATACATTGACACTAAAATAAAGTTATTAATATTATTATTATTAGGGCCAGGTTGTTCAAACCTGGGTTAAGATCAACCCAGGGCCGGTTAGTGCGAAATTTGAATTCAGAAATGAAAGCTTGAAAAGCAAATTCAGTCTAAATCTTTTTATCTAAAATTTGATGATTAGATATTCTAAAAAGAATAGAGAAAATTATCCAAGAAAATGCTTTTGTTAAAAAGAAAAAGAAACCCAGGTTAAAATTTAACCCCAAGTTTGTGCTACGGCTTTCAAGCAACTGGGCCAAACTGCCAGTGACCATTAGTCTATTGTGAAGGTTGTGGTACAATTTTATCCTTGGAAGATTTTTTTTTATTTTATCCTTTTAGCATACATTTAATAAACTTGAATTTCAGATTAATTGAGTCACAATATTATTACCATTATCACAACATTAACTGGAGTCTACAGTGTATGTTCTGATTGCTCTACAGTCAATTGAATACATTGTTTATTATCAGACTGATTAACAGAAAAACTTTGTTTAAACTTTTAATTTATTTACAATGGCAACAAACCAAACTTTTCATTGGGTTTGACAGTATGGTAAAAAATTACCCCACTTGGAATGTTGATAATGTCAGCAAAAAACTCAAGAAACCTGCACATCACGTATGCACCAGCTGATAAATCGCTGGATTAATAATTATTATACAAGTAGAACAATGGGTGCCTGTGTTCTTGTTTTTCGCTAGCCTGCATAGCATGGTGGTTTTGGTTGGGAATGCAAAGTAATAAAGGCAGGCGAGGGCAGAGAATACTTTTTTCTCCTGTTAATTAAATTAAGACAATTCCTACTCTGAATTCACTCACTTACCTGGCTGTCCATAAACCAAAATTCGCTTTAGCGCAGGATGAGGGCCTTTACTGCCAAAAATCTCAGTGTAGTGGTTAAGTTCCTTTTGTGTTACTCCACTGGGTGTCCTGTGATCCTTGAACCAAGACAAGTCTGTGTAGATCTCATCAATATCAACAGCAGAGTTCTGGTCCCATGGAATGATTTTGACTTTGCTACTGGTTTCGTAAAGTGATCGCAGCTGTTTCTGGCACTCCTCAAGGCATACAGCATCTGTTAACAAAGATTTTTGTCAATTCAAGAAGTTTTTTTTCAATAACTTAATGATTGCCAAAAATAAAAATTAGGTACAACAAAGAAATGATAAAAAAAAAAATCCAAAACCTCAACTGGAATAAAACCCACAACCTTCCAGATACCGGTACCACTGAGCTATGGGTGACTCATATGGTGAGCAGGTCAGAGCTAGCTGTAGATGGGTGGGTGTGTGGGTGGATAGATAGACTGAGACTATACCACAACATCATTTTCAATTTTGTGGATTTCCTTAGACAGTTCCTAAATTATTGAAATAATTCAAACACAGCTGAAACAAAGACAACTTCTTTCAAGAAGTTAAATTCATTGCTCATCTGCTCTTCCTTCAAAATAATTTGATGATGCTAAATGTTTTCCCGAAAACATGTCTCACCTTACCCTGGGTACCAGAGGTTTTTCTCGCGTGCGGCGGGAATTTTCTTCGTAGGCCGAAGCCACGAGCAGCGAACCCCACGAGAAAAAACGCGGGTCACTATAAAGACTTGACAGAAACCGAAACCGCGCTAGGAAAGTCTCTGGCACCCAGGGTAGTCTCACCTGAAAGAAGCCTAGTAAATCCCCAAGATAAGGCAAAAATGGGGCAGGGAAAGTGATAGAATTAGTAGGGAGGAGAGAAAGAAACAGGGAAAAGTTGAGGGGCGCTGTGTCAATTTTCAAACCAACACTTACATTAACTTTATTTTAGCATAAGGAACAAAAGGTAGTGTAGAACTTACAGCATTTTAGAAAATTTTGGCTGATCTTTTTGGCTAGATAGGGACCAGAAAATGGATAAAAAATGAGCTTCCAACAGCATTTTTCAGCAAAATTTCCATGAAAGAAAAATGGGTTATAAAACACCAGGCAAATTAAAATAGACTGCTCTCTTGGCAAAGACATCTCTCACAATAAGAAGAGAACCTGTGCTCTAGATGCGACAAACAACTACATCAAAAGATTAGAATTATTTCTACTGAAACCAGGGTTCAATCATTTTAATCTGGAAAAACTCCTGGATATAGTGTAATTTCACTGACAGGATAGTTACCTGGTATCTGTTTGTCTGGCTTTGTGGTTGTCTCTGGCTGATTCCTTGTTGTCAAGTCTGTAATGAAAAAAAGTATTGTAAATTTGAAAAGCCCTAAAAACAAATTTTTCTTTTGGCCTTTGTTATTTGGTATTTTAATATTAATGGTTGATTTGAGTTTGAAACAGACAAAAATGTGAACCAAGGATAATAATTATTGAACCAGTCTACATAAAAATATCTGAACAGAAAATTCATCACTAATTAATAATCAATAACTAGTACAGGGTGGGATGTGACATACCTTCGTAGTGAGGCCATTCTTTAAAAACAACGGGATTATTTAACATGTTAGACACAACAGAAGCTGCCATGATAGAAGCAAATGACTTCCAGGAATCATCAGGAGTGTTGCTATCATCAGAAAAATGTGATATCCCTTTAACAATCACCCATTCAATGTTCATATCATGGGCTGCAGCAAATAGGCCTGTAAGTGAAAAGAAAAAAAAAATCATACAATATGACAATGATCCTTATTCAATCCACTGTATACAAGAATCTCAAAGAGGTAAAAGCTCAAAATATTTCTCTGAAGTGTAGTGACTAAAATTTATAATATTTTAAGCTTAATAATTTCTGTTCCCAGTGCACAGTAATAATCATTGTAAACTATCCCCAGAATAACCTGGTCTGTTGGTCCCATCACCATGGTCAAACAGTATATGGTACTCCCGGCAGAGGGGGGTATACTGCCATATATGGGCTATATAGGTATGTGCCATTGTGAAGGGTATGGTTTTCAAGCAGTTTACTCTAGGATAGGGTATATAAATCAGAGTGTTCGGGTCTAGAATAGGGTATCATTTTTCAGGAAACTGATCAGTTGGTTAAAGATTTTATCTAGACTAGGGATTGTGATATAAGGTTTTGTTTTGGCTAGACTGCGCTAGTGACCTCAGTAGTTTCTGGAAAACAGCTACTCTAGGATAGGGGATTTGAGGAGTTTACTTTAGTATAGGGTAGCAAAATACAGCTGAACTAGCCCTGGTGTAGGTTAAGGGTTCCAGGGTCCCAGCGGCACATCACCACCCACAAATTCCTAAAGTAGCCCCCCCCCTGCGACGGTACTGTGGTACTGCCATGGTCACATACTGTTGCCGAGGGACAATTTAGAGTTCTATAGACCTCAAACTGAATGCTACATCAAATTGTTAAAATTAATATAGTTCTGTAATATGCATATAATCTTACCTTTCCTTCCCTTTCAACTGCAACCACATGAGATTGAGACATACGGCATTGTTTGGTGATGAATAATTGACTACCACATAATATGACACTGTCACGGTGTACCTGTACTTCAGTTTCTTCATGTGCACCTACTGGATCTTGTAATGGTGGCTTCCAGCCTTCTACTGCAAACAAGTTAAGGTTGCCGATATTTCTTCTTACTGGAGTTGCAAATTCTTCAGTTAAAAGTTTGGAGGATAACACTACATCCCCTAGTTTGGTGGCTTGCGGGTTTAATCCCATGCAAAAGCCTACTAAGAAAGCAGCCTTGGGTCTCAGTTCCTGCACTGCATTCTTAACAGTGACTAGAGAGCCACCTGGCACAGAACAGCCTTCATGACATCTCATCAAAGCAACTTTTAGTGTCTCCTCTCTACTTTCACCCATGGTTCCAAAGTACACACATCCCAGGGTCTGGTGATAACTTTTAACAGAATTTTTCAAGAAAGTATAACAAGCTAAAAACTCGCAGTCTTTGACTGTCAACAAAAGAATGTCAACAGGGAGCTGGACATCACTCCAAGGTTCTAAATTGTTTGGAAGATCACTCATTTTAGGCACTTCAATACTTAGAGGAGGAGGGGCATGATTTCTTGACATCTGATGATCAGGATCAGCACCTCCTTTTCTTTGAAAGTCTTGATGCTGAGCCATTGAGTCTCAGTTAAAGATTTCCCTATTAAAGTGTGTAAAATATAATAAAATTATTATATTTTATAAAGATCAGCACAGTGTAAAACTTGAACAATATAACTTAACAAAACTTAAATTGTCAAAAAAAATTTTGTCGCAGCTATTTATATTATGTAGAGTCAAACCTCTAGCTATTATAGGTGCACACCACTGTGACCAGGAAAAATGTCTATACCTATACAGGTACAAGATCGAGGTGTTCACATATATTACAAATTACAATGTAACCACTTTGAACCAAGGCCTGACGACCTAGAAAAAATTTTGAGACAAATTTTACCCACAATCACAAGTAGAGATCTAAACAATGAAATTCTGCATAATTATATTAAAAATGTTTTGACAACGTCTGGGTTGGCGAAATCAAGGCCAGCAGTAAAGAAAGTTTGAGCAATCCCAACTAAAGGTGATGGCTGTTTATTTCACAGCAAATGGCGGCACACAGCTTGATTTATACAAACATCATGGTTCCTCATTTCTTTCATTTGGAAAAATGGTTTGCAACGTATTTTGAGCTGGCTCTGAGTACAATTAAAATTAAGTGCAATTTCATTGTTTAGATCTCGACTTGTGATCAGCTAATGTCAAAATTTCTTGTTTCAAAATTTTGTCTGGGTGACGCTGCCTCAGTTTGTGTGGCTGCACTGTAAACACAGTGCTCGAAGAGGTCAAACATCCCTCTCAAATAGCTGACTGCATTAGTTTCAAATAAGAATGTTAACTCTCGATCTGAAGGTAACCCTTAGAAAAAATTCTACCCTGCAAAAACCCTGTGAGATCGAGCCCTGTAAAATCCTGTTTCCAGCCCTGTTTACGTTATTTCAGGACTGTAAACTGGCTGTAACAGGGCTGTCAGACACAGCTGCAACTTACTTGAGTTAAAACAAGTGGAGCTGTGACAGGGCTGTAAAAGTGTACATAGTTAAGTATAACAAGCCTGTTACATGGCTGTGAAAATATCCAGTTACTGTAACAGGGTTAAGACAGGGCTACCTAGTAATGCAGAAGAACTAGGACAGGGATGCAGAATGGCTGTGTTAGGTACATTTGACAGTAACCGGGTTCCTGAAGAACTGTGAGATGTCTATTTCTGTTCACACAATGGATAATAATCAAAGGGCAGTAACAATGTAGCCAAGTACGGTAAACTCCATAAATCATGAAAGATGGCAATATTTTTCAAAGTCTAAAAGTGTTAAAAGGAGCGAGGGTCGGCTAGATCATTAATAACAAATAAAACGAAAAAGAACTTGGTGAAAATGGTATCGCTCAATCATCAAACACGATTATTGTACGCCTTTTAATATGCTGTTTTTGGTTTTGTTTGGATTTGCTTCGTTTTTTCTTTTTTTTTTTTCATTGAAACTTACTTTAATTAATTACCGATTTTGTGGCTACCTTTGTATTTTTAGGTTGGTTTGTTTATAAGACTTTTATCTCATGTTAAAAACGAAGACCTTCTTATGATCAGCTTACCATTTTTACAGACACCTATTTCATCAGCTTCTGTTCTTCCTGTTCTTTTAAATGAAAAAAAAACCACTGTAACTTAATTAATTTTTTACAGCAATGTACTAAAAATGAAAGACTTTCAGATCACTTCAATTTGTTTTCCTGCGTGAGAGACCTCTGCAAGCATGGAATTAAATTCTTTCCTTAGAGATCGAGGGGACTGCAATATTTTCATTCCGTGACAGACACGCCATTGGTAATTCCCTGGAGAAATCCAAGACTTTAATCTTATTGGTCAGCACTTTTACCGGAAGATCGCATTACACATCTCCATTCCTGAAACGACTCACGATCATTTGAATGAAAGGCGAAAATATTCAAATGCTTTCTGCATCCAGTTTAGATTTAGAAAGGCTGTAGAGCATTTTTTGCTGCTTTTGAAGCAGAGAGTGAAAAAGTATTAGCAAAAAAATAACTGTGCTTTGACCAGCTCTCAACGAATGGGAAACTGATCGATCTGGTGGACAGAAAACATTCCACGGCACTTGCAAGATGCAAGTATTGTTTGCCCTGCCTAGTAATTCGTACACCATTAAACAATTCAGCAACAACTGAAACACAAATGGATTGGCTCTTTTCATGAGGAAATGTAACACTCATGAAGGAAAGACAATCGAGGTGAGCGATTTCAAATTAAGCTTGTTACAACGAACAAAACAACTATAAACTGTCAACCTCGGAACCGTTGTTACAATGGAACAATTCCGTGTTTCATCTCTTATAATTGCGGACAAAAATCGTCCTTTTTTTTTTGTTTTTGGGACCGTTATTGTAAAGTCGGCATTTTGACGTGCTAGTTGTACATTAAATCGAGCAAAGCAAGCAAGTGTTTACAAGCCAGATCAGACTGTTGCATGCAGTTTAAATTTTGTTCTGTCTATATTTTTACACACTGTAAAGTCGACATGTGAAAAATAAAGTAACGTTAAGTTCTTAATTGACTGTATTTTCTGTTTTCCTTTATCGTAAGTGTCCTTTCAATGTATGTTTGTTGAAATGCATTGCTTTTTGTTACTTAAGTGACTAAACGGACTAAACCAGCCGTTGGTGGTTCAACTTTGAAGCTTTTTGGGGTTAAATTGTTCCTTTGCTTCAGGAATTTTCATGAGTTCAAATATGCCTAAAAAGATTAAGTTTCATCTTTAATAGATGTGAAGTTATAAAAATTATGTTCGATAGTACTATAATTCTTATGTATAGAAGTTAAACGGTTGCTGTCTAAAGTGTGTATTGTGTGAGAGGGAGTATCACAACGTTGGCACCTGGTAAAAAAAAAACCTTGTTAACTGCCAATTAACAAGTTGTAACAGGGGTTGTGATGCATGAAACCTGTACCAAGGCTGTTAAAGGAATGCCACAGTGTAAAAACAGCCTTGCTAACTGTGCCAATTCACGAGCTGTGGCAGGGATGTCCATCACAGGGTGGAAAGAGGGTTGTAACATGGCTGTTACAGGGTGTCTACCAAGAAATTTTGAGTTAAACGTGACAGGGCTGTTCCAAGGCTGCTACAACAGTGTAGAAACAGCCATGCTAACTGTGCCAAATGACGAGCTGTAACAGGGTTGTTACAGGTTAGTTTTTCAACCCTGTTCCAGTGATGCTACAGAGCTGTTACAGGGTAGAAATTTTGTTAAGGGAAGTTAACAAGTTTGTCTACTGTAATCTTGTTTTTCTATAATGATGGGAGTTAGGTTTTTTTACTGCAATCAACTTATATAAAACTCAGCTGAATTACCTTCTTCTTTGATAGCTTCAAACCGTACAACTTACGGTATGTATTAATTATTTGACTGACATAAATCCTGAAATAAAAAATTGTAAAGATGACATCAAATTATGAGATAATACCCTTATTTTCAAGCCAAAATTATCAATTGAAACTTTAATTTTATTAAGCTTATGGCTCAGCCAATTCCAAGTTGCCCATTTCCCCCAATTCCCCCCCCCCCCTTAGGAGGGGGGGGGGCGGCATTTTGTTGGGCATTTGTCATCTTGTAGGTCTCAGTGGGGGGATTTGTCAGAAAACCTCCCCCCGGGGTGGAGCATTTGTCAATTCTTCTAGAAGCAGTTAACGCCATTCCTTTTTCAATACTTCATTAAAAAATATACCAGCTAATGCCTAATTTCATACTGTGCAGGGACCTGGCACTACCGGATTTTCCCAGTCTTTTTAAATTCGGATTTGATGTTACGAAAAGGAAATCAAAGGATTACTACAACCTACTCATCAGAGAAAAAGCTAAACCTTAATATTATTCAAAAAATTACAGAGTAACTTTAATTTTAACAGCGACAATCTGAAGCAAATATTTAAGCTGCCACACTCTATCGCTGTCGAATCGTATGTTAAAGCCTTCCAGTACAAAGTAATTAACTCAATTCTTTACACAAATACAAAGTTGTATAAAATAGGTTATAGGACAAATGATTTATGTACTTTCTGTGACAATCAACCTGAATCATTAACGCATTTGTTCTATCACTGCTCACGCTCTAAACAGTTTTGGATTGAATTGAACTATATTGGTGCCTTATTTCGAATCAACGAATTCGTCTCTGCTTGGAAAATGTGCTCTTTGGAATTTTGACGGAAAATGCTTGCCCTTTACTTCAATTGCTGAACTATTTTATAATTATTGGAAAACTCTATTTGTGGGACTGCAGGAGCAAACAAATCCTTCCAAACATTTGTGGATTTAAAGCCAAGATCATTGCTAAATATGAAACAGAAGAAAAAATCAGCAACAAAGAATTCTTTAAAAGAAAGTGGATACTGACGCCTTATTTAAGTTAACTGTATTACCTCCGTATTATTTCATTGCCCTGTTGTACTTTTTTTACAATTTCTTTTAGCCCTGTAACACCTCCTGTAATAATTTGACAATTTTTTTTGTGTGTGTGTGTGTGTGTGTGTGTTTTGTAAATGTAATTATTTAATGTGATTATCAATAAACATTAAAAAAAATAAAAATAAAATAAAATAAAATAAAATAAATTCCGGATTCAAAATGACTTCCAAAATAATAATAAGGCAGTAAAGCAAAGGTCATTGCATGCAGCTGAAACAGTATTAAAGGCCAGATTACTCCAGGAACTTACTATTCTACAGCAATAAAGAACAGTCGCTTTACTAGCTAGTATAAAGAACTTTGATTAAAAACTTCAAAAAAAGAAAGATCTCAGTTGAGAGACTGCTCCAGTTGGAAGTCACGAAAGGATTCCTGAATCGTTCGACAAAAAGTTGAACATAATAAGAACCGTCGATTTTAGCTTTACCACAGCGCTGCATCCGAAGAAATAGTTGGGAATGACAAGGAAGTGCGTGTACCTGTTATTACAAACCGTAAAATAAAGACTACCAAAAAGCAAAATACGCCAAAGAGAATAGGGCAACATCGTAAAGTCGTAAGGCTAACTATATTTTTGTCGCTGTGTATGGCCTCAGATAGAAATCCGAAAGACTGGAAGCAGTTCTCACCGAACATAGATAAAAGCAAGTATAAACCTTAAGTTTTTTTAGAGATCAGGCTTTTCTCGTCCAGTGAGGCGTATTAATTGTAGCTTAATCCAGTCAGTAAGAATAGATTGGGTTGCCACACAATAGCACTTTTGGTTCAGTTCTATGGATCCTATCCTGATCATGCACCGAGAGGCTACAGAAATCATGGGTATGTGAAAGGATCCCCTGCAAATCAAAAGCCATCACAAATTATAAAGCTTGAGTACCTATGAAACCTGCACACTCGACAGATCAGAACAAGGGCAGATATGAAACAGGTGAGACAATTCAAGAAAAGGTTAAGCTTTATAGTGCAGATCGACTGAATATGATTTCAGTGATTGAGTCCCTGCCCTATTTTTATATCTCGTATACAAAATCGAGTATCAGTACAAAAACAGGCAGGCAGGAAGTACATCGAGGAGCTAGTTAAGAGACCCATGCCATTTATTGCCAAATATAAAACAAGGGGTCAACAGCAAGTGAAAATATAAGCACTGCAAACCACATTATACCTCAAAAAAAATTATACTCTTCATTACTCTCTGTGCATGTTGATTATATTTTTTAGTTGAAATGACCCTTTTCCTTCTAAAAATAAGATCTTCAATAAAATGGGAAAAGGTAACCTTTCCAATCCCTTCATTTTTCACGGTCACTTTTATTTGTACAATTAATGAATCACCACTGTACTGTGTTGCCATCAAACATAAATTAATTCAGATTATAGGGAGTTAAGTGCAGGTTTAAACTCACAAGTCATTACGTCATACAGATCGAGTGAACAGAAACAAAGCTTGTCTACTAATGTCATATGTTTGTGTTAGGGACAAATTATTTGCAAGTTTATAGCTAGTTTTCCTGTGACCAACATCATGCATTGAGCAATGTTATAATAAACAAAACAATTTTTTTCAGGAGGATAAATTGTTTATAGTTTCTTTGTGAGGCCCACTGCCAGATTCTGTAACCTTCCAGTTACATTGTAATTCCAGTAATTTAGACACTCCTCAAGACAGGTATAAGTTCAGTGGTAAAATGTCAAATAGCGCTGCAGTGGCTAACAAGGGATTTAAAAACACTGGCTTTAACATAACACCAGAAAGTTCACTATTCTCAGTAGCTTTCACAGACATAATACTCTCTTGTCGACAGGAATAATCCAGCTAATTTTAGCCCTTCTGCACTGCCCTTTTAATTTCCTTCAGCATACTTGCCTAGGTTTACGATAATTGGTACGTACACGATTACATCTGTGTTCTTAATTGCCAATGATCCTCTCTTAACTTTACAGATGCCGGTGGAATTAAGCAGAGGATCCTGTGCTGTAGAAAATTTATAATCTCTTGGATTCGAGTGACCTTTTCATCAAACAATAAATTGCAGTTGCTAAGTGCAGAGTGGCTTTAGTCATCACATATTTAAGGACTGATAGGACAAGCTCTTTCTTCTCGCTGAACTGGAATAAGTTTAGCTTCAGGGCCTTGCAGAAATACTAATCAGCCTTCCTTGCTAAGTTTAGGCTGACTCTCTGAGGGAATATTGATCAATATTTCTTTGAAAATGACATGCTTTCTTTGGATTCTTTACTCTGACCATCCACAATTTTGAAACTGATGGACTTTTAAATATTAGTCCAGGAAAATCCAGTAGTGCTATGATAGGCCCCCATGTGGTATGAAATTAGGCAATTTAGATAGCTTTATAAACAATATTTTTAATGCCTATGCTTTAAAAAATTATGCATGGTTTTTGCTCTATCACTCCCTACCCCTCAGTATTTTTGGCATCCGCGTTTTTTAAATTAGAAATTGCCTCCCACCATCATGATCAGCTCGCACATGGAGGAAAACAATCAATATATCATTTCAAGAGTTTAAAGGGAAAGACACTTCCTTTGCACGTGAATTTGTTGAGGCAGAAATAGCCCCTTAGCAGGCCTCACTAATGAGCAAATTAAAGTCAGGGAAAATTATTTTGCCAGCGCGAGGAAAAGTGAGCTTGCGGGTGGGCTATTGATTAGGGGTGTAACAATATTCATATTCCTTGCGATTTGATTCGATTTTGATTATGGCCTAATCGATTTCGATTATTTCGATTTGATTTTGTAACGGTTCTTAATTGTTATAACATAATGCGTATTATAAACAACATGGGTCCCTAAACCCTCAATTTGAGAATAGTATTTAGGGACAACGTACAGGGGGATTCACAGCCGCTTGGTCGTATTTGCGTCATGTTTGCGAACCTCAGTTTTGCACCTGGTTTGCCTTATTTGGAAATTATCAAGGGGTTGTCAAAGGACAGCATTTTTCCAGGCAATGCAAAATGGCACACAAACTGCAATCCTCTTTGCTCATCAATCAAAAACGCAGATTTTAAAGAGTTCTGGATTCTGATTTTACAATATAATAACTCACTGAGAGCACCCTGGAAAAGGTATGCAAAAATCGAATCAAAATCGAAACGTGGAAGTAAAGAATCATGAATTGAACTTAACGGTCATATAATCACAATTAACTGAGAATTCGATTAATCGTTACACCACTATTATTTCTTTTTGAATTACGCCCTTTCAAGGTGTCAAGATAATATCCAATAGGAGCAGCAAATGTAAACAATTTGACAGGAAGTTGCATGTGCAGATGTTGTGCTAAACTGCATCAGAGGTCAAATCCGGTCAGAAACAACACCAAAGAAATCAATTTGCGTGAAGCAGAACACGTTCATTTCGACAAGCGGAAAAAATAACATTTGCTCTGTAAAAATTAAGAATCCCCCTACAGCATTATGCCCAATAGAAACAGGCGAGCTTTTAAACGTGACCTTGCATTGCGTGAATGATGCAGTGTGAGACAAAAAGTGACAATAATAGGCTACTGAATTTGCTTAGCCCAAATCAAGAATTCTCCAGCGCATAATAATCTACCCGTTGGAAACTAAGTGGCATTTGAGGAAAGTAGTGCAGGCCTACCGTAGCTTTTTATCGTTATGATGTGTGAATGTTAGAGCCGTGTGTCCATGGTTTTTGTCATAATTATGTTGCCTGTAGATGCATGCTTACCACTTTTAAACAATTAGATCGCTGCGTTTGTCAGTGAACGTGGGGTATTCAAAACTCAATGGCTCGCGTGCAGGCTCACTTTCTCTCAGCTCATTGGTGGGTCCGCTGCTGAAAGTTTTCCCCAAACTCACACAAGTGAGCCTGCTTGCAGGCTAAGGCAGAAGGGCCTAGAAAAACTCTGTGATATATTTGAAAGCATAATACAAACTTTGTGTATTGTACGATCAATGTGACAATTCAACGGTTCCAGATTTCCCATAAATATGGTATTTGGAGCTTATTTACTGAAAAATGCAATTCTGGTGTTGTCCGGAGTGGGACATCTGCACCCTGTTTTAAGTCCCACCATAGGTTTTTGTATGAACGCCCAGCCCCACCGTGGGGCATTTGCAGCTTTTCCAAAAAAAATGACAAATGCCAGGGGCGATGGGCATGCTTGGAATTGACTGAGCCATTATATCTGGCAGTCTCAACAGTGAAGTTCCTCCAGGTTTGTAAGTCAAACACTCGTAAACTATTATCTGGTTCAGAGATATATCAGACGTCTGCACACTAATAACAGCGGTCAAAGTGAAAATAAACTTACTTTCAAGAGCATAAAATTAATCTTGTGTTGTCAGGTGGACATCTTCAGAATCTTGGTAGCTGGTCTACAAAAGTAATAAAAATTGAATAAAATATCATGCACTTAAAACTGTTTCACATAACCAGTTAGTTTTTAATACTTCAGATTCATCCTCAAATAACACAAGTGATCCCTGGAATTACTTCTTCACCTCTTGCCTGTTTGATTCACTTAAATTTGACTCCAAGGGCTACGATTTGACTGAAAGAGATATATAGTAGAGGGGGGGGAAAGGGGGGCGGGAGCCTAGGAGAATAGGGGGCAGGAGGGGTACGGGAGACGGTAGAAGAAAGGGCGGAAAGCAGGAGAGAAATTCAAAGATACTGCATTGCTTATCATCCAGCCAAAGAAACAAACCCAACAACGTTTCTTGACTTCCATTTCACCTTCTACAAGGCTTAAAGCAAAAGTTTAGATGCGAGAAAAGTCAAACACGAAAATTTGTACTCGCAACAAAAAAAAAAAAACAGCATTACTTCGGGTGAAGTTGGAAACCTTTGATCCAAGCCGCTTACATAACAGGTCATGAATGAGACGGTATGACACATGTACAGGTGTGTCGACTGTGTCAGTCGTGTCAGTGTCTCTTGCCTGTCTCGCCAGCTGTCAAAATTCTCCGCAAGAATGACAAAGTGAGTCTCAGGTCAAATGTCAAATGTCATCAAAGACCATTTTGATCGATCTCAGTATTTTTCGGTGTGTGGGGAAAAATCCATCCATGGAAGACCTTCCTACGAGCTCATTCCATACAACTGTAGATCACAAAACACTGAAGATTTTGCTGCGTGGTGTAAACTTGGGTTGAAGGGTTGCCACTAATCAATGATGCACTGGAGAGCGTGGAGTGGTTCAATTTACAACCCTTTTTTTTATTTTTGGACAAGGCCAAAGCCGCACTCCCTATTAGAATAGGGAGTTAAACAGCATAGGGAGCAGCTGTAAGGTTGGATTTCATAGACAACAAAGTAATTATAGCAAAAGATTACGAACTGCACAGTAGGTGTGATTTCCTATACGATGCACTGTAATTTTACATTTTTCACAATCGCTAAATGACAATAGTAGTACATGTACTTAAATTCTTTCAAGCAAAGGCATCACCAAATTTATCAACTTTTGAATGAATATGATTTTGCGAGAGGAATATCAGTAGCATGGTTGCTACTCGTGAAGCTATGAATACAGACAATTCAGTCAATGATTAACATTGCACAACCTGGACACATTTTTGATAACTGCGATAGCTTTTACACTGCACATGTACAGTGGACTGAGACCATTGTCGTTGTAGAGGGATGTCAGAAGAGATGGTCAAACCTAGATAACCTGGTTCGTGAAAACTCAGTTTAACTAAGAAAACTCACCTGTAACAATTTTCATATTTGGCAAATTACCCCACAGCTATAACTCTAAACCGGGGCTTCTGATCTTTTAAATTTACATGATAACGGCAAAAACACAATAAAGGGCGAGAGTCGGGAGACAAAGGGACAAAAAAGTACGGGAGGCGGGAGAACGGGGTACGGGCGGGAAGCGGGACGTTGTGACCACCCTGTTACCCACAATAGAAGCCTTAAGTTTAATACTAGTAATAGTCTTTGCGAGCATGGCGGCAGACAGCAGTGCCTAAAGTAGTGATAAAACTTGTCTTGGGAGCATCAAACAAAAATAATAATTTTCTCGCCAGCAGCGACCTTTTTTCTACAAGAAAATGCCTTATTAACAAAGCAATCTGCTTACCTTTCGCAGCTGATGTTGACCTCACTGATCACATGAACATCATACACGATCTTTGCGATCTGGAAGAAAGAACATCTAGTTCATTAAAAATCAGCTACATTGTTTGCCAAACGCTGACTGTATATGCTAACCAAGGACCTGAACATCTTTTCTTTTACTTTTCTTCACAACTTACAGGTAAATCGGGGAGGGCAACTTACCTTACAAACTCAAAAGAACACTTCTGAAGGCTTCAAGAACATCAGGGTTTATCGACTACAAATAGTCCCAGTACCCGCTCGGTTAACCGGCAAAAATTCCTTATTTGACATGTTTGAACGGAGTGGACGGTACCGCGGAATCGAAGATTTTGTGCTACATATCTATAAGCGCTGTTCAGAAAACTCTATCTTTAAAACCTCTAGTCTGAAAAAAATTATAAATCACGCTATCGTATATCGATCTGTGGTGGAACATTTATCATAAGAAATGTTGACTGTGTAAGTATAAACATAAACACGTTGGAAATTCTGTATCAGTTGTTAAAGATATTTCAAAGAGTTACCGTTCCGAGGGAAGGATTTAATACGATACCTCATTGAAGTTTTTTGATTTAAGTTAAAATTTTCTGCTCTTCACAAAAATATGGCACCTTAAACGTAATTCTTAAAGATCTTAAGACATAATCTGAGGAATGGAAAATCATACCTTGATCAGTACTTGCTTCTGGCTGCCTGATTGTATGAAAGACGATGAAATCCGATTGAAAGGGCACTGCAAGCTAGCCAAAACAAAAACAACACTCTTTGGTCTTTTACTGTAAGTGGAAAGCAAGCTACTGACGTGATCTATGATGTCGAAATCTCGCAGTCTAACATGACTTTCATCTAGGAGATCTTAAGAATATTTCTGAAAGGGGCAAATTTTGTCATGATGAACGAAATCATAGTTATGAATAAAATTGTATTTCATGTGAGCGGCTTTCCGGTGACTTATTCCTGTCGAGAATTGTACGGATCACTGCATACTGCATGATTGTGTCATTGATTCTTTAGATGATTCTTCGATAACCACAGGCACTAGCTCATGTACTTGTAGTCTGGTTAAATTATTCTCTGTAAGTAAAAACCTAAGAATGTATAATGTAAAATTAAAAACGGGGCTCTCTCCAAGTGCAGATGTCCACAGCATATCTAAACCTCAGAAGAAGAGAGGAACGTACGCGTTTAAGCTGCTTCAAAATACGGAGCCTGTTTAAAGAAAGTTGTACTGTCTGTACTTAGTTCGCAGTCTCTAACATGGGTGTGAACTAAGTCATCAGGAACGCGAAGTTGCGAGATAAGATGAATAAATGTTCGGCCTTGAATTAAAATATGAAGTGACCGCAATTTGAAAACAGGGAGATTTGATTCTCTGAGTGTCAGGTGGAACTATAATACGCTCGTTGCAGCCCTCATACACATTTTTTTTTTACCAAAATCCTCTTGCAGTTCTCTGGGTGAAGATCGCATGAATACACAGCCTGGCTAAGAAACGATTGCGACACTCCAAACAAAAGCTGACCATGAGTTAGCTCTGAATGGCTGAAAATTACTAGGAAGTATAAAAATGTAAAACAAACCTTTAGACTCTTGGAGGAAGTCGTAAGAGAAACCAAAGCTCAGAGCGTGTCGTCTCTCAGAGTCAGGTAACGCTATTCTTTCCTATGAAAGGAACAATTGATTATGATTTAGAAGGATTCCGCATTCCTCTATTGAAGGGCATTGTGTTGTCAGTGTTAGGAACTACACAATTAGGATAACCAATCTAGAGTAGATCAGTCTGTTTTGCTTTATGTTGTTATTGGTTTATTTCCTTTCCAACGAAGGTTACACAACGTTGGTGCTGTGTGTTCAGAAGAAAAAACAGAAATCAAATTGAAACTGTCAAGAAACGACGCCATCGTCAAAATACCTTGACGTCTTCACCGCTGAAAGAGTGTCCGACTTGTTTGACTCGAGTTTAAGAATTTTAACATCGTGAAAGAAGAAACTAAAAATGGAAGAGAACAAGAGAACTATCGACTTGGATTGAATTGATATTTGCTGGATCTTTTTAAGTAGTTGGGTGCAACTGTCTAGCTACTCCTTAGATGATTCCTGGCATTGTTTCGTAACACTCTGTTCATGTTTGGTCGAAGTGTTTTAAACACTAAAAAGATGAAAATAACGCGTTAAAAAAACTGTACATGAAGTGCGATTATTAACAAAGACGAGCTGCTATGCTGGCAGGAAGTCTAAAAATGGAGCGGCATAATTCTTTTTACGGTGCCTGCTAGGAGTTACACAAAACAATACGTGCTTCCTTTGCCACAAATTCAGTTGTTGATCATGATTGAAAATGAATAATGTATGTAAATGGAACACTTGATATGTATATCCAAAGACAATACACTTTTCGAATTAACGCAGAATCACGCGACTTTTGAGCACAATTTAGAAAAGATCAGACATTTTTACTTCATTTTACAATTGTTACATTTCTATTCGGACGACATAGAGGGATCTGAGTGTTTAGACGCGAAACAGAAGCTACAACTCGGTCTAGATTATTAAAGAAGTCTTTAAGGACAGGGCCGTAGCCAGTATGAGGCAAACCGAGGCACTTGCCTCAATCATTTAAGGTTTGATCCCAGTGTTTTGTTTAAATGTAGTCATCATAAATAGCTAGGCGGGGAATTCAATCATGAATATTGCCTCAGTCCTTATTTTTTTCTGGCTACGGCCCTGAAGGAAGTCAAGACTTGTTCATTTTCCGCGGAGAAATTCCTTTTACAAACTTTACAACTTGAAGCTAAGTGACAATCCGTTAAAGACACTAAACAAGAAAGAAAAAACCGATGCATGAGGCAAGAGAGAAGTTACGCTTGAATTGTAGGTGGAGCCTATAATCATCCGTCGCGGTGTCTAGAATGTTCTAAATGTTATTAGATAATTCACGCGAATCTTGTGAATTTTTTCGACAAGTACCGCGATTTTAACGAAAGAGTTTATAGTAACACGGCGTTTCTTAGCTATGTTGCTTTATCTTAGTTTCTTCCGTTTGCTAGGCTCACTCCACTGCCAACAACACCGCAAACGCTAACCGACTGGTGGACAGAAGCGACATGAGCTATTTTTCGACAATAACTAGAAATAGCATTCATGCTTTCACGTTCGCGCCTTCTGAAGTCCATTGTTTTCAATTATTTTTATGGGCGAAATACTTCACCCTACAAAGTCCGCTCCTTAAGTCATTAATGCAAACTGGATAAACTGAGAAGATGGAGAAGATCGAAGAGAATACTCATAAGTAATAGCACCAATCGATTTCCGATCTTGACTTCCTCGTGGCCTGATTTGCAGACGTCCGAATTCGTTCGCGGTCCCTTCGGACGTCTGAGAATCAGGCTAGACCTCCTCGCCGTGACTTTGCAGAAAGAGTTAAAATGCTAGTCAAGGGGGATATTGTAACCCGTCCATACGGTCGAATCCGAGTTTAAAATCACCTCTACGAGGTTTGAACAGATGATATGACAATTCGAGCACTTTTATAGACCAAGCTTGAAAAGGACTATACCTTTCCTTTACACTTCAACGGGCACACACCACATATTTATAGCCTCGGGGAAAGTGAATAATGCCTTAAAATCCCAAATATTATGAAATATAAATATGATGTTTTTAAACACAATATCTAAAAACAAACCTTTGTTTGAGAGCCAAAAGTGAGACGTTTTTGTTTGAAGATCAGTGCAGTGGATGGTATGGATTCTTCGGGCTAGTTAAGTATACAGTAAATTGATGTCGGTACGTTCGTGGCAATAAGCCAGCAGCATTGTACTATTGGTCATGTGATGAAACAACAGACCATTGTTTTAAAAAAGTAATGACGCGATAAGTTGTCTATTTTAAGTTTCCCTTGAAAAGCCGCAATATTACGTTTTAAGGATGAAAGAGCAAGATGACACTCCTTAAATTTTGAATACGTTACCATTTTACAGGCTGGAAAATCCACCTGACAAAAGGATAAGTCGACTTTGTCCCATACTACCCAAACCTTCTTTAGGCACACCCTAGACTTGCCTACAAGATAGTACAGCTCAAAGTTTTTCACGAGCGCGAAGTGCGAGCGGTAGATTTTTTATTTTTTCTACGGCAAAACGAGCGAGAGAGCGGGAAAACTACCGCGGAACAAGAAATGAGAAGCGAAGGACTTTGAGAAAGTCTAGGCACACCCTAAATTCTGTTGCAAACATTTCTCTTTGGTTCCGAAGATCTAACGCTTCATGCATTTCCTACAGTGTATGGTATATATAAATGCCTGGCGATACCTTTTGATTCCATGGCAATTCGAGCACTTTCATGCGCGCTGCAGGAAAAAATAATTTTTTGGACTAAAATATTGTTGTTTATAGGTTCAGATAGAGAGCCCAATACGAAAATCCGAATAAACATTTAATGCTCCAAATCAATCGATGTCATATTAAGTATGAGAATATAAACGATAGCAGGAAACATCTAGCAACAAAGGTACTTTGAGGCTCGATTCAGACGCCGCACTTCCACAGAAGCAGAATCAATTCGAAACGGCTGTGGACTACTGTTAATACAGACACCGAACTTCAAATTTTAGCCGAACTAACTGCATAATTTTGAAAAAATTTTGGCATAATTTTCGAAATTTACTATAAATAGTGTTCAGACGCTTGCACCTTGAAAGGCCCTTTGTTATGTTTTTTTATGAGCGAAGTGTTTCACCGTTATTAAGTCTTTATAATTAATGTGTACATTAAAGGCGTTAAAAAAGTCTCCGTACGTCGTTAGTGGAAACTGGATATTACTAAACCCAAAAGCTGAAAAAAATCCTCTTGAAATTCTCTGGGTGAAGATAGCATGAATACACAGCTAAGAAACGATTTCGACACTCCAAACAAAAGCTGACCGTGAGTCAGCTCTGAATGGTTGAAAATGATGGGAGATAAAAATGTAAAACAAACCTTTAGACTCTTGGAAGAAGTCGTAAGAGAAACGAGGCTCAGAGCGTGTCCTTTCTCAGAGTCAGGTAGCGTGATTCTTTCCTATGAAAGGAACAATTGATTATGGATTGAAAAGGATTCCGCATTCCTCTATATAAGGCATTGTGTTGATGTTAGGGACTAGACTATTAGGATAACCAATCAGAGTAGATCAGTCTATTTTACTTTATTTTTTTAATACTTTATATCTGTTTCATTTCAAACGCAGGTTACATGTACCAACTGAAAACACACAACGTTGGTGCTGTGTGTTCAGAAGAAAAAACAGAAATCAAATTGAAAGGTCAAGAAACCACGCCATCGTCAACATACCTTGACGTCTTCACTGCTGATAGAGTGTCCGACTTGTTAGCAATTGACTTGAGTTTAAGAATTTTAAGAAGAAACTAAAAATGGAAGAGAAAATACTGATATGAACAAGAAAACTATCGACTTGGATTGAATTGATATTTGCTGGATCTTTTTAAGTAGATGGGTGTGACTGTCTAGCTACTCCTTAGATGACTCATTGTTTCGTAACAACTCTGTTCATGTTTGGTCGAAATGTCTTAAACACTAAGAAGATGAAAATCACGCGTTAACAAACCTGTACATGAAGAGCGATTATTAACAGAAACGAGCTGCGAGGCTGGCATGAAGTCTAAAATTCTTTTTACGGTACCTGCTAGGGGTTACAATTCAGTTGTTGATCATGATTGAAAATGAACAATGTATGTAAATAGAACGCTTGATATGCATATGCAAAGACAATACACTATTCGAATTAACGCAGAATCACGCGACTTTTGAGCACAATTTAGCGTAGATCAGTCATTTTTACTTCTTTTTAAAATTGTTACATTTTATTCGAACGACATAGATGGATCTGAGTGTTCAGAAGCGAAACAGAAGCTACCAGCGTAGATTATTTATAAAGAAGTCTTTAAGGAGGACAAGACTTGTTCATTTTTCGCGCAGAAAATTCCTTTTATAAACTTTCCAACTTGAAGCTAAGTGACAATCCGTTAAAGACACTAAAAAAGAAAGAAAACACTGATGGATTAGGCACGATAGAAGTTACGCTTGAATTGTAGGTGGAGCCTTCATCCGTGGCGGCGTCTGGAATGTTCTGAAAGTTAAAGGATAATTCACGCGAATCTTGTAAATTTTTGCCACAAGTCACGCGATTTTAGCGAAAGAGTTAGAAACACGGCATTTCTTAGCTTTGTTACTTTATCTTCGTTTGTTCAGTTTGCTAGGTTCACTCCACTGCCAACAACACTGCAGACGCTAACCGACTAGTGGACAGAAGCGACATGACATATTTTTCGACAATAACCAGAAATAGCATTCATGCTTTCACCTTCGCGCCTCCTGAAGTCTATTGTATGGGCGAAATATTTCACCCTACAAAGTCCGCTCCTTAAGTCATGGATATGACTTAACCCAGAACTAAGAAAATCGAGGAGAATACTCATAAGTAATAGCACTAATTGGTTTATGAAGAACGATTTCCGATCCCGACCTCCTCGTAGCCTGATTCTCAGACGTCCGAGGTTGTTCGCGGTCCCTTCGCTTCTCGGACGTCTGAGACTTCGCAGAAAGAGTTAAAATGCCAGTCAAGGGGGATATTGTAACCCGTCCATACGGTCGAATCCGAGTTTAAAATCGCCTCTTCGAGGCATGAACAGACGATATGACAATTCCAGCACTTTTAGACCAAGCTTGAAAAGGACTATACCTTTCCTTTACACTTCAACAGCCACACACACCGCATATTTATAAATTTATAAGTGAATAATACCTTAAAATCCCAAATATAAATATGATGTTTTTAAACACGATATCTAAAAACAAACCTTTGTTTGAGAGCCAAAAGTGAGATGCTTTTATTTGAAGATCAGTGCAGTGGATGGTATGGATTCTTCGGGCAAGTATGCTGCAGTAATGAAATTAATGTCGACCGGTACGTCCAAAGGGAATGAGTCAACAGCATTGTACTGTTGGCATGATTGGTCATGTGATGAAACAACAGACCATTGTTTTAAAAAAGTAATTAAGCGATAAGTCGTCTATTTCAAGTTTGTCTAGAAAAGCCGCACTACGTTTTAAAGATGAAAGATCAAGATGACACTCCTTGAGGGGGACATTGGGGGGTACCCAATATCGCAATACCGTAAGAAAAAATGGCAAATACCGAAATACCGCGTCGAAAATCGTGTAAATACCGATACCGCGTATTTTAATCACATTTATAATCGGTTCCGCATACTTATGGTTGCTTCCATCTAGCGCGTTTAATTATCTCAGGCATTTATGCACCACATGTCCATGTATTTTTTAATATTTTGGTAAATTTTAGCTGAAAAGTAAACTACATTCGTTCAACCTTTTGGTAGGTCGACCCAAAAGCTAAATAACTCCAATAAAAGTAAAGCGCGAAAAACAAACCAACCAAATCCCTTTCCACGCACGTCTAGTGCGAGTTTTGATAAGGGACGGACCGTTAGAAAACTTATTGGCGGGGGGGGCGTGCGAAGTACAAAAAAAATATTCGCGCAAGGGAAAATTGAATGAAAAAAAATTCTTGCGCGCCAATTAACCCTAAAAAAATATTCATGCTGTGGCCTAAAAGAATTCATACAAGGAATTTGATAACGAAAAAAAATTCCTGCGGCTCGAAAATTCCCCCTATAACTTTTCTAATGGTCCTTCCGTAAGTAAGTCTAGTCTAGCACGTCAGTCTCTCAGGGGTCAACTATCTCGACTGTGTCACACGCCGTGCCGGTAAGAGGCAAACTGACCAAATTTTCTCTTTTAACTTTACAAGGCGTTTTTCAATTCTCGAAACCCGACATCTAAACTTATTCTTGTTGCGATAATGTTCGCCTCCTTTGCCCTCTTTAAAAAAAAAATTGCCACAGAGTCAATGATGACCACGCCGTCTTCAACCACAGTGACCCCAGCCACTGTGAGAAAACGTGTAAGACCTCGAATTACTGGCAAAGGTACACAGATCGAAAAGCCTGGTAAGGTAACTTGAGAGGACTCATTATCATTGGATGCAACAACAATCACATTGTATATTATCGACCGTTTAATGATCGATATACAGTGAAACCTGTATTAAGCGGACACCCTCGGGGAATGCTGTAGTGTCCGCTTAATACAGGGTGTCTGCCTAATACAGGTTTCGATAGATAATGTCATATGAGGTGTCAAATGCCATTCACATGAACAGTGGAAACGTTTAGAATATCCCCAGAGACTATGACGATATACGTTTGCACAAGAGACTATAAAGGGGACAGAGAGGGCATCCCCCATATACACCCTATTCCATAGGTAATTCGTCTCGAGTTATGTTTAGAATCGGGATAAAGTTACCTCGCGCGAGGCGTGGATGTTTCGTGGAGGTTTCGCATGACCAAACGCCGTGCAAAACATGTCGGGCGAGAGGCAATGAAAGCGTAAAAAGATCGAGAGCATTCCTGAATATTGAAGCGAAATGAGTCGGCGCTCACCTGGGAAAAAGGAATCGCTGGACTCTTTGACAACCCGTGAAATCAGTTTAACTCGAAGTTGTCGTAACCTCAGTGCTTTAATAAAATGAGAAATTTCGCCGGTCTATTGAAACCGGTCGTTTGTACAATTTAGGGAGTTTAAGATCCAACGACGCGGACGACAACTAGAACGTCAAAAAAACAATAGGTTTAATTAGCAAAACAACAACTTCGCACGTGCAACACACTTTTTTGTTCATTTCTTTCCCGTTTTTGCACGACTACGACGTGAAAATGCCTAATTTCGCGTTTTATAGAGGACGTAAACAAGCAACGACGAAATTTTATTTCTCTTTCTGAGCTTGAATATGGTCCCTTGAAATTCAGCTTCAGGACGGTTCGCCTACAATTGACAAAGTAAGTGGGTAGGAATAATCGCTATAAAGACTGAAAAAAATAAACATCAAACCAGAAATTGCTCTCTTCAAACTGTAAATTATAAATGATCCTGAGAGAATATTCAGTGTGTTAAGGATTTCCCTGCTCTACTGTTAGCTCTATACAAGAGAGAAAGGGCGATTCTTTTTTAATTTCGGTTTCGCTGACACAGCTTTCGCAGAAATCTCGCTGTAGTCATTTTCGTCGTCAAAAGGAATAGCAAAATCGCTCTCCGCGTCTTCCCCCATTTTGTTCTGCGTCATTTCGTGAAGGACGCGTGGCTCTCAGCGTGGGTCATCCACGCGGAACACATTCGCGCTATGTGATTGGCTGTTGTCTAATCCCCCTTGAGATCTGTGGTGTTAAAAATAACTCGAGACAAATTACCTATGGAATAGGGTGTGTATGGGGGATGCCCTCTCTGTCCCCTTTATAGTCTCTTGGTTTGCATTAATTTCTTTATTAAAGTGGACCAATTGATCATAGTACCAAAAACATATGTTACAACTCAAATTTGAGGAAATCAGATGAGTGAAACTAGCTCTATAGAAACAAAACGAAATAGAGAACTATACTGTACTGTGAAACTAATCAAACTCAAATAAGTTCGTCAAGTCACGTTTTTTAATGTAAAAATCGAAAAAATTGAGGGTGGCAATCTTTCGTATTTCCGGCGTCTGGCATGTTGGGTGGTGGATTTAATTACAAGTGTCCGTTTAATACAGGTTGGCAACAATAGAAATGACCATTTCAGGTACTTTTTAGGTCTCCGCGTCCGCTTAATAGAGGTGTCCGTTTAATAAAGGTTTTATGTAAAGTAAATAAGGGAAATAAATTTGGGGACTTCAGCTACTGTCCGCTTAATAGAGGGTGTCCGCTTAATACGGTGTCCGCTTAATACAGGTTTCACTGTAAATAAACTGTCACAAAATGACCCACAAATGGTGTAATCATTTACCGTTATGTCTCAAGACTTCTAAATATTAACTTTTATTGGCCTTTATGTCCTAATGTGTTTCGTTTTGCGTTTTGTATCGAAAGGAAAGCGCAAATAAACGGTACCGTAATACCGTGAACAATCTTATTTCACCGAATACCGTCAGCCGAAATGATGAAAAACCGCATACCGCAGAGCTAGATGATACCGCAATACCGCACGTTAAAATTGAAATTACCGAAATACCGCATGAAAAAAAGCCCAATACCGCAATACCGTAAACCCCCATGTCCCCCCCCTCCTTAAATTTTGAATACGATATAATTTTACATGCTGGAAAATCCACCTAACAAAAGGATAATTGGGTTTTGTCCCGTACCGCCCAAACCTTCTTTAGGGCACACCCTAAATTCTATCGCAGGACGTTTTTCTTTGGTTCCGAGGATCTAAACCTTCATACAATTCCTACAGTGTATACTATATATAAATGCATGACGACACCTTTTTATTCCATGGTTTGGTCTCCCGCATCGCTGACTCCGTTCTAAGCGGCTGCGGAGGAGACTAATTGGTAATAACAGTCTTGATGGCGTCCCACATTGCAGCGTCAGCTGTTGGTTGTAGGTTCACATAGAGAGTGCAATACGAAAATCCGAAGAAACATTTAATGCTCCAAATCAACCGACGTAATATTAAGTATGAGAATATAAACAATAGCAGGAAACATCTAGCAACAAAGGTACTTAGAGGCTCGATTCAGACGCCGCACTTCCACAGAAGCAGAATAAAGACGCAGAATCCATTGGAAACGGCTGTGGACCTGCGTTAATACAGACACTGAACTTCAAATTTTAGCCGAACTAACTGCATAATATTGAAAAAATTTTGATATATTCGTACTGCATTTTGAAGCTTTAGTTCGGTTGGATCAATTAAGCCGTGCTAAATTAATATGGGTGGGCCCAAAATCAAATTTGATCTGGTTTATATGAAATACGGCGTCAACCGAGCATAAAACGTCAACAATTGTTTATGATTGTACTTAACAGTAACTAAACAAAAGTGTTCAGAACGGATTAAACTGTTATAAACAAAGCAAAATTTTAGCAAAAACTACGCGTTTTTTACACATTGCTCCACTGTGTCTATTCATAGTGAAACCAATCTCGTACCCAGAGTCTTCTGTCTTTTTTGGTCCGCGGGCAACGCGCGCTGACTAAAAATAAAGAAGACTGTGGGTACGCCTAGATTGGAGTGAAACTCAAGCCTCGTTGACCAGCGGTTTCATGGGAACGGTGCTCCTGGTACTTGTTGCCATGACAGCTGTAGGGATAGCTGCGGGAGTGACGATAACAGCCCCTTGGTTGGTTGGACGGGACCTGCAGCAGCCGCAACAACAGCAACAGGCAATGATTAGTAGAATGATGAACAATAGAGGTCCACCAATTACTGCTGCCTTTTCAATATCGGAAAAGTTGTACCACCACCCGAAGATCCCTGCAACAAAAGCACACTTTATATTAAAAATAGATTCAACGATACTTAATTGATTGAACTCTACAAATTGACTGTTCTGTGGTTTTGCGGAAACCATATTGTTGGTTGCTTTTGAATTGTGCTTTGGGTATTTTTCAGTGACTTTTCAATGTTTTATGCTACGTCATTTGGTGATTGAACCCGTCCACAGCAACAAGAAACTTCCTTAAAACTGTTCCCGCTCCGCTCGAGATAAATAATTCTCGAAAAACAGTTGCGGCTGCTTTTTCCCCTCTCATCTACAAACATGACACCGAAAACAGACAAAAATTAAGCACTAAGTTAAACTCGTCAGATTTTCATCGTAGAATAAGCGTACTTCTGCTATAAAAGTTTTTGTAAAAGTATGATTAGTACTCACCGCACTCGTGAGTGGAAATTGGCAAATCTCCCTGTATGACAGTGACTTTTACTGGATAAACACTCTTTCCTAACACTTTACCACCGGCCAAAAGGTTCACCTGTTGAATCAAAGAATAGTTTCGAAGTTTCATTTCATAAATCAAGGTCAACATTAGCCTTTAATGATAGCATTGCACTTTGCCTCGCTTTGAAAGTGACGGTTTTTGGAACTTGAAGATGGCCTATTCTTGTACTCACCGCAACGTCATCTCTAGCCCCTTACAGGAGCCGATTACTTATCGGCTCCTGCCCCTTAGTAGTAAACGTATTGACGTCACGATGAATTGGCCAATGAGATAACTGTAAAATACCTTAAGATGCAATCGGTCTCCGTTATCAGTGAGTCCAACTTGAACGTACACTCCAGCCGAGAATATAGAAGGCAAAGATACAGTAAATCCGGGTACTTCAATGATGTCGTCACTTGTGTACGTGTGAGACCACGTGACACCTAGATCCGGAACATCCATGGATGCCGTTACCGTGACAGGTTCATCGCATTTGTTGACTTGTTGAGAAAAAATGCCAATATTTAGTTATGATAATTATTATAAGCATAACGTGATTTCGTGAAAAGAGCTAGTTGTACTCATTCGTGTTGGCTTACCGGCATTAATACGGTTACAAACGCAGAAAATTAAGCATTTCCCTGAATCTTTGGGATGAAATAACCCGAACGATTTGGACGTTGAAGTGACAGAGAGTTAAGGCGAGTCAAAAAAAGATTCCAAGGGAGTGGTTGATGGGTCCCTCGTCCTTGCCCGCCCCTCCTAACATAGTTTTCCAGTTGCCCTCTAGGTCAGTCGCGCTATCGTTAAAAAAACGCATGCTCTGCAGGCTATACCTTTAACTTGAATGTGATTGGCTCGTCAACGAAATTCATATTGCACGTGATCGTGCTGCAGTCGTCACTATTAGAACAGCCTTCACTCAGCTGGGTCTGGGACATACCGGAACATGAACCTCCAGAGTACTCCGCAATATAGTTATTATTGCCGTCAGACCAACTATCATCTTCGTAACTGCCAGCTGAAAGCAAAGGACTTCATATCAGGAGCCTTGTGTAAGATTAAGAAGGTGTACACACGTGGAGAGAACAGTTGTATGCCGCAGGCAGCCCAACCTAGGGTGGGTCTTGGGGGATGCTCCCCCAGAAAATTCTTAAATTTAGGGTCTCAGAAATGCAATTTCCAGCTTTTCTGCAGGATATTTTCAATAAATTGATATGCAGAAAAAATACTGGAGCGGTTGTTTTTCTCATCGACGTCTGTCCGAGCCGAATTATGGAATAATAAAACTAAGGAAATACTGTGTGCGTATTATGTGTGGACGCGACGGTCCTGTATTAATTACATTTTATTTCGAAAGGTTAGAATCACGTTTCCGGGCAAATAACAAGCATCAGATTCAAGTTGGTGATTTCTTAAACAAAATGATCAGCCGTAAAAAGCTGTGATAATATATAATTATAGTGGATGAACCCGACATAAAACTTTTTTTGTGTGTGTAGATATCGTAAACAGCAAACGAGAAGAGTAAAAGGAAAACTTGGTCACGTGGTTCAAATTGACGTTTGCCTTTAATAAACGTGTTTCTAAATCGTTCTTTGTTTATTATGCTTTTTAAGTTATAGTCTCAGTTAAAATTGTTGTGACACTTTGCTGTCAGGTGGCGGATACAGGGAAGGGGCCCGAGGGAGCCAGGCTCTCCCCTTATTTTTAAACCAAACTTAGGCCCGAAAGGAGGAAAAAAATTTTTTTGAGACCACCCCCCCTTATTTCAGGGTCTGGATGACCGCTTCCCCACCCCCCCCCCGCTCCCCACCTTATCTGAAGATCTGGATCCGTTATTGCGGTCTTCTTGCGCATGCCCTTCCAATGTTGGTATTCAAAATTTTTTGACACCATCCCCCCCCCCCCTTATGTCAGGGTCTGGATGACCGCTCCCCCCGCTCCCCACCTTATCTGAAGGTCTGGTTCCGCCATTGCCGTCTTCTTGCCCTCCCAATGTTGGTATACAGAATTTGGCGAGTTAACTGCGATAAACAAGATTGGAAGGACGAGGAGATGGGCCAGAAGTTGAAAAACAGCGTCGGGTGGAAGTGTCCCAACTATTTTTGCCGGAGACTGTGGCTCTAGTTACGATTCAAAACTCTGACAACGAAAGGTGAAATTACTGCGACGTTGGGTGCTCCTACTCAATGAAAATGAATGACACAACTCTACTGAGACAGCTAACCATGATATCAACTGACCCATGTCGACATAACTTGAAAACACTATTTCTTTTCTGGTCGCAAAACTTCATATAAATATTATTATGGACGACAAGAAAATAACGATAATATTATTTTTATTCAAGAATGAACAGTATTTTTAAATTTAAGAATGAACAACAGGGTTTAAACACTGAAGAATTTCGAGTTTCTGTGACGTCTGTTGAAGGGTTTTGAACAATTTCTTGCATTTCTGTAAAGTCTCCCAAATATCTTTAGGTTTTGCAATATGTTTGGCTAAATAAATAATGGCAGTAGAAAAACTTGGCATCATTATTTAACTATCTAAAATAAACTTTTCACATGCAGTTTTTGATGAATTTTAATAAGGTTTTCAGCGGAATGAAAAGAAATTAGGTTTAACAAAAGGAGACAAACGAAGCCAAGTTTTTTTTATATATCTCTTTTTATCTTGCTTTAAACGATATTCACTCGTGTTAAAACAAGAAAAATGTGGAAAACTGGCTTTATTCAGGTAGCTTAAAAACCGATTGGGCATAATTAATCGCGCTCCCTAATTCGATCGATGATATATAATCGCCCCCCAAGCGGAAGATTCGAGAGCGCCGCGTCATAAATAATTGAATTCGATATGAATATTGAAAAAAATTAAGGAACATTACTCAAGAATGGCAGGGGAAGTCTATACGCACCAAGGGCCGAGGTACAAGGCAAAAAGGTGCCGAATCCCGGTAAATCAGTCTAGTGGGCAAATTTTGTCGAATAAACTACCAAAGATTAAGAAGAAAGGCTAGCATTCTTCTAGCTGCAGTCAGTCTTGCTTCTTGATTTCATATTTATTCACAATCAAAGAGCCGGCTTAGCTTGGAGAAAAAAATGATACCTTACTGAAAACGGTCAAAATAAATTTCAGGTTACAACGACGATCCATGCATCCACCCGGCCGTTTCCAACGCACGCGTTCTCCTGAAGCCGCTCAATTTTTTTCGTCCAAAAACTATTAAAACTAAATCGCAAAATGCAATATTTGATTTGCTTTCATATCAAGATCAAAACAAGTTATTTCTCCAGATAGTTCTCTTGAATTTTTGGTGACCAAAGACAGCGTTATATTAGCAGTGCGGTAATCTATAGCGATCCGCAATCTATTAAAGTTCAAAGACTTTTGGAAGTTTCCGAGCCGGTGAACAAAGAGAAATTTCTTTGAACAGCTAGATTTCAACTCTCGAAGTTTACTTATTTAAGTGAAAGGATTTTATATGCAAAATTTTCAGCAGTTAAGAGTTTATAGTTGTATATGGGCTTGTACCTCACGCAGAATGTGTAGGACGCTAAACTTAATTGAGAGTCTTAATTGTTTCGTTTCGAAGAAACAGGAGATCAAAGTTTCTGAGAAATCTGACACACTCCAAGGGCGTATAATTCTATAAAAGAGATCTTTTAGCTTTTCAACAAATTGACCTGTTTTATATTCGGCTTTTTCCCAAAGAATCTATTGCACCAAGTCGTAGCCGTTTAAAAAATACTATAAGACCCCAAACTACCAACAAAATCATGCTAACGATCACAAGAAATTATAATTTCACTGGTCATCAGAGATGAGATAGTTTGTAACAGTTTGTAAACTAAACTGACCTGCAACTGAAGACAAAAGTTGGGTAAAAATAAGAAAATAAAAGCCAGTTGCCAAGTTCCTTCTCCAAGCCATCATCACACCGAAGGAGCAAACAAAAATGTTTTAACGGCACTCTTCGTGGTTGTTGGTAGGAGGCATTAGCCAGATTTCCTGTTTGACCGGTTTGCAGTATTCTTCGAATCGAGGCCATTTTCTCGGAAATTATGATTAGTGCATTGTGCCATGATGAACCACAGTGACGCAGGAGCGGAATTGACGACTCCAGAAAATACCATAACATACCATAATGCTCTTTGTTTGTCACCCCCAAATTTTGCATAAGCATTGTTTTCAGTTTTTCTTGGGGCCATTTGAACTCCCAAGAGAAACTGAAGACAATGCTTATGCCAAATTTTGGGGGTGACAAACAAAGAGCATTATGATATGTTATGGTATTTTCTGGAGTCGTCAATAGGGAGCTTATTAGGGAGCTTTAGCAACGATGACGGCGACGGCAACCAGGACGTCAAAAAAGCAATAGGTTTATTACGCAAAACACCAACGTTGCACGTGCATCACGCTTTTTTGTACATTTCTTTACCGTCCTTGCACGACTACGACGTGAAAATGCCTAATTGCAAGTTTTATGGAGGACGTAAACAAGCGACGACGAATCTCTTTTTCTCTCTCTAAACTTGAGTACGGTCCTCAAGAAATCAACTCCAGGGAAATTCGCCTACACTTGCCATTTACAGCAAATTGGAATAAACGCGACAAAGATTGAAAAAACGGGAATTCATTTTAAAACTGAAGTTTTCGCTGCCGTTGCCGTCGTCGATGCTAAAGCTCCCTAATAAGCAACGACGGCGGCCACGGTAACGAGAACGGCAACACTGGCAAAACAACATTTTTGCACGGGCATCACGCTTTTTTGTACTTTTCTTTGCTGTCACTGCACAACTACGGCGTGAAATTTTTCTAACTTCACGTTTTATGGAGGACAGGAACACATGACAACTATTTTCTTTTTCTTTTGTAAAGTTAGATGCAGTCCTTTAGAATTCAACTCCTGAAAATATCGCCAACACTTGACAAAGTAAAGGAGTTGCAATAAGAGCGATGAAATTTGAAGCAGCGCGAATTCAGTTTTCGGGTTACGTTTTAGCTGCCGCTGCCATCATCGTTGCTTAAAGGGAACCTCCACTCTTACTACAGAATAAGTTTAAATCGAATAAAATTATGTTGATAAACAAATTTGTTCGAAATTTGTCCTTAAAAAAGTGTTTATATCAGGAAAAGTGAATTTTAAAATCGCTTATTTTCACTTTCAAATTTCGCGGGCGCCGCCATCTTGAATAATTGTGACGTGTTATGGTTGCTCTATTGTTCTGACACAAAGAGCTTTTGTTTAATAACAATAGGGCAACCGTAACACGTCACAATTATTCAAGATGGCGACGCCCGCAAAATTTGAAAACAAAAATAGGCGAATCTAAAAGTTATTTCTTTCGGATACAAACGCTTTTTTAAAAAATATTTTAGATTGACTTGACTGTAACAGTTATTTCCTGTGATTTAAAGTTATCTTTTTGTTGAAGTGGAGGTTCCCTTTAAGCTCCCTAATGAAGGGCTAAGGGGGAGGGGGGTGGGGAGTGGAAAGAGGGCAAAACAAGCCCATGGCCCAGTTGTTCGAAGGCCGATTAGCGATAACCCAGGGTTAAATTGTAACCCGGGTCTCTTCGTTTTCTTTTGATCGAAAGCATTTTCTCGGATAATTTCCTCTATGCTTTTTAGAGTAGCCAATCATCAAATTGTTGACAAAAAGAATTAAATTGAATTTGCTTTTTAAGCTTTCATATCTGAATTCAAATTTCCAACTAACCCTGGGTTATCGTAACCCAGCTTTGAACAACTCGGCCCAGTTGAAGAACCCATAAAGATTTGTGGGTGCGTTCCATGATCCAATCAGATCCAATCAGATTACGCGGATCATAGTAGATCAAATTAACCGATGAATCCACTGTGGACAAGGATTCATCAGTTCATTTGATCTACTGATCCGAGTGATCTCGGATCACTGATCCTGATCTGGATGATATCAAAGAAACGCACCTATATATTTGAGAATCTCAATAGAGTGTTTTCACTCACGTGGCCAGCGTTTATGCAAATTGATTGGAACAAAAGAAAGAAAAGAGTTCAACTCCCTGAGGACTGGTTTGGGACACCAATATGGCCGCCGTTTCATTGTTTTGGGACACCAATATGGCCACCGTGACGGCATGTGAAAACACCGGCTCTATTGGTCGCTCTGTTGACGAACGCGAACACAATAGAGTTAATCCCAGTCCCTTCTGGTTTGTTCTTTCAACCATGATCATGTCCTGAGAAAATAAAAGCGTGGACGCTACGAGTCTGGAACAAAATTATTGAACATTCCATTATTCAACATATTTCTTTACTATACCTATCATCCTATCTCAAAAGCTTTTAGGTATTTTTATTTATTTGCCACACAATTACATTACTTAAAGATGCCAAAAGAAAAAAAGAAAAAAATGTAGGAAGAGATGGCGAGGAGGCCTAAAAGAAACTATAGAGCTTATGTTAATTAGGCCTCCTCAATTACAATTTTTCGAAGATGGCGTAAAAATTACGGCGACGGGTACAGTATAATATCAGGTGAAAAATTAAACTAATCAATATTACGGAAGTTTACATGTACAAATGTTGAATATTAAAAGGCTTTTTCCCAAGATTTTTGTTGAAGTATACTAATAATTATTACAATAATTATTATTATTAGCTTGATCTCCATCCGTATAAAACTATTCTTTTTAGGATGTTTTCCTCAAATGGGGTCAAGGGTAAGGTGGCGTCTTTTTTCTCAGTTTATCAAGTTTGTGTCTTAAGAAACAAAAGGAAAAAGAAGATAAAATATTCTAACGCGAACTGACTTGAGGTTAAAATAAACTGGAGAACCGAACTGAGCCAAGAATACGCCCTACATTTCAATCACAAACGCTGATTTATTCACACTAATTACGATCGCACCGGTACCTCTATCAGCTGAAACAAGTGGTGGCCCGTTTAGGTTCCGTTTACACTGAAATAGCTAGAGATAGGTACAAATGAGTCAAAATGAGTCATGAGTTAAGTCAAAAAAAGGTTAGAATCTTTCAAATTCGTTGTCAATTACTACTTTGATCAAAATACACGGTGCATACAATGGCAAACCTAAACCTAAAAAAATGCAAAGCATATCGAGTTCCATTAATGTTTAACTCTTATCACTATATAATTGTTAATTCTTAATCCTAATTACTATAGTCGGTGCTTAATTCCTATTTTCAGTGTTCAACCCTGACCTGACTCATTTTAAGCGTGGTCTACAGTCTATTTCATTCGTAGGCTGGCTAACAAAATCTCATAATCAACTGTTTTTGAACCATTACAACATAACGTAAATTCCATGAAAACATGTAAGGCTGGTCTTCACTTGGGACCAATCATGGGGGAGAAAATCCATTATCTACGAGACAAGCTAAGACAAAAAGAGTACTCAAAACAACAAACTTGATAATAGCAAAACTTCATACTGTTATTTCAAACAATATATGGTTGATTTTACGGTTAATTCATCACACAAAAAAGGACTAAATAAGTTTGGCTGCGTATAATGCGGGCTCAAGGCTGCATTGGGAGACACTATTCTAAGAACTTAGGAGCTAGTTGGGGCTCATTCCTCCTCGACCAATGGTCGCATGGGAACCCGAGTGTTGGCATTCGTTGTCATGACAGCGGAAGTACCAACACCAGGCGCGATGATGATAGGACCTTGATTGGCGGAGCGGCGCCTCCTACAGCAGCAGTAGCAACAGCAGCCACAGCAGACGGCGATGAGAAAAACAACCGTTCCAGCGATCACTGCTATTTTAGCAGGAACACTTAGGTCAATAAACCATCCGAAGAATCCTAAAAACAACAAATTTTGGTCATTTCTTTTCAAGCTGACACCTTTCTTACACGTATTGCACTATGGAAATAAACAGTTATTCCCCAGTAAATCGAACCAGCCCTATGTAACTCCGATATCTGCAGTGATCGAAAATGAATGAAACGAAACTCCCCAGTAAAGAACCAGCCCCGTTGTGTTTTTCTGTACACCTGGCACTTGTTTATATCGGAGTTCCTCTTTATTTTACTCCTTTGTCTGTGCTACTATGGTTACGAGGTGGACAAGCTGATTTAGCCAGAGTAGCAGGCACTTGGAAGTATTTGGGCGCAAGAAAGAACGAGCGTGCCAGAGTAAGACACGAGTGTCTACCTCGCGCGGCCCGTTCTTTCTTGTGCCCACTACTTCCAAGCACCTGCTACGCAGGCTAACACTGATTCAGTTCGATGTATACACGTATGGCAGGCACCTAATATAATCCCGCGGATGTCCCTCTCGTATTAAGGTCTTAATTTGGTCCCGCGGGTGTCCCGCGGGTGTCCCGCTCTAAGTAAAGTGCTTATATTTAGTGTCGAACACTGCTTTATCGTACAGATTATTACTCGTGACAAGAACTGCTTTTAATTAGATATAGTACGCCATGTTGATCAAGATCAGTTTTACTTGCCACAGTCGTCAGTTGAGATCGGCAAGTCTCCATCCACAACAGTGACTGGGGGGAGATAAACACCCAGTGCTCCGACCAGCAGATTCACCTGGTAAAAGATAAAACAGTCACCTTCAACTGATTCCATTCAATTGAGTGTTGGTTCATTCAAATCTTACAAAAGTAGTTTGAAAGCTGCAACTAGAAAGACCTTTTCATATCAAAAATATGATCAGCATGAAGAAGTAAAAAACATTTAGTCTTCCTGGTTGCCCAGCGCATTTTTTTTTATAAAAATGTAGAAAACCATTTACACAGTAACCAGTTGTTTCGTTTTCATTTTCGAGGATTCGTTTCTGTATGTGGGTTTTGATGTTGATTTTTATGTCTTAAGCTAGTTGATGTACCAAGTTAGAACAAGCCTAGCCTGCGAAAATATCCTTTTCTCCTCGCTCTTCGCCGCTGGGGAAGTTTCGCGCGGAAAGAAGAGCGAGGAGAAACGGATGTTTTCGCAGGCCAGAACAAGCCTGGAACCATACAACAGAAAACCTTTCATTACGTGACCTGCTCTCGCATCACGGTGAGGGTAAAAGGAGGAATGAGTTTGCGGAATGGCATGTGGCATGGCTTGCGGAATGAAATAATTATGCGGAATGCAATATATGGAAATGGAACACAGGAATAAATTAAGCAGAAAAGCATACGTGCGTCTCTGCCGCGCCTTATTTTGGCACAAATTTGAAGGAGCAACCGCTCTGCCGGTCCGTTTATTATTTCTGGCTCAAACCAAGATGCTAGAGCAGCGCGTTGGAGTTCACGAGGATTATGGAGGAAATCACTTCTAGTAGTGGTAGGCTTTACGAGGCTGCTAGGAAATGGTAGACTCGGTCGTAGGAAAGCAAATTTAGTTTGAGTCAGTGGGGTAACGAATATCCGAGTTCGAGTTAACGGTCGAGTAAAAAATGAATGAAAAGTGGGATGAAATCCAGGGGAAATTGGACTTAGTTCGAGTAAGCGGGGAGTGCGAGTTATCCGAGTTCGAGATATAGGGGTTCTGCTCTACAAGTGAAGGTAAAAACCTGTGGAGTTAATCGTGCAAACAACTTTTGCAGAAAAATTAAAGCAGAAGGAGCGTGACCTTCCAAAACATCTTTTCTTCAATGGCCGACTTCAGTGCTGTAGTATCGGTAATGCCATGCAGCCCGCCTGAATAAATCTCATCTTTGTGGCTGTGCGAAAAAGGCTAATCGAGAGTGAGAAATCAAGGAATCCTTCGTGGCTTTTTGATTGTCATCGTAGTCGAGCCCGCAAAAATAAAAAAAAAAAGTCGCTAATTTAGCAAATTGATTGGCGCCAAAAAGGGTACACTTTTCAGTTTAATTTATTTCTTTTAGTCATTCAGCATATATTACATTCCGCATGATTACAACTGTATGTCACTCCGCAAGGCATGCCACATGTCATTCCCCAAACTCATTCCTCCTTTTACCCTCACCAGTCACATAGACCTCCGCCAATTGGCTGATTGTTTATTTATCGTGACGTAAGGGAGCTTTCATTTATTGTGCTGGGAAAAGCCCTGTGGGAAATGGCTTGTGTGAATGGCGGGACTGGAAAGTATGGATTGGAAATTGAAACGGATATTGACGACCACCCTCTCCCCACCCCCTCCCCCCAACCCCCGTTCCTTCCAGGTGATTATAAATGAAAGCCTTTAGAACACACCTTTAAATGCAGTGTATCTCCGTTATTGGTGAGGTCTACTTGAACGTACACACCACCAACAGGAACACTAAATCCGGGCACTGGAATTTTGTCATCACCACTGTAGGTATGAGACCACGTGATATCCAGATCCGGGACATTCATGGAAGCCGTTACAGTAACAGGGTCATCACATTTGTTGATCTAGCGAGTAAGAGAATATATATTTTCATCAATAGAGCCTATTTATACACGATAGCTATTCACATGTCGCTGCTTCGCGAGAAATGGTCACACTTCAAAATTTCATCCACAGTAACTCAAAAGTCAGAAGCACATTGTACAGTGTAATAAACGGCCACAGGAAAGTTCTGCTCAGTAGCTTTCATCTGAATGACAACACTTTAGCATTTCATCCACAGACTCAAAAGTTAGAACCACCTTTTACATAGAGGATATTACACGGTGGCGCGAAGATATGAATTATATTTTCGAGTGGCAAAACAATATTTTACAAACGAGCGCAGCGAGTGAGTAAAATATTGTTTTGCCACGAGAAAATAAAATTCATATCTTCGCGCCACCGTGTAATGTTCTTTTTATTATATAGACAAAAAGACATCGATAAAATAATAGAGGGAAATGACTGACATTATGGAAAATAAACCACACGGGTCCCGGATGTAGTTTTTATGAATTTTACGAGTGGTATATTTTCCATTAAAACACTGATGTCTATATAATAAAGCATAGTAAACAGTACCATGGAAAGTACTGCTCATTAGCTTTCATTTGACTAAAGTTATAGCTTATAACAACATTGTCTCATTGTAATTGAATTCATTGCTTGTCGTAAGCGTTTCAGTTAACGTTCGCAATCTAAAACTACCTAGTCCGTTATGGCGTTAAATTCTTAGCATACCTTGAGTTTGAATGTGATTGGCTTCTTGACGAAATCCATTTTGCAGGTGATCGTGCTGCAGTCATCGCTTAGTGAACAGCCATCGCCCAAGGTTGGAGAAGAACCGGAACATCCCCCATCCTCAGAGATGGAGTTTGGCTCTATATCTTGGTGGTCTTCAAACTCAGCTAAAAACAAAATGATTTAACTGCTGATCATAAAACCATTACCTACTGATTAGATTAAGGCTACGTTTACATTATACCAGATAGCTTTTGCGCTGGCGCGAAGACCATCATGATATCGGATTGGGCTTAGGCTGACACACAGGCCAACGATCACGGTGATCTCGACGCGATTTCTGTAACGATCTCTAAAATGGAGAGTCACATATCGGATAGGTGTTCATACAATATCGGATACGATAGCTAACCTGCGAGCAGGCGTTTTTTTCCCCAAACAAAAAGGGAAGAAGGATACCTCATAATACCTGATCGCACGCAGGTTATTGGATAGCTGGCCTATTGTGCTAGTCAGTCCGGATTCCAAAGTTCTCAACACGATAAATGCGTTTTTTTTTTTTCATGTACTTTACTCTGCAGAGCTTTAATAAGATTTTCAAGAATAAGACTGACTAAAGTACTACTTTATGATCTTAAGGGGAAGGTTTGTATCAAAAGACGTCCAAAATTTTATCGTCCAAAAATGTTCACTCACGGTCAAAGGCTGGCAAAAGTTTAAGTAATTATCTGAAACTAGAATAAATCACTGTAAATTCCAAATGTCGATATTTCGGAAAAAACTGCACGAATATACTTGTGCAACTTTCCGTGTATTAAAAGTTTGCAAATACTATGGTAAAAATTACAAACCGATTTTTACGCCCGTTCCTTGGTGGTCATGACGACGTGATACGACTCAGCGATATTTCGAATGTCTTCGCGTAATTTACTGACGTTTCACTCCCGCGAAAACTGTTGAATTTTAAAACATCTTAAATGTCATGGACGCTTGAAGTGGTATTTACAAGGAAATCGCAAAGGTTTAAATTTGTTTTCCAACAATGATCAACAATTTATACAGCGGCCTGTGAAACTCCAGTACTTCAACCCTTGGCGATACCTCAGAGGTTCCGAGGAACTTCCGTCGGTGGTCGGCGCAGTGTTTGAAATAATTGGAATGCCACCACGTACTATCAGAGTATCAATAAATTTAATATTTGGTTCATTGAGCTATGATTCTGTTTTATTGTGGACGTTTTTATTCTAGTATTTCAAAGATCACAACTAAAAAATGGAAATGACGACAGGCAAGCGGCCATTAACTGCACATATCAAGTGATAACTTGACATCACGTTAGCGAAATTTTAATTTCAAATAACACGCTAGACAATTATATACAAGCTACTCTTTCAGGAGGTTTTAGAAGTTTTTGATTCGTTTGTAGAGCTTTAAATTCCATAGTGCGGTTCTAATATCGTGAAATCGAGTCAAATTTAAAAGCCGGAGCAGTTTAACTGGTTTCTGAAGCAACCTTCCCGGCTAGTTGAACAACTGTGGAATTCGATGGACAAGCCAAGAAATACTGAAATATGATCAAGTATATTTAAGTTATTTCGTTTGCTAAAAATACTTAAAACTTTAATATCATAGTTTACAACGTTACCAGAGAGGTTCTAACTGAGCTGTTAAGGCCATCAGACAGACTGATCAGAAAGCTCCAAAATGTCGACAGTTGAGATTCGATATAATAAACGGGAGGAGTTTCACCGCTTCACTCGCCATTCGAAGCGAATTCCTTTACCAATTTTTACCGTTCTCTCATTCTAAAGAAACAGGTCATATATATCCGTCAAGTTTTTAATGGTTATTTTGTAAATTATGACTTCATTTGGTGGTTATTCGCGAAGCAAAATATGCGGTATTGTTCAAAGTAGACGCGCGAAGAGTCCCGAGGCAGAGCATTTGGTTGATTCCAAGAACTCACCAAGGCCCTCAAGATTCCGGGAAAGCACGAGAGAGAGATTATTCTCTCTTGCGAAAAAAAAAGGGTAGTACAAAAAAATACCTTTATCTAGATAGAGCTATAGGTGACAATAACACATTTTTTAACTTTTCGGCGATGGATTGGTCTTTGCCGTACCGACAGCCTTTTTTATACCGAAAACGTTCAAATGTTCCTCGAAACAAGAATTCTCCCCTGGCTATTGTATCAAGGCTCCGAGAAAACTGTAACTCACGACAACGCTTTCTTCAATGCGTATTTCCTCAGTTGTGATTCTAATAAAACAAACACGTTTTTTGAGTAAAGTTACAATGTGATTTTCTCACACAAAGCGGGCAAACTTAAGCCGATTTTTTTCTCATTTCAGGTTAAAACCATTCGAAACCATGTTAAAAACTGAACAAACCTACCTGCAGTTGAAGAAAATGCGTGGCAAAAATGAACACGAAAAGACCAGCAATAACTATCCGCTCTGAAGCCATTTTTACTACAATCTGGCAATAGATTCAAACAGAAATATTGGAGCAACTACATAATACAGGGCCACTTTAGTAAGAGCGTTAGATGTTAGCGGCTCGCCGGCTCGCCAGTCGCTTCCAGTGAATAAAGAACGTGAAAGGTATATGATTTAGTGGCTCGGCGGCTCGCCGGCTCGCCAGTCGCTTCCAGTGAAAAAAGAACGAGAAAGGTATATGATTTAGTGGTAGTTTTTCGAAAACGAAGAAAACGAAGCACCCAAAACTCGAAAACGAAGCACCCAAAACTCGAAAACGAAGCACCCAAACTCGAAAACGAAGCACCCTATCTCGAAAACGAAGCACCCTATCTCGAAAAACGAAGACCCCAAAATCTCGAAAAAAACGAAGAAGCACCCAAAACCGAAGCGAAAAACGAAGCACCCAAAACCCGAAAACTCGAAAACGAAGCACCCAAATCTCGCACCCAAAAAAACGAAGCACCCTATCTCGAAAACGAAGCACCCTAACTCGAAAACGAAGACCCCAAAACTCGAAAACGAAGCACCCAAAACTCGAAAACGAAGCACCCAAAACTCGAAAACGAAGCACCCTATCTCGAAAACGAAGCACCCTATCTCGAAAACGAAGACCCCAAAACTCGAAAACGAAGCACCCAAAACTCGAAAACGAAGCACCCAAAACTCGAAAACGAAGCACCCTATCTCGAAAACGAAGACCCCAAAATCTCGAAAACGAAGCACCCAAAACTCGAAAACGAAGACCCCTAAATCTCGAAAACGAAAACTCGAAACTACTGTAGGTTTAATAAGTGCAACTTTACGTCTTACATGACGCAATCCGAATCAGGTGGAGGCAGCGGATGCGTCCGCACCTTCGAAGGTCCACAAAATCCATCCCAAGGTTTTATAACCAACTGTTTCACTGAACGTTTCTAGATAGGATATCCTGTATTAATTTTAATATTAGTCTCGCTATACTTGATACATCTTACCTTAATATGCATTTTTTTCGGTACACATACATGATTATGTAGACTTCAAAACTGTCCGTCAGCAGATTTTAGCGTATTCAAGTACGCGTGAGCAGTAACACAAAAGGTCTGAAACGAGGCTGAAAACGGGTGTGAGGCTCGCGCGTATTACTCTTACGCCACGCTTTACCGACTTCTTTATTGATTTTGAGAAAAAAAACCGATTGTTTTGCAGTCTAACATATTGGATATCTATGACACTGCGTGATCAGATCAGATCAGATCCAGGCAGAATTTGTTCTAGGATAACAGCCTGGGACCAGGCTCTGTGGTGGAGAACAGGAGAATTCGTTATCGTGCTTGATTCCTGCTGTATTAGCATTGGTCTCGTGTTTATAAAGGACAGACCGGTTTCGAGTTTTTGGGTGCTTCGTTTTCGATCTAGGGTGCTTCGTTTTCGAGATTTAGGGGTCTTCGTTTTTGAGATTTGGGTGCTTCGTTTTCGAGATTTGGGTGCTTCGTTTTCGAGATTTGGGTGCTTCGTTTTCGAGTTTTGGGTGCTTCGTGCTTCGGTCTTCGTTTTCGAGTGCTTCGTTTTCGAAACTACCATGATTTAGTGGCTCGGTGGCTCGCCGGCTCGCCAGTCGCTTCCAGTGAATAAAGAACGTGAAAGGCATATGATTTAGTGGCTCGGTGGCTCGCCGGCTCGCCAGTCGCTTCCAGTGAATAAAGAACGTGAAAGGTATATGATTTAGTGGCTCGGTGGCTCGCCGGCTCGCCAGTCGCTTCCAGTGAATAAAGAACGTGAAAGGTATATGATTTAGTGGCTCGGCGGCTCGCTCGCTCGCCAGTCGCTTCCAGTGAATAAAGAACGTGAAAGGTATATGATTTAGTGGCTCGGTGGCTCGCCGGCTCGCCAGTCGCTTTCAGTGATTGAAGAACGAGAAAGGTATATGATTTAGTGGCTCGGTGGCTCGCCGGCTCGCCAGTCGCTTCCAGTGAAAAAGAACGAGAAAGGTATATGATTTAGTGGCTCGGTGGCTCGCCGGCTCGCCAGTCGCTTCCAGTGAATAAAGAACGTGAAAGGTATATGATTTAGTGGCTCGGTGGCTCGCCGGCTCGCCAGTCGCTTTCAGTGAATAAAGAACGAGAAAGGTATATGATTTAGTGGCTCGGCGGCTCGCCGGCTCGCCAGTCGCTTCCAGTGATTGAAGAACGTTAAGGTATATGATTTAGTGGTTCGGCGGCTCGCCGGCTCGCCAGTCGGTACTTCGGTTTCATCCAAAAACCAACATTTCAGATAAATTACATTTCGATCTGGAAAGTGTCTCCAGCCTTAGTTAGGAACCCTTAGAGGGAGCTAGAGGTTTATCAGTTCGTGAAACTGTTAAGTGTCAACCTCTCTAAATAAAGCGTTATTTTTAAGCTGTCCGACTAGGGCCCTTTCTCATTCTTCCTCATATCTGGTTTCTGAATCCTTACTAAGATGTGAGCGGGTTTTTAAAACCGCGACAGGTTAGTCTCAAACTCTTGGAGCAAAAGTCTACTTTAAAGGAGGGTGGGGGAGAGAGAGAGCCTTCTCCCAAACCGTCCCCCACCCCTAAGTAGATTTCACACTCATCCAGGAAGGCCGCGAGATATCGTGTGATAACAGGTTTGTAGTCTGAAATCTGTTGGTGAAAATCTAAACGCATAAACGTAATGGGCGTGGTCGCAAAACGAGTACAATCAAGCTTTGTTAAGGTCTCGGTAAAGGAAAACGAGGTACCCACAGAAAAAATTCTAGTCGCGCGAGTATTTTCGCTACAAAGGCAAGATATATATCAAATTTTAAGCTTAAAGCTTTAAGACTAAATTACGTTATAAAAGATTTTATTTCATCGAATTTCAAAAGGCGATTAAGTTTTTTGCTCTCGAACTCAGAGGTATCGAGTTTACTGCTGAAGCTCCAGCCCTTTCGCGTTGTTAAATATTCACTTCCTTTTTATTGCATCTGATTGACAGATAAAAGACCTAAAAAAGGTGTGAGGAAATTTGCATATGTCTCGTATTAGCGGAGTTATTGCATTTCAAACTAAAAAGTCGAATCTCGAACGCGATTTACGCAAAGAAACTGACATAAAATGAGTTACAAAGGGAAATCGGAAAATTCCTCACACCCGTTTTGAGTCTATATCATTATTCATCATATACTGAAAGTTTCAAAGCGATAGCTTAAAACCTGTCACGACTGGAGGTCGGAGAATTTTGATTTTTGTGTCTAAAATAGAGTGAGAGTCACGCAATAGACAGGGGCTGTCAATCACTTTTCGCGCGCAACTTATGGCGGGAAACAGAAAAGGCTCATTTTAGAAGGGTTAAAAAGCACTTTCTGATTTTCTTTTTCTGCCAAAATGTAATTTAGGACCCACTCATGCCAAGAATCCAAAAAAAAAAAAAAACAAATCGAGCAATGTACTAAAATTTTCATTTACCGAGACCTTAATACGGACACCAAAGGGACAGAGCCTATAAATGTCCGATATACAGATATACAGGTCAGGAGTTTGTTACCTCGAAACCTGCAACAGAAAAGGTGTGCATAAGGGGAATTTCGACTGTTTATGGGATCCTGAATGGTACACCTCAGAATTCAAGGTTAGTTTCATTGCCAGCCTAAGAATTGCCTGCAAGTCGACTTTTTGAGGGACGAAGTCGCGAGAAGTTTTCCCTCCTGACCTATTACCCACCCAAAAACGGACTTTAAAAAAGTCTCTGCCAGCCTTAAAAAGAGAAGTTTGCATTTAAATTTACACTCCCTGAATCTCTGTAAAAGAAAATCGATATTAATTACTATATAAAGTCTAAATCTTTGTTTTGAGAGTGGTGATTTAGACTGGGCAGGCGCGCTTCAGAGGAGAAGAATTTTTAAGAATATAAAGTCACTGAGGTAAAACAACAACAACTGAAAGAAAGGAAAGAGGAAGGTGATGACAAAAGTGAAAAGAAATAAGAAACAAATTGCAGGAAGGAGTTCGCACTTTTGTAAACAACCGCTACCAAAGTTATCAAGTTCAACGCTGTAGCCGGACTTTATAGTAGCGTACTGTCCTATGCCGAATTAATCGACTACGGTAATGCCGCAACAATTCAAATACTTCAATATCTACATGGTGTCCTCCCCCGGGCTATACGACAAAAAAATGACTGTACCCTCGCGATAACAGTTACTTTTGCTTTCTTCAAATCTCAATATTTTCCAGTAGGAGTTGAACAAATCAACTGTTTTACGTGGAAATCAGTCATTAAGTGTTCCAGCTGTAGCAAGATTTACTACATGTAACCACTCCTCAGAATTCCAGCTTGCGCTTGAAGGAAGCTACGTTAATGGAAATTGTACCGAAGACGCAGATTACAAAGAGAACATGAATGCCAGTCAGCTTAGTCGAGAATGGAGTATTGCAGTTAAAGATAAATCTTCAAACCCATGTTAATTTCGGTTAATCCTGACTGAATACTTAAAATGTATGCTACACTTAGAATGTATCCAACTATATAAGCTCATACTTTACTTCGACACGGTACATTCTTCACTGTTCACCAAAATACAATGACTACACTAATGGATATGCTGATTTATTTCTGAAATTTAAGGATCTTAGAAGGAAGACCAAGAAGCTTATTAATTCAAGCTATCAACAGTATCTTCAGTCTCTGTCTGGAAAACTCCAGGAAAATCCCAAGCATTTTTGGGCATTCTATTCTATCAAATCTAAGACAAAACGAATTCCTGAAACTGTTATCTATGGAGCCAGGTCTAGAGACTTGAATTCGAAAGTGGAGTTATTCAATGTGTTTTTTCATTCAGTCTACTCTAAATCCACTACTGATGTTAAACTGTTGGCCACAGATGTTGTTAATCCGAACTTGGTATTTGAAGTTACAACAACAGCTCCAGAGTTTGAAGGAATTCTAAGTATGACCAACGTAAACAAGGCACCTGGTGTGGACAACCGTACCAGCCCGTATTTTACGTACTTGTGCAAAAGAGCTTTCAATTCCACTTGCCCATTTGTTTAATTTATCCCTGAGAACCGGGAAAATGCCCACTTTATGGAAATCAGCCAATATTACCCCAATTCATAAGGGAGATAGCAGGGAGCTCGTTACCAACTACAGATCTATCTCGTTATTGCCAATCCCGGCCAAGTGCTTAGAACGTATTGTTCATTCTGCTATCTATGATCATGTCTCACCATTTTTAACTGAGTGGCAACATGGTTTCATTAAAGGTAGATCCTGTGAGACTCAACTGATTTTAACCCATCATCAATGGGCTACTGCTCTTGATAAAGGCAGACAAGTTGATGTAGTCTTTTTAGACTTTTCCAAAGCCTTTGACAAAGTGAACCAAGCAGTTTTGTTGCAAAAGTTGTGCAACTTTGGGATCACTGGCTCATTATTACAATGGTGTTAAAGTCATTTAAGCAATCGCCGACAGAGAGTAGTGCTGGATGGTATATCCTCTTCCTGGTCCGATGTCTCATCTGGAGTTCCTCAGGGCTCTTTATTAGGGCCTTTATTTTTTGTTATATTTATTAGTGACCTTCCCGAAGTAGTACTTCCTGGCAGTACTATTGCTCTTTATGCTGATGACTGTAAAAGTTCTAGAATCATTCACACGGCTGGTGATCTTGAATTGTTTCAATAGGACCTGGATAGTCTGCATCAGTGGAGTGTTCGGAATTTCATGAACTTCAATGTCAAGAAATGCAAAATTATGACAATTACTAAGAAGATTCAAGCACTCACTTCTAGTTTTTTCCTGGAAAACTCTGAACTGGAAGAGGTTAAAGAGTTTAAAGACTTGGGGATTATTAGAAATCATAACTTATCATGGAACCCACATATAGATTACGTAGTATCCAAGGCTAACAGAATGCTCGGTCTGATTAAGAGAACTTGTAAAGGTCTGGATGACCCTAAGACCTTGCGTACTCTTTACTGCTCATTGGTCCGCTCAAATTTGGAATATTGTTCAGTGGTGTGGTCCCCATATACAAAGAGAAATACTGATAAGCTGGAAAGAGTACAGAGAAGAGCGACTAAACTTATCTTAAAAAGTGATGATCCCTATGACATTCGTTTGAAGAAGTTAAACCTCATGTCACTGGAGAAGAGAAGATCACTGGCTGACGTGACTTTCTTATATAAAGTACTTAATGGCAACATTGATATTGACATCAGTAAAATTATAGATTTCCACTCAGAAGCTGACCGCTTCTCACTTAGGGCTAAGGACTCTTTTAACTTTAAAGAAGAAATATGCCAGAACTAATGTCTTGAGGTATAGTTTTTTCCATAGAATTACTGACCAGTGGAATCAACTACCGTTAGACATTCGTGTTTCTGATAATGTAAATATTTCTAAGTCTAGAGTTAGGAAATTTTTCAGTGATTTTTAAGTAGCTTTTATATTTCTGTATTTTCTGAAACTATTATTTTATTGTGTTTCTATATATTTTTAGGTGATCTGTTTTTATATGGGGTCTAGGACTCCTTTACAGTTCATTCTTTGGTTTTTAATCCATAGATTGTAATAAATAAATAAATAAATAAACATGCAGTTTTTTTATGAATTTTAATAAGGTTTTCAGCAGAATGAAAAGAAATTAGGTTTAACAAAAGGAGACAAACGAAGCCAAGTTTTTTTATACATCTCTTTTAATCTTGCTTTAAAGCGATATTCACTCGTGTTAAAACACGAAAAATGTGTAAAACTGGCTTTATTCAGGTAGCTTAAAAACCGATTGGGCATAATTAATCGCGCTCCCTAATTCGATCGATGATATATAATCGCCCCCCAAGCGGAAGATTCGAGAGTGCCGCGTCACAAATAATTGAATTTGATATGAATATTGAAAAAAATTAAGGAACATTACTCAAGAATGGCAGGGGAAGTCTATACGCACCAAGGGCCGAGGTACAAGGCAAAAAGGTGCCGAATCCCGGTAAATCAGTCTAGTGGGCAAATTTTGTCGAATAAACTACCAAAGATTAAGAAGAAAGGCTAGCATTCTTCTAGCTGCAGTCAGTCTTGCTTCTTGATTTCATATTTATTCACAATCAAAGAGCCGGCTTAGCTTGGAGAAAAAAATGATACCGTACTGAAAACGGTCAAAATAAATTTCAGGTTACAACGACGATCCATGCATCCACCCAGCCGTTTCCAACGCACGCGTTCTCCTGAAGCCGCTCAATTTTTTTCGTCCAAAAACTATTAAAACTAAATCGCAAAATGCAATATTTGATTTGCTTTCATATCAAGATCAAAACAAGTTATTTCTCCAGATAGTTCTCTTGAATTTTTGGTGACCAAAGACAGCGTTATATTAGCAGTGCGGTAATCTATAAGCGATCCGCAATCTATTAAAGTTCAAAGACTTTTCAAGTGGAAGTTTCCGAGCCGGTGAACAAAGAGAAATTTCTTTGAACAGCTAGATTTCAACTCTCGAAGTTTACTTATTTAAGTGAAAGGATTTATATGCAAAATTTTCAGCAGTTAAGAGTTTATAGTTGTATATGGGCTTGTACCTCACGCAGAATGTGTAGGACGCTAAACTTAATTGAGAGTCTTAATTGTTTCGTTTCGAAGAAACAGGAGATCAAAGTTTCTGAGAAATCTGTCACACTCCAAGGGCCTATAATTCTATAAAAGAGATCTTTTCGCTTTTCAACGAATTGACCTGTTTTGTATTCGGCCTTTTCCCAAAGAATCTATTGCACCAAGTCGTAGCCGTTTAAAAAATACTATAAGACCCCAAACTACCAACAAAAGCATGCTAACGATCACAAGAAATTATAATTTCACCGGTCATCAGAGATGAGATAGTTTGTAACAGTTTGTAAACTAAACTGACCTGCAACTGAAGACAAAAGTTGGGTAAAAATAAGAAAATAAAAGCCAGTTGCCAAGTTCCTTCTCCAAGCCATCATCACACCGAAGGAGCAAACAAAAATGTTTTAACGGCACTCTTCGTGGTTGTTGGTAGGAGGGACCGGAGGTATTCTTCGAATCGAGGCCATTTTTCGGAAATTGTTTGACCGGTTTGACAGGATTCTTCGAATCGAGGCCATTTTAATGCTCTTTGTTTGTCACCCCAAATTGTGAATAGCGCATTGCCATTTGAACTCCGTGACGAACCACATTTTGGGGGTGACGCAGGACCGGAATAGGGAGCTTATTAACCAACGATGGCGGCGTCCGCAACGAGAACGGCAACACTCGCAAAACAACATTTTTGCACGGGCATCACGCTTTTTTGTATTTTTTGTAGCTGTCACTGCACAGCTACGGCGTGAAATTTTTCTAACTTCACGTTTTATGGAGGACAGGAACACATGACAACTATTTTCTTTTTCTTTTGTAAAGTTAGATGCAGTCCTTTAGAATTCAACTCCTGAAAATATTGCCAACACTTGACAAAGTAAAAGAGTTGCAATAAGAGCGATGAAATTTGAAGCAGCGCGAATTCAGTTTTCGGGTGACGTTTTAGCTGCCGTTGCCAATGAAGGGCGAAGGGGGAGGGGGGTGGGGAGTGGAAAGAGGGCAAAACAAGCCCAGGGCCCAGTTGTTCGAAGGCCGATTGGCGCTAACCCAGGGTTAAATTTTAACCCGGGTCGCTTTTTCTTTTGATCAAAAGCATTTTCTCCGACAATTTTCTCTATTCTTTTTAGAGTAGCCAATCATCAAATTGTTGACAAAAAGAATTAATTTGAATTTGCTTTTTAAGCTTTCATATCTGAATTCAAATTTCGAACTAACCCTGGGTTATCTTAACCCAGCTTTGAACAACTAGGCTCAGTTGAAGAACCCATAAAAATTTGTGACACCATATATGGCCCAGGTTTTATTGTTTTGGGACACCAATATGTCCGCCGTGACGTCATTTGAAAACACCGGCTCTATTGGTCGTTCTATTGACGAACGCGAACACAATAGAGTTAATCCAAGTCCCTTCTGGTTTGTTCTTTCAACTATGATCATGTCCTGAGAAAATGAAAGCGTGGACGCTACGAGTCTGGAACAAAATTATTGATCATTCCATTATTGAACATATTTCTTCACTATAATACGTATCATCCTATCTCAAAAGCTTGATCTCCATCCGTATAAAACTATTTTTTTTAGGATGTTTTCCTCTAATGGGGTAAAGGGTAAAGTGGCGTCTTTTTTCTCAGTTTATCAAGTTTGTGTCTTAAGAAACAAAAGGAAAAAGAAGATAAAATATTCTAATGCGAACTGACTTGAGGTTAAAATAAAGTGGAGAAGAGAACTGAGCCAAGAATACGCACTACATTTCAATCAAAAACGCTGATTTATTCATACTAATTACAATCGAACCTCTATCAGCTGAAACATGTGGTGGCCCGTTTAGGCTCCGTTTACACTGAAATAGCTAGAGATAGGTACAAATGAGTCAAAATGAGTCATGAGTTAAGTCAAAAAAAGGTTAGAATCTTTCAAATTCGTTGTCAGCCACTACTTTGATCAAAATACATGGTGCATACAATAGCAAACTTAAACCTAAAAAAATGCAAAACATATCGAGTTCCATTAATGTTTAACTCTTATCACTATATAACTGTTAGTTCTTAATCCTAATTACTATAGTCGATGCTTAATTCCTATTTTCAGTGTTCAACTCTGACCTGACTCATTTTAAGCGTGGTCTACAGTCTATTTCATTCGTAGGCTGGCTAACAAAATCTCATAATCAACTGTTTTTGAACCATTACAACATAAAGTAAATTCCATGAAAACATGTAAGGCTGGTCTTCACTTGGGACCAATCATGGGGGAGAAAATCCATTATCTACGAGACAAGCTAAGGCAAAAAGAGTACTCAAAACAACAAACTTGATAATAGCAAAACTTCATATTGTTATTTCAAACGATATATGGTTGATTTTACGGTTAATTTCATCACACAAAAAATGACTAAATAAGTTTGGCTGCGTATAATGAGGGCTCAAGGCTGCATTGGGAGACACTATTCTAAGAACTTAGGAGCTAGTTGGGGCTCATTCCTCCTCGACCAATGGTCGCATGGGAACCCGAGTGTTGGCATTCGTTGTCATGACAGCGGAAGCACCAACACCAGGCGCGATGATGATAGGACCTTGATTGGCGGAGCGGCGCCTCCTACAGCAGCAGTAGCAACAGCAGCCACAGCAGACGGCGATGAGAAAAACAACCGTTCCAGCGATCACTGCTATTTTGGCAGGAACACTTAGGTCAATAAACCATCCGAAGAATCCTAAAAACAACAAATTTTGGTCATTTCTTTTCAAGCTGACACCTTTCTTACACGTATTGCACCGTGGAAATGAACAGTTATTCCTCAGTAAATCGAACCAGCCCTACGTAACTCCGATATCTGCAGTGATCGAAAATGAATGAAACGAAACTCCCCAGTAAAGAACCAGCCCCGTTGTATTTTTCTGTACACCTGGCACTTGTTTATATCGAAGTTCCTCTTTATTTTACTCCTTTGTCTGTGCTACTATGGTTACCAACATCGCAAGGTAACGAGGCGGACAAGCTGATTTAGCCTGAGTAGCAGGCACTTGGAAGTATTTGGGCGCAAGAAAGAACGAGCGTGCGAGAGTGAGACACGCGTGTCTACCTCGCGCGGCCCGTTCTTTCTTGCGCCCACTACTTCCAAGCACCTGCTACGCAGGCTAACACTGATTCAGTTCGATGTATACACGTATGGCAGGCACCTAATATAATCCCGCGGATGTCCCTCTCGTATTAAGGTCTTAATTTGGTCCCGCGGGTGTCCCGCTCTAAGTAAGGTGCTTATATTTAGTGTCGGACACCGCTTTATCGTACAGATTATTACTCGTGACAAGAACTGCTTTTAATTAGATATAGTACGCCATGTTGATCAAGATCAGTTTTACTTGCCACAATCGTCAGTTGAGATCGGCAAGTCTCCATCCACAACAGTGACTGGGGGGAGATAAACACCCAGTGCTCCGACCAGCAGATTCACCTGGTAAAAGATAAAACAGTCACCTTGAACTGATTCCATTCAATTGAGTGATGGTTCATTCAAATCTTACAAAAGTAGTTTTAAAGCTGCAACTAGAAAAACCTTTTCATATCAAAAATATGATCAGTATGAAGAAGTAAAAAACATTTAGTCATCCTGGTTGCCCAGCGCATTTTTTTTTATAAAAATGTAGAAAACCATTTACACAGTAACCAGTTGTTTCGTTTTCATTTTCGAGGATTCGTTTCTGTATGTGGGTTTTGATGTTGATTTTTATGTCTTAAGCTAGTTGATGTACCAAGTTAGAACAAGCTAGCCTGCGAAAACATCCTTTTCTCCTCGCCCTTCGCCGCTGGGGAAGTTTCGCGCGGAAAGAAGAGCGAGGAGAAACGGATGTTTTCGCAGGCCAGAACAAGCCTGGAACCATACAACAGAAAACCTTTCATTACGTGACCTGCTCTCGCATCACGGTGAGGGTAAAAGGAGGAATGAGTTTGCGGAATGGCATGTGGCATGGCTTGCGGAATGAAATAATTATGCGGAATGCAATATATGGAAATGGAACACAGGAATAAATTAAGCAGAAAAGCATACGTGCGTCTCTGCCGCGCCTTATTTTGGCACAAATTTGAAGGAGCAACCGCTCTGCCGGTCCGTTTATTATTTCTGGCTCAAACCAAGATGCTAGAGCAGCGCGTTGGAGTTCACGAGGATTATGGAGGAAATCACTTCTAGTAGTGGTAGGCTTTACGAGGCTGCTAGGAAATGGTAGACTCGGTCGTAGGAAAGCAAATTTAGTTTGAGTCAGTGGGGTAACGAATATCCGAGTTCGAGTTAACGGTCGAGTAAAAAATGAATGAAAAGTGGGATGAAATCCAGGGGAAATTGGACTTAGTTCGAGTAAGCGGGGAGTGCGAGTTATCCGAGTTCGAGATATAGGGGTTCTGCTCTACAAGTGAAGGTAAAAAACCTGTGGAGTTAATCGTGCAAACAACTTTTGCAGAAAAATTAAAGCAGAAGGGAGCGTGACCTTCCAAAACATCTTTTCTTCAATGGCCGACTTCAGTGCTGTAGTATCGGTAATGCCATGCAGCCCGCCTGAATAAATCTCATCTTTGTGGCTGTGCGAAAAAGGCTAATCGAGAGTGAGAAATCAAGGAATCCTTCGTGGCTTTTTGATTGTCATCGTAGTCGAGCCCGCAAAATTAAAAAAGTCGCTAATTTAGCAAATTGATTGGCGCCAAAAAAGGGTACACTTTTCAGTTTAATTTATTTCTTTTAGTCATTCAGCATATATTACATTCCGCATGATTACAACTGTATGTCACTCCGCAAGGCATGCCACATGTCATTCCCCAAACTCATTCCTCCTTTTACCCTCACCAGTCACATAGACCTCCGCCAATTGGCTGATTGTTTATTTATCGTGACGTAAGGGAGCTTTCATTTATTGTGCTGGGAAAAGCCCTGTGGGAAATGGCTTGTGTGAATGGCGGGACTGGAAAGTATGGATTGGAAATTGAAACGGATATTGACGACCACCCTCTCCCCACCCCCTCCCCCCAACCCCCGTTCCTTCCAGGTGATTATAAATGAAAGCCTTTAGAACACACCTTTAAATGCAGTGTATCTCCGTTATTGGTGAGGTCTACTTGAACGTACACACCACCAACAGGAACACTAAATCCGGGCACTGGAATTTTGTCATCACCACTGTAGGTATGAGACCACGTGATATCCAGATCCGGGACATTCATGGAAGCCGTTACAGTAACAGGGTCATCACATTTGTTGATCTAGCGAGTAAGAGAATATATATTTTCATCAATAGAGCCTATTTATACACGATAGCTATTCACATGTCGCTGCTTCGCGAGAAATGGTCACACTTCAAAATTTCATCCACAGTAACTCAAAAGTCAGAAGCACATTGTACAGTGTAATAAACGGCCACAGGAAAGTTCTGCTCAGTAGCTTTCATCTGAATGACAACACTTTAGGATTTCATCCACAGACTCAAAAGTTAGAACCACCTTTTACATAGAGGATATTACACGGTGGCGCGAAGATATGAATTATATTTTCGAGTGGCAAAACAATATTTTACAAACGAGCGCAGCGAGTGAGTAAAATATTGTTTTGCCACGAGAAAATAAAATTCATATCTTCGCGCCACCGTGTAATGTTCTTTTTATTATATAGACAAAAAGACATCGATAAAATAATAGAGGGAAATGACTGACATTATGGAAAATAAACCACACGGGTCCCGGATGTAGTTTTTATGAATTTTACGAGTGGTATATTTTCCATTAAAACACTGATGTCTATATAATAAAGCATAGTAAACAGTACCATGGAAAGTACTGCTCAGTAGCTTTCATTTGACTAAAGTTATAGCTTATAACAACATTGTCTCATTGTAATTGAATTCATTGCTTGTCGTAAGCGTTTCAGTTAACGTTCGCAATCTAAAACTACCTAGTCCGTTATGGCGTTAAATTCTTAGCATACCTTGAGTTTGAATGTGATTGGCTTCTTGACGAAATCCATTTTGCAGGTGATCGTGCTGCAGTCATCGCTTAGTGAACAGCCATCGCCCAAGGTTGAGAAGAACCGGAACATCCCCATCCTCAGAGATGGAGTTTGGCTCTATATCTTGGTGGTCTTCAAACTCAGCTAAAAACAAAATGATTTAACTGCTGATCATAAAACCATTACCTACTGATTAGATTAAGGCTACGTTTACATTATACCAGATAGCTTTTGCGCTGGCGCGAAGACCATCATGATATCGGATTGGGCTTAGGCTGACACACAGGCCAACGATCACGGTGATCTCGACGCGATTTCTGTAACGATCTCTAAAATGGAGAGTCACATATCGGATAGGTGTTCATACAATATCGGATACGATAGCTAACCTGCGAGCAGGCGTTTTTTTCCCCAAACAAAAAGGGAAGAAGGATACCTCATAATACCTGATCGCACGCAGGTTATTGGATAGCTGGCCTATTGTGCTAGTCAGTCCGGATTCCAAAGTTCTCAACACGATAAATGCGTTTTTTTTTTCATGTACTTTACTCTGCAGAGCTTTAATAAGAATAAGACTGACTAAAGTACTACTTTATGATCTTAAGGGGAAGGTTTGTATCAAAAGACGTCCAAAATTTTATCGTCCAAAAATGTTCACTCACGGTCAAAGGCTGGCAAAAGTTTAAGTAATTATCTGAAACTAGAATAAATCACTGTAAATTCCAAATGTCGATATTTCGGAAAAAACTGCACGAATATACTTGTGCAACTTTCCGTGTATTAAAAGTTTGCAAATACTATGGTAAAAATTACAAACCGATTTTCACGCCCGTTCCTTGGTGGTCATGACGACGTGATACGACTCAGCGATATTTCGAATGTCTTCGCGTAATTTACTGACGTTTCACTCCCGCGAAAACTGTTGCATTTTAAAACATCTTAAATGTCATGGACGCTTGAAGTGGTATTTACAAGGAAATCGCAAAGGTTTAAATTTGTTTTCCAACAATGATCAACAATTTATACAGCGGCCTGTGAAACTCCAGTACTTCAACCCTTGGCGATACCTCAGAGGTTCCGAGGAACTTCCGTCGGTGGTCGGCGCAGTGTTTGAAATAATTGGAATGCCACCACGTACTATCAGAGTATCAATAAATTTAATATTTGGTTCATTGAGCTATGATTCTGTTTTATTGTGGACGTTTTTATTCTAGTATTTCAAAGATCACAACTAAAAAATGGAAATGACGACAGGCAAGCGGCCATTAACTGCACATATCCAGTGATAACTTGACATCACGTTAGCGAATTTTAATTTCAAATAACACGCTAGACAATTATATACAAGCTACTCTTTCAGGAGGTTTTAGAAGTTTTTGATTCGTTTGTAGAGCTTTAAATTCCATAGTGCGGATCTAATATCGTGAAATCGAGTCAAATTTAAAAGCCGGAGCAGTTTAACTGGTTTCTGAAGCAACCTTCCCGGCTAGTTGAACAACTGTGGAATTCGATGGACAAGCCAAGAAATACTGAAATATGATCAAGTATATTTAAGTTATTTCGTTTGCTAAAAATACTTAAAACTTTAATATCATAGTTTACAACGTTACCAGAGAGGTTCTAACTGAGCTGTTAAGGCCATCAGACAGACTGATCAGAAAGCTCCAAAATGTCGACAGTTGAGATTCGATATAATAAACGGGAGGAGTTTCACCGCTTCACTCGCCATTCGAAGCGAATTCCTTTACCAATTTTTACCGTTCTCTCATTCTAAAGAAACAGGTCATATATATCCGTCAAGTTTTTAATGGTTATTTTGTAAATTATGACTTCATTTGGTGGTTATTCGCGAAGCAAAATATGCGGTATTGTTCAAAGTAGACGCGCGAAGAGTCCCGAGGCAGAGCATTTGGTTGATTCCAAGAACTCACCAAGGCCCTCAAGATTCCGGGAAAGCACGAGAGAGAGATTATTCTCTCTTGCGAAAAAAAAAGAGTAGTACAAAAAAATACCTTTATCTAGATAGAGCTATAGGTGACAATAACACATTTTTTAACTTTTCGGCGATGGATTGGTCTTTGCCGTACCGACAGCCTTTTTTATACCGAAAACGTTCAAATGTTCCTCGAAACAAGAATTCTCCCCTGGCTATTGTATCAAGGCTCCGAGAAAACTGTAACCCACGACAACGCTTTCTTCAATGCGTATTTCCTCAGTTGTGATTCTAATAAAACAAACACGTTTTTTGAGTAAAGTTACAATGTGATTTCTCACACAAAGCGGGCAAACTTAAGCCGATTTTTTCTCATTTCAGGTTAAAAACCATTCGAAACCATGTTAAAAACTGAACAAACCTACCTGCAGTTGAAGAAAATGCGTGGCAAAAAATGAACACGAAAAGACCAGCAATAACTATCCGCTCTGAAGCCATTTTTACTACAATCTGGCAATAGATTCAAACAGAAATATTGGAGCAACTACATAATACAGGGCCACTTTAGTAAGAGCGTTAGATGTTAGCGGCTCGCCGGCTCGCCAGTCGCTTCCAGTGAATAAAGAACGTGAAAGGTATATGATTTAGTGGCTCGGCGGCTCGCCGGCTCGCCAGTCGCTTCCAGTGAAAAAAGAACGAGAAAGGTATATGATTTAGTGGTAGTTTCGAAAACGAAGCACTCGAAAACGAAGACCGAAGCACGAAGCACCCAAAACTCGAAAACGAAGCACCCAAATCTCGAAAACGAAACACCCTATCTCGAAAACGAAGCACCCTATCTCGAAAACGAAAACCCCAAAATCTCGAAAACGAAGCACCCAAAAGAAGACCCCTAAATCTCGAAAACGAAAACTCGAAACTACTGTAGGTTTAATAAGTGCAACTTTACGTCTTACATGACGCAATCCGAATCAGGTGGAGGCAGCGGATGCGTCCGCACCTTCAAAGGTCCACAAAATCCATCCCAAGGTTTTATAACCAACTGTTTCACTGAACGTTTCTAGATAGGATATCCTGTATTAATTTTAATATTAGTCTCGCTATACTTGATACATCTTACCTTAATATGCATTTTTTCGGTACACATACATGATTATGTAGACTTCAAAACTGTCCGTCAGCAGATTTTAGCGTATTCAAGTACGCGTGAGCAGTAACACAAAAGGTCTGAAACGAGGCTGAAAACGGAGTGTGAGGCTCGCGCGTATTACTCTTACGCCACGCTTTACCGACTTCTTTATTGATTTTGAGAAAAAAAACCGATTGTTTTGCAGTCTAACATATTGGATATCTATGACACTGCGTGATCAGATCAGATCAGATCCAGGCAGAATTTGTTCTAGGATAACAGCCTGGGACCAGGCTCTGTGGTGGAGAGCAGGAGAATTCGTTATCGTGCTTGATTCCTGCTGTATTAGCATTGGTCTCGTGTTTATAAAGGACAGACCGGTTTCGAGTTTTTGGGTGCTTCGTTTTCGATCTAGGGTGCTTCGTTTTCGAGATTTAGGGGTCTTCGTTTTTGAGATTTGGGTGCTTCGTTTTCGAGATTTGGGTGCTTCGTTTTCGAGATTTGGGTGCTTCGTTTTCGAGTTTTGGGTGCTTCGTTTTCGAGTTTTGGGTGCTTCGTGCTTCGGTCTTCGTTTTCGAGTGCTTCGTTTTCGAAACTACCATGATTTACTGGCTCGGTGGCTCGCCGGCTCGCCAGTCGCTTCCAGTGAATAAAGAACGTGAAAGGTATATGATTTAGTGGCTCGGTGGCTCGCCGGCTCGCCAGTCGCTTCCAGTGAATAAAGAACGTGAAAGGTATATGATTTAGTGGCTCGGTGGCTCGCCGGCTCGCCAGTCGCTTCCAGTGAATAAAGAACGTGAAAGGTATATGATTTAGTGGCTCGGCGGCTCGCTCGCTCGCCAGTCGCTTCCAGTGAATAAAGAACGTGAAAGGTATATGATTTAGTGGCTCGGTGGCTCGCCGGCTCGCCAGTCGCTTTCAGTGATTGAAGAACGAGAAAGGTATATGATTTAGTGGCTCGGTGGCTCGCCGGCTCGCCAGTCGCTTCCAGTGAAAAAAGAACGAGAAAGGTATATGATTTAGTGGCTCGGTGGCTCGCCGGCTCGCCAGTCGCTTCCAGTGAATAAAGAACGAGAAAGGTATATGATTTAGTGGCTCGGTGGCTCGCCGGCTCGCCAGTCGCTTTCAGTGAATAAAGAACGAGAAAGGTATATGATTTAGTGGCTCGGCGGCTCGCCGGCTCGCCAGTCGCTTCCAGTGATTGAAGAACGTTAAGGTATATGATTTAGTGGTTCGGCGGCTCGCCGGCTCGCCAGTCGGTACTTCGGTTTCATCCAAAAACCAACATTTCAGATAAATTACATTTCGATCTGGAAAGTGTCTCCAGCCTTAGTTAGGAACCCTTAGAGGGAGCTAGAGGTTTATCAGTTCGTGAAACTGTTAAGTGTCAACCTCTCTAAATAAAGCGTTATTTTTAAGCTGTCCGACTAGGGCCCTTTCTCATTCTTCCTCATATCTGGTTTCTGAATCCTTACTAAGATGTGAGCGGGTTTTTAAAACCGCGACAGGTTAGTCTCAAACTCTTGGAGCAAAAGTCTACTTTAAAGGAGGGTGGGGAGAGAGAGAGAGCCTTCTCCCAAACCGTCCCCCACCCCCTAAGTAGATTTCACACTCATCCAGGAAGGCCGCGAGATATCGTGTGATAACAGGTTTGTAGTCTGAAATCTGTTGGTGAAAATCTAAACGCATAAACGTAATGGGCGTGGTCGCAAAACGAGTACAATCAAGCTTTGTTAAGGTCTCGGTAAAGGAAAACGAGGTACCCACAGAAAAAAATTCTAGTCGCGCGAGTATTTTCGCTACAAAGGCAAGATATATATCAAATTTTAAGCTTAAAGCTTTAAGACTAAATTACGTTATAAAAGATTTTATTTCATCGAATTTCAAAAGGCGATTAAGTTTTTTGCTCTCGAACTCAGAGGTATCGAGTTTACTGCTGAAGCTCCAGCCCTTTCGCGTTGTTAAATATTCACTTCCTTTTTATTGCATCTGATTGACAGATAAAAGACCTAAAAAAGGTGTGAGGAAATTTGCATATGTCTCGTATTAGCGGAGTTATTGCATTTCAAACTAAAAAGTCGAATCTCGAACGCGATTTACGCAAAGAAACTGACATAAAATGAGTTACAAAGGGAAATCGGAAAATTCCTCACACCCGTTTTGAGTCTATATCATTATTCATCATATACTGAAAGTTTCAAAGCGATAGCTTAAAACCTGTCACGACTGGAGGTCGGAGAATTTTGATTTTTGTGTCTAAAATAGAGTGAGAGTCACGCAATAGACAGGGGCTGTCAATCACTTTTCGCGCGCAACTTATGGCGGGAAACAGAAAAGGCTCATTTTAGAAGGGTTAAAAAGCACTTTCTGATTTTCTTTTTCTGCCAAAATGTAATTTAGGACCCACTCATGCCAAGAATCCAAAAAAAAAAAAAAAAAAAAAAAAATCGAGCAATGTACTAAAATTTTCATTTACCGAGACCTTAATACGGACACCAAAGGGACAGAGCCTATAAATGTCCGATATACAGATATACAGGTCAGGAGTTTGTTACCTCGAAACCTGCAACAGAAAAGGTGTGCATAAGGAGAATTTCGACTGTTTATGGGATCCTGAATGGTACACCTCAGAATTCAAGGTTAGTTTCATTGCCAGCCTAAGAATTGCCTGCAAGTCGACTTTTTGAGGGACGAAGTCGCGAGAAGTTTTCCCTCCTGACCTATTACCCACCCAAAAACGGACTTTAAAAAAGTCTCTGTCAGCCTTAAAAAGAGAAGTTTGCATTCAAATTTACACTCCCTGAATCTCTGTAAAAGAAAATCGATATTAATTACTATATAAAGTCTAAATCTTTGTTTTGAGAGTGGTGATTTAGACTGGGCAGGCGCGCTTCAGAGGAGAAGAATTTTTAAGAATATAAAGTCACTGAGGTAAAACAACAACAACTGAAAGAAAGGAAAGAGGAAGGTGATGACAAAAGTGAAAAGAAATAAGAAACAAATTGCAGGAAGGAGTTCGCACTTTTGTAAACAACCGCTACCAAAGTTATCAAGTTCAACGCTGTAGCCGGACTTTATAGTAGCGTACTGTCCTATGCCGAATTAATCGACTACGGTAATGCCGCAACAATTCAAATACTTCAATATCTACATGGTGTCCTCCCCGGGCTATACGACAAAAAATGACTGTACCCTCGCGATAACAGTTACTTTTGCTTTCTTCAAATCTCAATATTTTCCAGTAGGAGTTGAACAAATCAACTGTTTTACGTGGAAATCAGTCATTAAGTGTTCCAGCTGTAGCAAGATTTACTACATGTAACCACTCCTCAGAATTCCAGCTTGCGCTTGAAGGAAGCTACGTTAATGGAAATTGTACCGAAGACGCAGATTACAAAGAGAACATGAATGCCAGTCAGCTTAGTCGAGAATGGAGTATTGCAGTTAAAGATAAATCTTCAAACCCATGTTAATTTCGGTTAATCCTGACTGAATACTTAAAATGTATGCTACACTTAGAATGTATCCAACTATATAAGCTCATACTTTACTTCGACACGGTACATTCTTCACTGTTCACCAAAATACAATGACTACACTAATGGATATGCTGATTTATTTCTGAAATTTAAGGATCTTAGAAGGAAGACCAAGAAGCTTATTAATTCAAGCTATCAACAGTATCTTCAGTCTCTGTCTGGAAAACTCCAGGAAAATCCCAAGCATTTTTGGGCATTCTATTCTATCAAATCTAAGACAAAACGAATTCCTGAAACTGTTATCTATGGAGACACCAGGTCTAGAGACTTGAATTCGAAAGTGGAGTTATTCAATGTGTTTTTTCATTCAGTCTACTCTAAATCCACTACTGATGTTAAACTGTTGGCCACAGATGTTGTTAATCCGAACTTGGTATTTGAAGTTACAACAACAGCTCCAGAGTTTGAAGGAATTCTAAGTATGACCAACGTAAACAAGGCACCTGGTGTGGACAACCGTACCAGCCCGTATTTTACGTACTTGTGCAAAAGAGCTTTCAATTCCACTTGCCCATTTGTTTAATTTATCCCTGAGAACCGGGAAAATGCCCACTTTATGGAAATCAGCCAATATTACCCCAATTCATAAGGGAGATAGCAGGGAGCTCGTTACCAACTACAGATCTATCTCGTTATTGCCAATCCCGGCCAAGTGCTTAGAACGTATTGTTCATTCTGCTATCTATGATTATGTCTCACCATTTTTAACTGAGTGGCAACATGGTTTCATTAAAGGTAGATCCTGTGAGACTCAACTGATTTTAACCCATCATCAGTGGGCTACTGCCCTTGATAAAGGCAGACAAGTTGATGTAGTCTTTTTAGACTTTTCTAAAGGCCTTTGACAAAGTGAACCATGCAGTTTTGTTGCAAAAGTTGTGCAACTTTGGGATCACTGGCTCATTATTACAATGGTGTGAAAGCTATTTAAGCAATCTCCGATAGAGAGTAGTGCTGGATGGTATATCCTCTTCCTGGTCCGAAGTCTCATCTGGAGTTCCTTAGGGCTCTTTATTAGGGCCTTTATTTTTTGTTATATTTATTAGTGACCTTCCCGAAGTAGTACTTCCTGGCAGTACTATTGCTCTTTATGCTCATGACTGTAAATGTTCTAGAATCAGTGACACGGCTGGTGATCTTGAATTGTTTCAACAGGACCTGGATAGTCTTCATCAGTGGAGTGTTCGGAATTTCACGAACTTCAATGTCAAGAAATGCAAAATTATGAAAATTACTAAGAAGATTCAACCACTCACTTCTAGTTTTTTCCTGGAAAGCTCTGAACTGGAAGAGGTTAAAGAGTTTAAAGACTTGGGGATTATTACAAATCATCACTTATCATGGAACCCACATATAGATTACGTAGTATCCAAGGCTAACAGAATGCTCGGTCTGATTAAGAGAACTTGGAAAGGTCTGGATGACCCTAAGACCTTGCGTACTCTTTACTGCTCATCGGTCCGCTCAAATTTGGAATATTGTTCAGTGGTGTGGTCCCGATATACAAAGAGAAATACTGATAAGCTGGAAAGAGTACAGAGAAGAGCGACTAAACTTATCTTAAAAAGTGATGATCCCTATGACATTCGTTTGAAGAAGTTAAACCTCATGTCACTGGAGAAGAGAAGATCACTAGCTGACGTGACTTTCTTATATAAAGTACTTAATGGCAACATTGATATTGACATCAATAAAATTATAGATTTCCACTCAGAAGCTGACCGCTTCTCACTTAGGGCTAAGGACTCTTTAACTTTAAAGAAGAAATATGCCAGAACTAATGTCTTGAAGTATAGTTTTTTCCATAGAATTACTGACCAGTGGAATCAACTACCGTTAGACATTCGTGTTTCTGATAATGTAAATATTTTTAAGTCTAGAGTTAGGAAATTTTTCAGTGATTTTTAAGTAGCTTTTATATTTCTGTATTTTCTGAAACTATTATTTTATTGTGTTTCTATATATTTTTAGGTGATCTGTTTTTATATGGGGTCTAGGACTCCTTTACAGTTCATTCTTTGGTTTTTAATCCATAGATTGTAATAAATAAATAAATAAATAAACATGCAGTTTTTTATGAATTTTAATAAGGTTTTCAGCAGAATGAAAAGAAATTAGGTTTAACAAAAGGAGACAAACGAAGCCAAGTTTTTTTATACATCTCTTTTAATCTTGCTTTAAAGCGATATTCACTCGTGTTAAAACACGAAAAATGTGTAAAACTGGCTTTATTCAGGTAGCTTAAAAACCGATTGGGCATAATTAATCGCGCTCCCTAATTCGATCGATGATATATAATCGCCCCCCAAGCGGAAGATTCGAGAGTGCCGCGTCACAAATAATTGAATTTGATATGAATATTGAAAAAAATTAAGGAACATTACTCAAGAATGGCAGGGGAAGTCTATACGCACCAAGGGCCGAGGTACAAGGCAAAAAGGTGCCGAATCCCGGTAAATCAGTCTAGTGGGCAAATTTTGTCGAATAAACTACCAAAGATTAAGAAGAAAGGCTAGCATTCTTCTAGCTGCAGTCAGTCTTGCTTCTTGATTTCATATTTATTCACAATCAAAGAGCCGGCTTAGCTTGGAGAAAAAAATGATACCGTACTGAAAACGGTCAAAATAAATTTCAGGTTACAACGACGATCCATGCATCCACCCAGCCGTTTCCAACGCACGCGTTCTCCTGAAGCCGCTCAATTTTTTTCGTCCAAAGACTATTAAAACTAAATCGCAAAATGCAATATTTGATTTGCTTTCATATCAAGATCAAAACAAGTTATTTCTCCAGATAGTTCTCTTGAATTTTTGGTGACCAAAGACAGCGTTATATTAGCAGTGCGGTAATCTATAAGCGATCCGCAATCTATTAAAGTTCAAAGACTTTTCAAGTGGAAGTTTCCGAGCCGGTGAACAAAGAGAAATTTCTTTGAACAGCTAGATTTCAACTCTCGAAGTTTACTTATTTAAGTGAAAGGATTTATATGCAAAATTTTCAGCAGTTAAGAGTTTATAGTTGTATATGGGCTTGTACCTCACGCAGAATGTGTAGGACGCTAAACTTAATTGAGAGTCTTAATTGTTTCGTTTCGAAGAAACAGGAGATCAAAGTTTCTGAGAAATCTGACACACTCCAAGGGCGTATAATTCTATAAAAGAGATCTTTTCGCTTTTCAACAAATTGACCTGTTTTATATTCGGCCTTTTCCCAAAGAATCTATTACACCAAGTCGTAGCCGTTTAAAAAATACTATAAGACCCCAAACTACCAACAAAAGCATGCTAACGATCACAAGAAATTATAATTTCACTGGTCATCAGAGATGAGATAGTTTGTAACAGTTTGTAAACTAAACTGACCTGCAACTGAAGACAAAAGTTGGGTAAAAATAAGAAAATAAAAGCCAGTTGCCAAGTTCCTTCTCCAAGCCATCATCACACCGAAGGAGCAAACAAAAATGTTTTAACGTCACTCTTCGTGGTTGTTGGTAGGAGGCATTAGCCAGATTTCCTGTTTGACCGGTTTGCAGTATTCTTCGAATCGAGGCCATTTTCTCGGAAATTGTGAATAGCGCATTGTGCCGTGACGAACCACAGTGACGCAGGACCGGAATAGGGAGCTTATTAACCAACGATGGCGGCGTCCGCAACGAGAACGGCAACACTCGCAAAACAACATTTTTGCACGGGCATCACGCTTTTTTGTATTTTTTGTAGCTGTCACTGCACAGCTACGGCGTGAAATTTTTCTAACTTCACGTTTTATGGAGGACGGGAACACATGACAACTATTTTCTTTTTCTTTTGTAAAGTTAGATACAGTCCTTTAGAATTCAACTCCTGAAATTTGAAGCAGCGCGAATTCAGTTTTCGGGTGACGTTTTAGCTGCCGTTGCCATCATCGTTGCTTAAGCTCCCTAATGAAGGGCGAAGGGGGAGGGGGGTGGGGAGTGGAAAGAGGGCAAAACAAGCCCAGGGCCCAGTTGTTCGAAGGCCGATTAGCGATAACCCAGGGTTAAATTGTAACCCGGGTCTCTTCGTTTTCTTTTGATCGAAAGCATTTTCTCGGATAATTTCCTCTATGCTTTTTAGAGTAGCCAATCATCAAATTGTTGACAAAAAGAATTAAATTGAATTTGCTTTTTAAGCTTTCATATCTGAATTCAAATTTCCAACTAACCCTGGGTTATCTTAACCCAGCTTTGAACAACTCGGCCCAGTTGAAGAACCCATAAAGATTTGTGGGTGCGTTCCATGATCCAATCAGATCCAATCAGATTACGCGGATCATAGTAGATCAAATTAACCGATGAATCCACTGTGGACAAGGATTCATCAGTTCATTTGATCTACTGATCAGAGTGATCTCGGATCACTGATCCTGATCTGGATGATATCAAAGAAACGCACCTATATATTTGAGAATCTCAATAGAGTGTTTTCACTCACGTGGCCACCGTCTACGCAAATTGATTGGAACAAAAGAAAGCGTTTGCATTAGAAAAGAGTTCAACTCCCGCAGGATTGGTTCGGGACACCATATATGGCCCAGGTTTTATTGTTTTGGGACACCAATATGGCCACCGTGACGGCATGTGAAAACACCGGCTCTATTGGTCGCTCTATTGACGAACGCGAAAACAATAGAGTTAATCCCAGTCCCTTCTGGTTCGTTCTTTCAACCATGATCATGTCCTGAGAAAATAAAAGCGTGGACGCTACGAGTCTGGAACAAAATTATTGAACATTCCATTATTGAACATATTTCTTCACTATAATACGTATCATCCTATCTCAAAAGCTTGATCTCCATCCGTATAAGACTATTCTTTTTAGGATGTTTTCCTCAAATGGGGTCAAGGGTAAGGTGGCGTCTTTTTTCTCAGTTTATCAAGTTTGTGTCTTAAGAAACAAAAGGAAAAAGAAGATAAAATATTCTAACGCGAACTGACTTGAGGTTAAAATAAACTGGAGAACCGAACTGAGCCAAGAATACGCCCTACATTTCAATCACAAACGCTGATTTATTCACACTAATTACGATCGCACCGGTACCTCTATCAGCTGAAACAAGTGGTGGCCCGTTTAGGTTCCGTTTACACTGAAATAGCTAGAGATAGGTACAAATGAGTCAAAATGAGTCATGAGTTAAGTCAAAAAAAGGTTAGAATCTTTCAAATTCGTTGTCAATTACTACTTTGATCAAAATACATGGTGCATACAATGGCAAACCTAAACCTCAAAAAATGCAAAGCATATCGAGTTCCATTAATGTTTAACTCTTATCACTATATAATTGTTAATTCTTAATCCTAATTACTATAGTCGGTGCTTAATTCCTATTTTCAGTGTTCAACCCTGACCTGACTCATTTTAAGCGTGGTCTACAGTCTATTTCATTCGTAGGCTGGCTAACAAAATCTCATAATCAACTGTTTTTGAACCATTACAACATAACGTAAATTCCATGAAAACATGTAAGGCTGGTCTTCACTTGGGACCAATCATGGGGGAGAAAATCCATTATCTACGAGACAAGCTAAGGCAAAAAGAGCACTCAAAACAACAAACTTGATAATAGCAAAACTTCATACTGTTATTTCAAACGATATATGGTTGATTTTACGGTTAATTCATCACACAAAAAAGGACTAAATAAGTTTGGCTGCGTATAATGAGGGCTCAAGGCTGCATTGGGAGACACTATTCTAAGAACTTAGGAGCTAGTTGGGGCTCATTCCTCCTCGACCAATGGTCGCATGGGAACCCGAGTGTTGGCATTCGTTGTCATGACAGCGGAAGTACCAACACCAGGCACGATGATGATAGGACCTTGATTGGCGGAGCGGCGCCTCCTACAGCAGCAGTAACAACAGCAGCCACAGCAGACGGCGATGAGAAAAACAACCGTTCCAGCGATCACTGCTATTTTGGCAGGAACACTTAGGTCAATAAACCATCCAAAGAATCCTAAAAACAACAAATTTACCGGTAAGTCATTTCTTTTCAAGCTGACACCTTTTCTACACGTATTGCACTGTGGAGGTGCAAAGTGATTCCCCATTAAATTGAACCACTACGTAGCTCCGATATCAGTGATAGAAAATGTATGGAACAAAACTTCCCGATAAGAACCAAGGTCCCGTTTTATTTTTGTGTTCACCTGGCACTTGTTTTTATCGGAACTCCCTGCATTTTACTGCTTCGTCTGTGTTACCATGGTTACCACCATCGCTTGGTAATGAGGTCAGGGGACACGCTGATACACGTATGGCCCGGCACTTAATATAATCCCGCTGGTTTCCCTCTCGTATTTAAGCCGTACCTTTAATTTGGTCCCGCGGGTGCCCCGCTAGAAGTTAAGTGCTTGTATTAAGTGTCAGGTTAAGTACTTTATCGTACAGATTATTACTCGTGACAAGAACTGCTTTTAATTAGATATAGTACGCCATGTTGATCAAGATCAGTTTTACTTGCCACAATCGTCAGTTGAGATCGGCAAGTCTCCCTCCACAACAGTAAATTTGAAGGGATAAACATCCTCGGCTCCAGCCAGCAGATTTACCTGGTAAAAGATTGAAAACAGTCAGCTTAAACTGATTCCATTCAATTGAGTCAGGGGCACCCAACGAGAATATAGTTCAAAAACACTTAAACATAGCATTGTTGAACGTATTTTAGTATTTAAACAGTTGATACAGGCATATTTTTATCCCCTAAAAATTTTTCATCTGTTCGGATTTCCTAGCTGAAAGTCTAGTGATCCGAAAATCAACCCCGGCTTACCTTTTCGAAAATTTCAGCTGGAAACTTGAAAGGCCCCGAAAATTCTAGGTGACCTTTTAAGGGTAAAAATCGGTTAAAAATGGGCAATTATACCATTTTTTAGATGTTCGAAAATCCTAGGAGAGGCAGGCAAGCAAGAAATTTTACAACAAATGTTCCAAAAATTCTAGATCTCAAACCGTCTTCCGAACAGATATTTTCCAAAAATTGACGTTGGGTGCCCCTGATTGAGTAATGTTCATTCAAATCATAACAAAGTAGTACTCAGGGTCTTAAAAATAACTGAGAAATAAAGGTACTCCCTTTGCACTACAAGCAGCTAGACCTTTGCGTGGCTCGGATGACCACGTAAAATGGCGGTCCCGTCTCCAGTAGGAGACGTTACTGTAGTGTCCCCAATTAGTATTTTCGTGCTAAATACATTGACACTAAAAAAAGAACGTTTTAGTCTTCTTGGTGGTCAAGTGTAGTTTAAAAAAATATATGTGGAAAACCATTTACACAGTGACCACTGTAAATAAGAACACGCCTGGCTAAACAGAAAACCTTTCATCACGTGACCTACTTTCGTGACCTACCTCCGCCAATTGACCACTCCAGAAAATACCAGAACATACCAGAATGCTCTTTGTTTGTCACTCCAAAATTTTGCATAAGTATTGTTTTCAGTTTCTCTTGGGGCCATTTTAACTCCCAAGAGAAACTGAAGACAATGCTTATGCAAAATTTTGGGGTGACAAACAAAGAGCATTATGGTATGTTATGATATTTTCTGGAGTGGTCAATTGGCTGATTGTTTATTTAAGGCAAAAACAGCTTTTTCCATCGTGACGTATGGGGGCATGTATTTATTGAGACGGAAAAAGCCCTTTAGCAAGTGACTTGTGTGGGTGGGGAGACTGGAAAGTATTGATTGGATTTTGCCAACACCCCATCCACCCCACCCCCTCTCCTTTCAGTTGATTATAAACGAAAGCCTTTAAGAACACACCTTTAAATGCAGTGTATCTCCGTTATTGGTGAAGTCTATTTGAACGTACACACCAGCAGAAAAGATAGGAGGCAAAGATACACTAAATCCGGGCACTGCAATTTTGTCATTACTACTGTAGGTATGAGACCACGTGATATCCAGATCCGGGACATCCATGGAAGCCGTTACAGTAACAGGGTCATCACATTTGTTGATCTAGCGCGTAAGAGAATATATATTTTCATCAATCAAGCCTATTTATACACGACAGCTATTCACCTTTTCGCTGCTTCACGAGAAATGGTCACACTTCAAAATTTCATCCACCGTAATTTAAAAGTTAGAACCACCTTGTACAGTATAATAAACAGTACCACAGGAAAGAACTACCCAGTAGCTTTTGAATGGTTACATCATAGGATTCCACCCACAGACTCAAAAGTTAGATACACCTTGTACAGCATACTAAAGGAAAGAACTGCTCAGTAACTTTCATTTGAATGGTAACACTTAAGGATTTCATCCACAGACTCAAAAGTTAGAACCACCTTGTACAGCATAACAAATAGTACCACAGGAAAGAATTTTAAACTACCCAGTAGTTTTCATTTCAATGGTCACACTTTAGGAGTCATCCTCAGACTCAAACGTTAGAATCACCTTGTACAGCATAATAAACAGCACCACAGGAAAGTACTGCCCAGTAGCTTTCATTTAAATGGTTACACTTTAGGATTTCATCCACAGACTCAAACGTTAGAACCACCTTGTACAGCATTATAAACACTACCACAGGAAAGTACTGCTTTCATTTGAATGGTCACACCATAGGATGTCATCCACAGACTCAAACGTTAGAACCACCTTGTACACCATAATAAACAGTACCACAGGAAAGTACTGCTCAGTAGCTTTCATTTGACTAAAGTTGCTTGTCATAAGCGTTTCAGTTCGCAATCTAAAACTACCTAGTCCTTTATGGCGTTAAATTCTTAGCATACCTTCAGTTTGAATGTGATTTGGTAATCGCCAACATCTATTTTGCAGGTGATCGTGCTGCAGTCATCGCTTAGTGAACAGCCATCGCCCAAGGTTGGAGAAGAACCGGAACATCCCCCATCCTCAGAGATGGAGTTTGGCTCTATATCTTGGTGGTCTTCAAACTCAGCTAAAAACAAAATGATTTAACTGCTGATCATAAAACCTTTACCTACTGATTAGATTAAGGCTACGTTTACATTATACCAGATAGCTTTTGCGCTGGCGCGAAGATAGCCTGTGAACAGGCCTTTGGTCGAGCAGGGAATTAGGGAGAGGGAAAAGCGAAAAGGCCTGTGGACAAGCCTTTGGGACCGCCGTTCCACGGCACCCGCTGTGCATCAGATCCTGATGCAAGTTCTTATTGGCGAGAACACTGACTGTTGAAAGGTCTGATTGACATCGGCTTTTCGGTCGGCACGTAACACGCGTTTGGAAATAACAAAACACTCCAAAGACTGTTGTTCAAAAGCTATTACCCAGGGAGGAACTACGCGCTCCGGTCAAAAGATAGCCTGCAGTGCAGGCGTATTTGGGGGTGAAAGCTTGTTAATCGGATCGCTACGATGAAGCCGCCATCTTTGATTCTATGACAGAGGAAGATTGGGGAGAGTAGTAATATTAACCCTGACGGTGCCCTGACGGTAGGTGTGAGGGCAAAAAAAGAAGAGGGGGGAGGGGGAGGGGAAGAAAAAAATAAAAATAAAAAAAGTTTTCTCTTCTTTCTCCCCGCCCCCTCCCCCCTCCCCTTGACTCGCCCCATTTCCTCCTCTCTTCGGGAGTTTCAACATGGCGCTTTCGCGATTAAAACCATTCGCGCGCGCCCGATGAAAACGCCTGCACTGCAGGCTAGTCAAAAGACTCACACTATCTAATGGATAGAAAAACACTAGGCTGGAGTTTACCGAGTCAAAATGCAATTCTCCATAGTTGATGTAGCTTCGGTTTAAGCTGCACTTGAATCTTATAACTTTGGATCTGTAAATTACTCTCCGTGATCATTTTAAACATTCTGCAAAGAAACTAACGACCTGGGCCCAGCGTGATACAACATTTCAGAAAAACATTACATTTACGGACTAAAGAAAATCGTTTAGTTATTCAGATCCAGAGGGCACTTTGGAGAAAAGTACGACCCTTATTCAGCCGCAATAAAAAGCTTTACGCTTCAAAAGAGGTCAAAGAAAATGCTCTTGCATCAGAGAGGGAAAATCCTGCCGACCAGAGACAAAAACCACAGTAAATCGATATGTATGCCATGACCTCTCAGTGTGAAACCAGCGGCTAAAACCATATTTGCTCAGTGAAAATGTAGAACCTTCCAGAGCATAATCTACCGAGCAGAGGAAAAAACTTATGGGAACAGGCAGCATTTTGGCGTGAGGTAAACGCCGTGTAGGCCTACCGCCCTCTTTTATTGCTATAAATGCGGGATAAATACCCAAAGGTGTAATTCCTGTCGGCGATCGAAGCGCTGTTGATTTCTTTGTACTTGTCTTTGGAGGTTCACGTTCTGGAGAAGTCATGATAGTATCCGTACCTTTCGCATTCCAAGTTCGCTCATTGTAGGGGCTTGTTGAATTAGAAACTGAACTAGCAAGACGAACGGCGCGATGAGCACAAGTTAAGCAGCTTAAATCGGAAAAGCTTTCTCCTTGCACAAGAGGAAATCTTGAGCAATCAAATGCTTGCGCTAGTACAACGCTGTCTTGGCCACTGTCAACCAGCAAGGTCTTATTTCTTGAAACGCCAACGACCGGCACCGTATTAATTCTCTTACCGGAGATCAACGATTTTTTTCAAAATCGACAATTAGGCTCGCGGTCCATTTCACTTTGTTTTGAGACGAAGCAAAACACGGATGTTTTCCCTTTTCCCAGGAGTTACTCACGCGCGAAATTGATTGACAGATAACGATCTTGCTGACAGATGTTCGGCAAGATAATTACAAGAGGGCGGAATAGCGGCCTCAAACGTGTGTCTACAGGCTCTCTCCCCCCTTCCCTTCCCTTTCCTTGCTATTTTTTTCCCCAGACAGAGAGCCTGTTCACAGGCTAGCGCGAAGACCATCATGATATCGGATAAATCGGATAGGGCTTCTGTTGACAAACAGGAACGATCACGGTGATCTCGGCGCGATTTCTGTAACGATCTCTAAACTAAAGTAAAGAGTTGCATATCGGCTAGGTGTTCATACAATATCGGAAACGATAGCTAACCTGCGATCAGGCGTTTTTTTCCCCAAACAAAAAGGGAAGAAGGATACCTCATGATACGTGATCGCAGGTTATTCGATGGCTGGCCTCCTGTGCCAGTTTCTGATACCTAAGTTCTCAACACGATAAACGTGTTTTTCTCGCATGTACTTTACTCTGCAGAGCTTTAATAAGAATTTCAAGAATAAGACTGACGAAAGTATTACTTTAAAGTCGTAAGGGGGAGATTTGTATCAAAAGACGTCCAAAATTTCATCGTCCACAAATTAATGTTCACCCACGGTCACTACAAAGGCTGGCAAAAGTTTAAGCGATTATCTGAAACTAGAATAAATCACTGTGAATTCCAAATGTCGATATTTCGGAAAAAACTGTAAGAATATACTTGTGCAACTTTCCCTGTATTAAAAGTTTGCAAAATACTATGGTACAAATTACAAACCGATTTTCACGCCCGTTCCTTGGTGGTCATGACGACGTGATACGACTCAGCGATATTTCGAATGTCTTCGCGTAATTTACTGACGTTTCATTCCCCCGAAAACTATTGCATTTTAAAACATCTTAAATGTCATGGACGCTTGAAGTGGTATTTACAAGGAAATCGCAAAGGTTTAAATTTGTTTTCCAACAATGATCAACAATTTTACAGCGGCCTGTGAAACTCCAGTACTTCAACCCTTGGCGATACCTCAGAGGTTCCGAGGAACTTCCGTCGGTGGTCGACGCAGTGCTTGAAATAATTGGAATGCCACCACGTACTATCAGAGTATCAATAAATTTAATACTTGGTTCATTGAGCTATGATTCTGTTTTATTGTGGACGTTTTTATTCTAGTATTTCAAAGACCACAACTAAAAAATGGAAATGACGACAGGCAAGCGGCCATTAACTGCACATATCAAGTGATAATTTGACATCACGTTAGCGAAATTTTAATTTCAAATAACACGCTAGACGATACAAGCTACTCTTTCAGGAGGTTTTAGAAGTTTTTTGATTCGTTTGTAGAGCTTTAAATTCCATAATGCGGTTCTAATATCGTGAAATCGAGTCAAATTTAAAAGCCGGAGCAGTTTAACTGGTTTCTGAAGCAACCTTCCCGGCTAGTTGAACAACTGTGGAATTCGATGGACAAGCCAAGAAATACTGAAATATGATCAAGTATATTTAAGTTATTTCGTTTGCTAAAAATACTTAAAACTTTAATATCATAGTTTACAACGTTACCAGAGAGGTTCTAAAAGCTGTTAAGGCCATCAGACAGACTGATCAGAAAGCTCCAAAATGTCGACAGTTGGGATTCGATATAATAAACGGGAGGAGTTTCACCGCTTCACTCGCCATTCGAAGCGAATTCCTTTACCAATTTTTACCGTTCTCTCATTCTAAAGAAACAGGTCATATATATCCGTCAAGTTTTTAATGGTTATTTTGTAAATTATGACTTCATTTGGTGGTTATTCGCGAAGCAAAATATGCGGTATTGTTCAAAGTAGACGCGCGAAGAGTCCCGAGGCAGAGCATTTGGTTGATTCCAAGAACTCACCAAGGCCCTCAAGATTCCGAGAAAGCAAGAGAGAGAGAGATTTTTCTCTCTTGCGGAAAAAAAAGAGTAGTATAAAAAAAATACCTTTATCTAGATAGAGCTATGGGTGACAATAACACATTTTTTAACTTTTTGGCGATGGATTGGTCTTTGCCATACAGACAGCTTTTTTTATACCGAAAACGTTCAAATGTTCCTCGAAACTAGAATTTTCCCCTGGCTACGGCATCAAGATTTCCGAGAAAACTGTAACCCACGACAATGCTTTCTTCAATGCGTATTTCATCAAGTGATTCTAATAAAACAAACACGTTTTTTAGTAAAGTTACAATGTGATTTCTCGCACAAAGCGGGCAAACTTAAGCCGATTTTTTCTCATTTCACGTTAAAAACCATTCGAAACCATGTTAAAATCTGAACAAACCTACCTGCGGTTGAAGAAAATGCCTGGCAAAAAATGAACACGAAAAGACCAGCAATAACTATCCGCTCTGAAGCCATTTTTACTACAATCTGGCAATAGATTCAAACAGAAATATTCCGCCCCAGTGAAGTTGTTAAGCCTTTCTTCAAAAAACGATCCATAAGGAAGTCAAGCCTTGTTTTCTCGGAAATCATGCATGACGCAGTAGTGCCCAGACTCTACTCACCTTTTCATTTTTAGTCAGAAGTTTCGGGCGCTGGCTCGCTGAAGAAAGACACTATTCCTTTCCTTTTAAAGAGATTCTGTTTGTAATTATATGCAACGGGTTTCTAGCTTTCTGATTGGAATAAGCGATTCCCTCTTTTATTAAAACGCCTCCTGTCTAAAAAACGCCTACTCTTCAATGGCCCTAAAATTAATCACAAACGCGAAGGGCGTTTGTGAAACCATTTACGGTAAGCAATTTTAAAGGGCTGCTGAAAGCCAATCAGATTGGAAAATTTTCTTATTGGCACAATTAAATGATGATGATGATGATGATGATGATGATGATGATGATGATGATGATGATATCAATGACACACCCGTTACATTTGTAATACGGACACTCAAGGGAGCCATAGAAAGTGTCCGTATTAAGCGTGTCATGTTATTAAAGTGAATAGAACAAAAAAAGGAAAGAAATAAAAGAGGACATTAGCATCGTCAATTCAAACATCTTCAACTCACACAAATCCGTCATTCCGCGGGGCAAATCCACGGAAACACCCTAAAATCGCTCATCTTTACATTACTTAATCAAAAACGTTCTCTGTACAACTAGTTTGTAGACTTTCAAAAAAGTCCTTCGTCCAATTTAATGAAAAATTAATGTGGCTAGTTTAGGACTCGCAAATGTTAGTCACGCCACTTTCCATCATACTTTGGCGCGAAACGCAAATAGAGGCAAGATTTCGTCGCGCGTTCGCATGGCCACTCCCCTCCCGGCCTAAAAAGCTCGCTCCGCTCGCAAAGAAACTCATGAGGTCGACTTGTAGCTACGTGTACCAAGTCGAAACTAGTTTGCTGCCGTAGGTGTTACCTTCAAAAAGGAAAGGTTTGTTACACAACACACAGCTGATTATGAAGAGTCCGCATTAGCGAGGTTGACTTTCTATCTGTCCCTTGGGCATGAGAGAAGTGTCCGTTGTCTGAATTAACGGGTCAAGTCTGTAATAAGCGGGTTGAATTTAGAGAAAATGTGGGGGCTTTCCCTAGGGACAAAGAAAACTGTTCGTATTAAGAGGGTGTCCGTAAAGAGGGTTTGACTGTACTTTTTCGCTAAAAATCTATTCGCATTTTTACTAGAGTTGTGTTGTTACCTAATCTTTTTGAACACAGCTTTTAAGGAAGTTGTTGCCGAAATGTAGCTCGGTTGATTGGCTCAGTGGCTCTTTTTTTGGCAAGTGACGTAGTTTTTTATTTGTGAAAATTATTGTTTTCTTGACACGTCTTAGTTGGTCTCCTAGGAACGGCCATAAAAGGAAATATTGATTTGAATATCTAATTCTCGGCGGTTCCTTAACACAGTGAGCATTCGAACATCAAGATGGAGGGAAAGTTTCTCGTTTCGTTGCTGATTTTGGGCCTGGCTTCTTCTTCTCTAGGTATGTTTCTTCTGTAAAACATTTTTCTAAGATCTGAGTTTATGCAGCAAGTACGTACCAAAGTGACGATGTTTTTCGGTTAGGTGCAAATTTTGTTATGCAACATATTTGTTTTGACAATACACTGTCAATTCTTCACGTAGGAGAAAATTTAAAGGTAAACCTAACTTTCCTATCCTTTCCCGGATACTGATTTGCTAGTCTTTTAATAGGTGAAAAACATTACGCTCAACGAAATTGCTGGATAAGAACCTTTCGCACCAGCCATGTCGTCTTTTGCAGTGCGATGATCCATGTCATCATGATCGAAAAACTTTAACTCATTTCAATTTCTTCAAGGAATCGGTTCACTTTTTTAAAAAATCGTATAAAGCGAGCGCAAAAGTTTTGAATTTGCGTTGTGTTTCTGAGGAAAATTTTGAGGAACGTTTCATCTGCTGTTCCTAGATTTCAGCTGCTTCAAGTTTGTTTATTTCATGACGTTTCATAAAAACCTTGTCCTGTAATTTTAGTTTGGGGAAAGAAAACCGATTAAAGTGTGAGCCATTTCCACTGCATTACCTCACGGACATTAAAAGCACAAGATATCTTCACTAACGTATTTTTCCCTAGCTCTGTTAATTGATTCCGTCGAAACGAAAGAAGATGCTGCGTCATATAGTGTCATCCGCAACGAAGACTTTGTTTGTACACTTCATTGTTTAATACTTTGAAATATTGTTCGTGTCCGAGTTTAGTTGTTACTTTGTTAGAAGTGATTTATTCTCTTTACATTTTTCAAGGCTATCTTCCAAATTTATCGATAACATAACTTCAGCTTAGTGGTGCGTGATGCATGTACGGACTGTAAGTTGTCATAAGAATTAAATAGCTATATGCATGTGACGTCGTCTTTACTTTGTTTCTCGCTGAAATGTGGGAAGTGGGATACGGTATGCGAGATGTGGTTGCATGCGGAGCTTATCCGTTAAGGTGGTAGCGGAGGCCGATTTGGGCATTTTTTTGTCAATTTTAGTCGCATCAAAATATTAGAAACATTTAATAAAAATGAGTGAAATTTTTGGATGCAAGTCATAACTGTAAGTACATCTTCTTTAGGATATCTATTTTAGGAATTCGTGGAATTTATAAACATTTTGGGTGTTGTCGAAGAAAAGCTTTTCTGTCTATTACTTATGGTATGACGAATTAACAAAGAAGAAAAATTTGCAGTCTCAGTGGCATGAAGCGCTGAAATGCACAAACTGACAGACAACACAATCATGAACATGTTTAATTACTTAGCTTTGTTTTGAAAGTGCGAGTTTTCAGAACTGAGAAGTGGCCTATTAGTTTGCCGCGTGACGTAGTGTTTTTACTTCATTGCATATCAGCAAAAGGTGGACACCGTGGCCGTGACCATGATCGCGATAGGTATCACAAGAAGCATGATGACGACAAGAAATGTCCTCCACTTTACACTTCTCCTGACCTTTCTATGACATGTTCCTCCAGCGGGGAAGGCTGTAGCAAAATTACTTGCTCTTCACAGCTGGATGGTCAGACAGTCACACTGAGTCTCGAGTTTAACTCTGCTGAGGGTGAAGTGAGCGCAACAATCACTCTCAAGGTTCCAAACCTTGACTATGAATGGTCGCATACTTTCAAGAGTGGAGACAAGATCCAGGTGCCAGGTTTCCCTCTGAAGATCAAGGGAGTGGCTAACCCAGATATGTACCTGATGTTGACAGTCTACAAAGGAAGAATGGGAGTTGCGTTCAAGGTAATTTATCAATGTGAATTAAGTGAAATGCAGTCCTTGCATGAAGTCAACTTGTATATATATATATCCTCTTAGATAGTTTTCTGTGTGTCAGTGGCTTTGCATGCACCTGAAATCAATGTAAACAGATAAAAATAATTTTGTCTTTCCAAAATGAGGTCCTGTGAGACTAAATTTATTCTAACAAGGGACAGGGCCTTGAAACAGCAACATATCATTAATAATTAATGGTGACATAAAAACACAAAGATGGATTGAAACTGTGACATTGACACATACGATCAACGCAACAATATTATTGTAAAATACCAACATGGATGGCTTGCTTCTGGATATCTGAAGTGACAGGTTTTGAAATTCTGATAAAGGACATGCACAGACCCCTTAATTAAAAAAAAAAGAATGGGAACAAATAAAGAAACCCATGTGTCAGGTGCACATTTTCTTTTTCTCATGTGAAAACCTCCTTGTAGGTTTGCTTCTATGCATGCAATACCTGGACCAGGAAATTAAGCCTGTATTTCTGCATCTGGAAAAATGAAAGAGCTGTTTTCTGAATTGCAAATTAACTGTATAATGTTTTGAATACCTATAGGTTCATTTTTCTAAGCTAGCAGCAAATATGGTTTACAGTTAGGGGAGTTCTAAGGAAATACCAAAAGTAGACACAATTGTTTTTTTTATTTTTTCATTGACAGGTGGATCTCTATATCAAGATTGACATTCCCAAACCAATGGATATTGTCTTATTGAAGGGCAAGCTGCCTCATATGGATCGTGAACACGATGATGAGGCTCACGAGCATCGTCGTTGGGGCAAATGCGGCAGTGAGTATTAATCTTCTCATCTGTTAGTTCCTAAGGGATGCATTAAATAATCTCCCGTTTGTGGAGATATATGCATCCCCTTCTCTGAAAGAGGGCTATAATTTAGTTTCTATAGAGCATGGTTGATTCCTCAATTCCTAGGAACCCAGTCAGGTCGTAATCAAGAGTTAAAATCCTTGAAAGAAACCTTGTGGTTAATTTAAGGAGGCCAATATCCAGTTATCAAGAAACCAAACAAGCTTGGTCAATAATGGATTTAATTTATTGTATGGCTAAAAGAAAACTTTTTCTGGTGGGACCAATGTGGGAAGTCTTAAGCCAGTGTGGGAAGTCAATCAGAACAAGAGGTTTGCTTCATCCTGCCCGATAATGGACTCATGACCATATAATGAATGAAATGCCTTACTGAATTTATAAGACAGTAACTTATTGGGCCACTCCAAAAATACACAGGAAAAAAACATGTACTAAAACGTCAAGTCATTAACTCGTCCTTGTGAAAAATTTCTGTTTTTTTGTCCAGGGTTTGCATCCTGGTTCAAGCGCCAGTCCACCGCTGTCAAGACCAGCATCATTGTGAGTGCTATCTTGGTTTCCCTGATGGTGGTCTTTGCCATTGCCTACTGCTGCAAGAAACGTCGCACCAGTGCAAGCAAGTTGGGCGTCAAGCCTCCAACCTATGAAGAGGCTACATATCCCGTTAAAAGCAAGGTTGCAATGGAACCACTGGTCAATGAGGAGTAGCTTGTAGGCGCAGCTCCTTGTCACATATCCCAGTCTACATAATTAAGAATACATACATGTGAATAAGAGAATTTGTCAAAGCAGTTTTAAGTTGCAGTAAGCTTATTTTTAACCCCCTGGGTCGGGTTGTTCAAAGCTGGGTTAAGATAACCCAGGGTTAGTGCAAAATTCGAATTCAGATATGAAAGCTTAAAAAGTGAATTCAGTTTAATTATTTTTGTTAACAAAGTGATGATTGCATGTTCTTAAAAATAACAAAGAAAATGTTTTTGAGCAAAAGAGAAAGAAACCTGGGTTAAATTTGACCCTGGGTTAACTGCAAATTGGCTGTCGAACAACTGGGCCCTGATTATCACATTCGTTGGAGCTGATGAAGGGCTAATTAGTGCTTGAAATGCCAGCTTTTGAATCTCTTGGATCTACTTAATCAACTCAGTGGATAAAATTAAATGTGTGCATTTCACTCCACCTGCCAACATACACTGTAGCCAACATGTACCCCTTCAAAGTCACACAATGCTTCCTGCCTCCAAGCATAGGAGCGGGAAGCTTTGACTGGCCACAGCTACCAATACCATGCTGGAAGGGTATGGCTACATAAAGGCTCCATCAACACAGTAGAACTATTTAGTAAGAAACTTTTTTTCCCTTATTCATGTGGATAGGGTCCGGATCAGCTAACATGAATGCTCGTGCTATTTTAATCCAGGTTGTTAACCAATAAACTAATGGCAGCGTGCAATGAGAGAGACTAGGTTTGGTGTTACTGAAGTTGATCATCCTTGTGTTGAAAGGGGTGTGTGGGTGGGGCAAAGGCTCGTGCCATTGTTTTGCTACAGCACTTTCACCAATATTTCGTGAAGGGTTTAGTTTTTAGTCACAGTGTGTGGTTCCTTTGTTATGGCATTCTAACTCATGCTGCATATGTGACAATCACATAATTTTAAAACTTAAAACTGCTTGAGGCTTTAGTGTAGCTAAAATAGTTTGTTAACTTAATGCAATGCATACTGGGAAGCTCGTGTGACTTTTTTTTCACTTTTGTAAGAGTAGTGCATTTTTGCTGTGGTGTTTACTTTTGTATAATTACTATGTGTCCTGTATTTTCTATTCATTATAATTAAAGAAGCACAAAAAGGTGGAATTATGTGTGTCCACTGTCTCTCCTTTCATGTTATTCCAAACTTGGCAGTTTGTAGGATGGTTGTCACATGACGTTAATAGTTTAAAGGTCAGCAAATACATCACAAACACATCCAAATCTAAATATAGTCCTTATTTGATTGGTTGTAAGAATGCATACATTGAAATGAGACTCTTTGCCATTGAAATTGATAAATCAAAGAATTGAGTTAAGTTTTGACCTTTTTACTTAAGAGTATAGAAAGAGTGTTAAGATCAGGAGCCCCAAAACGTTGGTTTTGTTATTGAAATTTGTTACAAGGGAAATAAAAGAATCTTTTGTTTCAAGAACCAATGTGCTTCTGGTTGGCACATTAATATCAATAGGTGATGTCGGCTTGAGTATGGTTATAACAGGGTTGTGGGCTCCTGATTAAGACTTAATTTTATAGAAACCAACATCGGAAATAAAAACCAGGGTTGGGGGGGGGGAGTATTTGGTATAATGGCCTATACTGGGAGGCTCTTCCTTGGCCCTCTAGGTCCCTATGGTGACCTGCATCAATTTTCTCCTAACATTTTCCATACATGATAAAGAGAAATGGTTATTAGAATTAATGAAATAATCACCAAGTATGAAATACTTTAGTCTTTAATCAAATTCTCTCAACAGGAGACCATCACCCTGGGCTCCTGCTCTCAACTAATCTTTGGAGGAAATATATAGGGATCATTGTGGAGAACCTGGATACAGGGGCTTAAAAAGTTAAAGGAGTACCCTTTTTAACCTGTGTATCTGAAATGGCTGGGATTTTACAAGTTGAAGTTGAAGTATATAAATGGGTGGGAAAATGTTTAAAATTGGTATATAAAAGCGTATGGAAGGCTAAACCACCCCATACATATCTTCGAAAAGTAGCCCCACCCCTTCCCCAAGGGAACAAAAAGAGGATAGACCCATCCCAGCCCATACTGTGCTTGCCACCCATGCTGCCTTCCTTTAGATTCGTTCTTCCTCAAGGAAAGTGAACCTTCGAACATTTGCTTGGGAGGCTCAAGTGCTTTTCAGTGGTGCAAAAAGCCAAACCGAGTTCCAACCACAAAGCGACGGGGAAGGGGAGAAGGCAAGACAGTTTTTTTCCGCAAAATAAGACAAAAAGACTGTTTCGTGATATTCTGGATACAGAAGAATGTTTTGTGGACATGAAAAAAGTCAAAAAAGTAGAAGTTCTCCAAAGGGGTTAGTCCATGGTTTTTGTCAAAAAATGGCCATTTTCCATCGTTTGTGTTTTTCTGCAAAATAAAGCAAAAAAAATGTTTCGTGACATTCCGGACGGAAAAGAATGTTTTCTAGACAAGAAAAGTAAAGTTTTGAAAAAATTTCAAAAAATCCCAATTTTTGCTAAGGGTGTAGTCTATGGTTTTCGTCAAAAAATGGCTATTTTCCATGGTTTGTTTTTTTTCCGCAAAATGAGCCAGAAAAATGTTTAGCGACATTTTGGATAGAAAAGATTATTTTCTAGACAAAAAAAATACAGTATACATAATGGCAATTTTCCAAAGGGATTAGTCCATTGATTTTGTCAAAAAATAGCCATTTTCCATTTCTTTTTTTCTCTAATATGGGCCAGAAAAATTTTTTTCTTGACATTATGAATAGAAAAGAATTTTTTTAGACAAGAAAAAAGAAGTTTTCAAAAAGTGACAAAAATCGAAATTTTTCCAAAGGGGTTAGTCCATACCCATTCAGAAAACTTCGATTTTTTTCACTTTTAAAAACTTAATTTTTCTTGTGTAGAAAACATTCTTTTCTCTCCAGAATATCAAGAAACAATTTTTTCTACCTCATTTTCCACAAAAAAACATAAGATCGAAAATGGCCATTTTTTAACATTTTTCGAAAAAAAAAAACATACAAAATGCCCATTTGTTTACAAAAACCTAGTTGTCAACAGAATTTGAGCTAAACCATCCGTTACTTGCAGGTGCTAACAATAGAAACGTCATCATTACCCACCAATTCCTCGCGGCCCCTGTTCAATCAAATCGCGATTTTTTCTGGCATACTGACTGAACATTTCAACTGTAAGTACTTTCCTTTATATACATGCGAGTTACTAGAGATTTCGCCCTCTGGGAAAGACATCTCACTGTCTATCATGACATCAAGAATTTTGGCTAGTGTACACGAACAGGAGCCCGTAAAAACTGATCAAGAAGAACTCTAATATAGTACTGTACTTCACATCTAGACATGTCCCCAGTCGGTTACTAGAGTAATGTATCGGTCAAATCGAAGCTTCAACATCCCCCCCCCTCCCAGGCATACCCCGGGCATTTGACACCTTTTTCCCGGGGAGGAGGGAATTTGATTATCAGAGTCTTCCAGCAGGGGGTAGGGAATTTGATCCCCATGCGTAAGGGGTGGGGAATTTGAACTGCACCCCCGATATCATGTGATATCTCGAAATCTCGAAATCTCTGGCGAGGCGAGCTGTCATGAGGGACGCGGTGTTAGAGCATGTTGGAGATTTTCGTGGAAAAGATTGTGCCTTTATGGGCAATTGGTTACAAGATTTGTGCCGTATTAAAGGTATTTAAAATTTAATATTTTTAGTATTGGATTCAGGCTATGAATGTATTTACCGGCGATTCAATGCAATAATAAAAAGTGTTTCCCAGGTGGGGGAACCCATATAACTAGGGATATGTGTTTCCCAGGTTGGGGAACACATATCACCAGGGATATGTGTTTCCCAGGTGGGGGAACCCATATCACTAGGGATATGTGTTTCCCAGGTGGGGGAACCCATATCACTAGGGATATGTGTTTCCCAGGTGGGGGAACACATATCACTAGGGATATGTGTTTCCCAGGTGGGGGAACACATATCACTAGGGATATGTGTTTCCCAGGTGGGGGAACCCATATCACTAGGGATATGTGTTTCCCAGGTGGGGGAACACATATCACTATTGATATGTGTTTCCAAAGTGGGGGAACCCATATCACTAGGGATATGTGTTTCCCAGGTGGGGGACCCCATATTACTAGGAATATGTGTTTCCCAGGTGGGGGACCCCATATCACTAGGGATATGTGTTTCCCAGTTGGGGGAACACATATCACTACGGATATGTGTTTCTTAGGTGGGGGAACACATATCACTAGGGATATGTGTTTCCCAGGAAAGGGAACACATATCACCAGGGATATGTGTTTCCCAGGTGGGGGAACCCATATCACTAGGGATATGTGTTTCCCAGGTGGGGGAACACATATCACTAGGGATATGTGTTTCCCAGGTGGGGGAACACATATCACTAGGGATATGTGTTTCCCAGGTGGGGAAACCCATATCACTAGGGATATGTGTTTCCCAGGTGGCGGAACACATATCACCATTGATACGTGTTTCCAAAGTGGGGGAACCCATATCACTAGGGATATGTGTTTCCCAGGTGGGGGACCCCATATTACTAGGAATATGTGTTTCCCAGGTGGGGGACCCCATATCACTAGGGATATGTGTTTCCCAGTTAGGGGAACACATATCACTAGGGATATGTGTTTCTTAGGTGGGGGAACACATATCACTAGGGATATATGTTTCCCAGGTTAGGGAACACATATCACCAGGGATATGTGTTTCCCAGGTGGGGGAACCCATATCAGTAGGGATATGTGTTTCCCAGGTGGGGGATCACATATCACTAGGGATATGTGTTTCCCACGTGGGGGAACACATATCACTAGGGATATGTGTTTCCCACGTGGGGGAACCCATATCACTAGGGATATGTGTTTCCCAGGTGGGGGAACACATATCACTAGGGATATGTGTTTCCCAGGTGGGAAAACCCGTATCACTAGGGATATGTGTTTCTTAGGTGAAGGAACACATATCACCAGGGATATGTGTTTCCCAGGTGGGGGAACCCATATCACTAGGGATATGTGTTTCCCAGGTGGGGGAACACATATCACTAGGGATATGTGTTTCCCAGGTGGGAAAACCCGTATCACTAGGGATATGTGTTTCTTAGGTGAAGGAACACATATCATCAGGGATCGGTGATTCCCAGGTGGGGGAACCCATATCACTAGGGATATGTGTTTCCCAGGTGGGCGAACACATATCCCTAGGGATATGTGTTTCCCAGGTGGCAGAACACATATCACTAGGGATATGTGTTTCCCAGGTGGGGGAACCCATATCACTAGGGATATGTGTTTCCCAGGTGGCGGAACACATATCACCATTGATATGTGTTTCCAAAGTGGGGGAACCCATATCACTAGGGATATGTGTTTCCCAGGTGGGGGACCCCATATTACTAGGAATATGTGTTTCCCAGGTGGGGGACCCCATATCACTAGGGATATGTGTTTCCCAGTTGGGGGAACACATATCACTAGGGATATGTGTTTCTTAGGTGGGGGAACACATATCACTAGGGATATGTGTTTCCCAGGTTAGGGAACACATATCACCAGGGATATGTGTTTCCCAGGTGGGGGAACCCATATCACTAGGGATATGTGTTTCCCAGGTGGGGGATCACATATCACTAGGGATATGTGTTTCCCACGTGGGGGAACACATATCACTAGGCATATGTGTTTCCCACGTGGGGGAACCCATATCACTAGGGATATGTGTTTCTTAGGTGAAGGAACACATATCATCAGGGATAGGTGTTTCCCAGGTGGGGGAACCCATATCACTAGGGATATGTGTTTCCCAGGTGGGGGAACACATATCACTAGGGATATGTGTTTCCCAGGTGGGGGAACACATATCACTAGGGATATGTGTTTCCCAGGTGGGGGAACCCATATCACTAGGGATATGTGTTTCCCAGGTGGCGGAACACATATCACCATTGATATGTGTTTCCAAAGTGGGGGAACCCATATCACTAGGGATATGTGTTTCCCAGGTGGGGGACCCCATATTACTAGGAATATGTGTTTCCCAGGTGGGGGACCCCATATCACTAGGGATATGTGTTTCCCAGTTGGGGGAACACATATCACTAGGGATATGTGTTTCTTAGGTGGGGGAACACATATCACTAGGGATATGTGTTTCCCAGGAAAGGGAACACATATCACCAGGGATATGTGTTTCCCAGGTGGGGGAACCCATATCACTAGGGATATGTGTTTCCCAGGTGGGGGAACACATATCACTAGGGATATGTGTTTCCCAGGTGGGGGAACACATATCACTAGGGATATGTGTTTCCCAGGTGGGGAAACCCATATCACTAGGGATATGTGTTTCCCAGTTAGGGGAACACATATCACTAGGGATATGTGTTTCTTAGGTGGGGGAACACATATCACTAGGGATATATGTTTCCCAGGTTAGGGAACACATATCACCAGGGATATGTGTTTCCCAGGTGGGGGAACCCATATCAGTAGGGATATGTGTTTCCCAGGTGGGGGATCACATATCACTAGGGATATGTGTTTCCCACGTGGGGGAACACATATCACTAGGGATATGTGTTTCCCACGTGGGGGAACCCATATCACTAGGGATATGTGTTTCCCAGGTGGGGGAACACATATCACTAGGGATATGTGTTTCCCAGGTGGGAAAACCCGTTTCACTAGGGATATGTGTTTCTTAGGTGAAGGAACACATATCACCAGGGATATGTGTTTCCCAGGTGGGGGAACCCATATCACTAGGGATATGTGTTTCCCAGGTGGGGGAACACATATCACTAGGGCTATGTGTTTCCCAGGTGGGGGAACACATATCACTAGGGATATGTGTTTCCCAGGTGGGGGAACCCATATCACTAGGGATATGTGTTTCCCAGGTGGGGGAACACATATCACCATTTTTTTGTGTTTCCAAAGTGGGGGAACCCATATCACTAGGATATGTGTTTCCCAGGTGGGGGACCCCATATTACTAGGGATATGTGTTTCCCAGGTGGGGGACCCCATATCACTAGGGATATGTGTTTCTCAGTTGGGGGAACACATATCACTAGGGATATGTGTTTCTTAGGTGGGGGAACACATATCACTAGGGATATGTGTTTCCCAGGTTAGGGAACACATATCACCAGGGATATGTGTTTCCCACGTGGGGGAACCCATATCACTAGGGATATGTGTTTCCCAGGTGGGGGAACCCATATCACTAGGGATATGTGTTTCCCAGGTGGGGGAACCCATATCACTAGGGATATGTGTTTCCCAGGTGGGGGAACCCATATCACTAGGGATATGTGTTTTCCAGGTGGGGGAACCCATATCACTAGGGATATGTGTTTCCCAGGTGGGGGAACACATGTCACTAGGGATATGTGTTTTCCAGGTGGGAAAACCCATATCACTAGGGATATGTGTTTCCCAGGTGGGGGAACCCATGTCCCTAGGGATATGTGTTTCCCAGGTGGGGGAACCCATATCGCTAGCGATATGTGTTTCCCAGGTGGGGGAACACATATTACTAGGGATATGTGTTTGCCAGGGGGGGGAACACATATCACTAGGGATATGTGTATCCCAGGTGGGGAACCACATATCACTAGGGATATGTGTTTCCCAGTTGGGGGAACCCATATCACCAGGGATATGTGTTTCCCAGGTGGTGAAACCCATATCACTAGGGATATGTGTTTCCCAGGTGGAAACACTATTTTAGATAGAAGAGAATGTTTTCTAGACAAGAAAAATTAAGTTTTGAGAAAGTTTAAATAATTCGACATTTTTCAAAGGAGTTAGTCCATGCTTTTTGTGAAACAATCACCATTTTGCACCTTTTTTTTTTCCGAAAAACAAGACAAAAAAAAACTACTTGGCATTATTCTGGATAAAAAAGAATGTTTTCTAGAGAAGGAAAAGTAAGTTTTAAAAAAGTAAAAAAAAAACAAATTTTCCTAAGGGATTAGTCCACGGTTTTTTTCCAAAAATGGCCTTTTCCACTTTTGTTTTTCTTCGCAAAATCAGACAAATAAGTCTACTTCGCATTATTTTGGATAGAAGAGAATGTTTTCTAGACAGGAAAAATAAAGTTTTTAGAAAGTAAAAATAATTCGACATTTTTCAAAGGAATTAGTCCATGGTTTTTGTCAAAAAAAGGAAATTTTCAACTTTTGGTTTTTTTAGCAAATTAACCTAAAAAGTCTTTTGCGCATTATTCTGGATAGAAAAGAATGTTTTCCAGACAACAAAAATTAAGTTTTAAAAAAGTGCAAAAATTGGAAATTTTCTTAAGGGGTTAATCAAAGCCTGTTGTAAAATAATGGTCATTTTCCATTTTTTCTCCCCAAAATAAAAGATAACAGACCGTTTCCCATTGCTCTGGATAGAGAAGAATGTTTTCTAGACAAGCAAAATTAAATTTTTAAAAAGTAGAAAAAATCAGAAATTTTCCAAAGGGGTTAGTCCGTGGTTTTTGTCAAAAAATAGCCATCTTAAACTTTTGTTTTTTTTCCGCACATTTTAGAAAAATGGCCATTTTTTGACCAAAACCATGGGTTAACCCCTTTGGAAAAATGTCAATTTTTCAAATTTTTAAAATTCTTAAAAATGGTCATTTTTGCACCAAAACAATGGGTTAACCCTTTTGAAAAAATGTCAATTTTATGATTTTTTGAACTTCTTATTTTTATAGCCTAGAAAGGCGTTTTTTCGTTCTAGAATATCGTAAAAGACATTTTCCATGCCTATATTGCCTAAAAAAAACAAGTGCGAAAAATGGCCATGTTTGGACCAAAACCATGGGTTAACCCTTTTGAAAAAAAGTCAATTTTTCGACTTTTTGAACTTCTTATTTTTATTGCCTAGAATCACGTTTCTTCGTTCTAGAATATCGTAAAAGACATTTTCTTTGCCTACATTGTCTAAAAAAACAAGTTGGAAAAATGGCCATTTTTGGACCAAAACCATGGGTTAACCCCTTTGGAAAAATGTCAATTTTTCGACTTTTTAAACTTCTTATTTTTATAGCCTACAAAGGCGTTTTTTCGTTCTAGAATATCGTAAAAGACATTTTCCTTGCCTATATTGTCTAAAAAAAACAAGTTGGAAAAATGCGCATTTTTGGACCAAAACCATGGGTTAACCCTTTTGGAAAAATGTCAGTTTTTCAACTTTTTTAAATTCAAGTTTTTATAGCCTAGAAAGGCGTTTTTTCGTTCTAGAATATTGTAAAAGACATTTTCCTGGCCTATATTACCTAAAAAACTTAGTTGGAAAAATGGTTATTTTTGGACCAAAACAATGGGTTAACCCCTTTGGAAAAAATCTCAATTTTTTGACTTTTTCAACTTCTTATTTTTATAGCCTAGATAGGCGTTTTTTCGTCCTAGAATATCGTAAAAGACATTTTCCTTGCCTATATTGCCTAAAAAAACAAGTTGGAAAAATGGGCATTTTTGGACCAAAACCATGGGTTAACCCCTTTAGAAAAATGTCAATTTTTCGACTTTTTGAACTTCTTACTTTTATAGGCTACATCGGCCTTTTTTCGTTCTAGAATATCCTAAAAGATATTTTCCTTGCCTATATTGCCTAAAAAAAACAAGTTGGAAAAATGGTCATTTTTGGACCAAAACCATGGGTTGACCCTTTTGAAAAAATGTCAATTTTATGACTTTTTAAACTTGCTATTTTTATAGCCTACAAAGGCGTTTTTTCGTTCTAGAATATCGTGAAAGACATTTTCCTTGCCTATATTGCCTAAAAAAAAAAAGTGGAAAAATGGCCGTTTTTGGACCAAAACCATGGGTTAACCCCTTTAGAAAAATGTCAATTTTTCGACTTTTAGAACTTCTTATTTTTTTAGCCTAAAATTGGGCTTTTTCGTTCTAGAATATCGTAAAAGACATTTTGCTTGCCTATATTGCCTAAAAAAAGGAAGTTGAAAAATGGTCATTTTTGGACCAAAACCATGGGTTAACCCTTTTGAAAAAATGTCAATTTTATGACTTTTTGAACTTCTTATTTTTGTAGCCTAGAAAGGCGTTTTTTCGTTCTAGAATATCGTAAAAGACATTTTCCTTGCCTATATTGCCTAAAAAAAACAAGCTGGAAAAATGGCCATTTTTGGACCAAAACCATGGGTTAACCCCTTTGGAAAAATGTCAATTTTTCGACTTTTTGAACTTCCTATTTTTATAGCCTACAAAGGAGTTTTTTCGTTCTAGAATATCGTAAAAGACATTTTCCTTGCCTATATTGTTTAAAAAAAACAACTTGAAAAAATGGCCAGTTTCGGACCAAAACCATGGGTTAACCCCTTTGAAAAAATGTCAATTTTTCGACTTTTTGAACTTCTTATTTTTATAGCCTACAATTGCATTTTTTCCTTCTAGAATATCGTAAAAGACATTTTCCTTGCCTATATTGTTTAAAAAAATCAATTTGGAAAAATGAACACTTTTGGACCAAAACCATGCGTTAACCCCTTTGGAAAAATGTCAACTTTTCCACTTTTTGAACTTCTTATTTTTATAGCCTAGAATCGCATTTTTTGGTTCTAGAATATCGTAAAAGACATTTTCCTTTCCTATATTGTTTTAAAAAAACAAGTTGGAAAAATGGCCATTTTTGGACCAAAACCATGGGTTAACCCCTTTGGAAAATGTCAATTTTTCGAGTTTTAGAACTTCGTAATTTTATAGCCTACAAAGGCGTTTTTTCGTTCTGAAATATCGTAAAAGACATTTTCCTTGCCTATATTGCCTAAAAAAAAACAAGTTGGAAAAATGGCCATTTTTGGACCAAAACCATGGGTTAACCCCTTTGGAAAAATATCAATTTATCGACTTTTTGAGCTTCTTGTTTTTATAGCCTAAAAAGGCGTTTTTTCGTTCTTGAATATCGTAAAAGACATTTTCCTGGCCTGTATTGCCTAAAAAAAATCAAGTTAGAAAAATGGCCATTTTTGGACCAAAACCATGGGTTAACCCCTTTGGAAAAATGTCAATTTATCGACTTTTTGAGCTTCTTGTTTTTATAGCCTAAAAAGGCGTTTTTTCGTTCTTGAATATCGTAAAAGACATTTTCCTGGCCTGTATTGCCTAAAAAAAAGTCAAGTTAGAAAAATGACCATTTTTGGACCAAAACCATGGGTTAACCCTTTGAAAAAATGTCAATTTTTCGACTTTTTGAACTTCTTATTTTTATAGCCTAGAATTGCGTTTTTTTGTTCTAGAATATCGTAACAGACATTTTCCTTGCCTATATTGTTTAAAAAAATCAATTTGGAAAAATGAAGATTATTGGACCAAAACCATGGGTTAACCCCTTTGGAAAAATGTCAATTTTTCGAGTTTTTGGACTTCTTATTTTTATAGCCTAGATTCGCATTTTTTGGTTCTAGAATATCGTAAAAGACATTTTCCTTTCCTATATTGTTTTAAAAAAACAAGTTGGAAAAATGGCTATTTTTGGACCAAAACCATGGGTTAACCCCTTTGGAAAATGTCAATTTTTCGAGTTTTAAAACTTCCTAATTTTATAGCCTACAAAGGCGTTTTTCGTTCTGAAATATCGTAAAAGACATATTCCTTACCTATATTGCCTAAAAAAAAACAAGTTGGAAAAATGGCCATTTTTGGACCAAAACCATGGGTTAACCCCTTTGGAAAAATGTCAATTTTTCGACTTTTTGAGCTTCTTGTTTTTATAGCCTAGAAAGGCGTTTTTTCGTTCTAGAATATCGTAAAAGACATTTTCCTGGCCTATATTGCCTAAAGAAAATCAACTTGGAAAAATGGCCATTTTTGGACCAAAACCATGGGTTAACCCCTTTGAAAAAATGTCAATTTTTCGACTTTTTGAACTTCTTATTTTTATAGCCTAGAATGGCGTTTTTTCGTTCTAGAATATCGTAAATACATTTTCCTTGCCTATATTCTTTAAAAAAATCAATTTGGAAAAATGAACATTTTTGAACCAAAACCATGGGTTAACCCCTTTGGAAAAATGTCAATTTTTCGACTTTTTGAACTTCTTATTTTTATAGCCTAGAATCGCATTTTTTGGTTCTAGAATATCGTAAAAGACATTTTCCTTTCCTATATTGTTTTAAAAAAACAAGTTGGAAAAATGGCCATTTTTGGACCAAAACCATGGGTTAACCCCTTTGGAAAATGTCAATTTTTCGAGTTTTAGAACTTTTTAATTTTATAGCCTACAAAGGCGTTTTTTCGTTCTAAAATATCGTAAAAGACATTTTCCTTGCCTATATTGCCTAAAAAAAAACAAGTTGGAAAAATTGCCATTTTTGGACCAAAACCATGGTTTAACCCCTTTGGAAAAATGTCAATTTTTCGACTTTTTGAGCCTCTTATTTTTATAGCCTAGACAGGCGTTTTTTCGTTCTTGAATATCGTAAAAGACATTTTCCTGGCCTATATTGCCTAAAAAAAATCAAGGTAGAAAAATGGCCATTTTTGGACCATAACCATGGGTTAACCCTTTGAAAAAATGTCAATTTTTGGACTTTTTGAACTTCTTATTTTTATAGCCTAGAATTGCGTTTTTTCGTTCTAGAATATCGTAACAGACATTTTCCTTGCCTATATTGTTTAAAAAAATCAATTTGGAAAAATGAACATTTTTGGACCAAAACCATGGGTTAACCCCTTTGGAAAAATGTCAATTTTTCGACTTTTTGAACTTCTTATTTTTATAGCCTAGAAAGGCGTTTTTCCGTTCAAGAATATCGTGAAAGACATTTTTCTGTTCTATATTACTTAAAAGAAAAAGTTGGAAAACTGGCCATTTTTGGACCAAAACCATGGGTTAACCCCTTTGGAAAAATGTCAATTTTTCGACTTTTTGAACTTCTTATTTTTATAGCCTAGAATTGCGTTTTTTCGTTCTAGAATATCGTAAAAGACATTTTCCTTGCCTATATTGTTTAAAAAAATCAATTTGGAAAAATGAACATTTTTGGACCAAAACCATGGGTTAACCCCTTTGGAAAAATGTCAATTTTTCGACTTTTTGAACTTCTTATTTTTATAGCCTAGACAGGCGTTTTTCCGTTCTAGAATATCGTGAAAGACATTTTTCTCTTCTATATTACTTAAAAGAAAAAGTTGGAAAACTGGCCATTTTTAGACCAAAACCATGGGTTAACCCCTTTGGAAAAATGTCAATTTTTCGACCTTTTGAACTTCTTATTTTTATAGCCTAGAATAGCATTTTTTGGTTCTAGAATATCGTAAAAGACATTTTCCTTTCCTATATTGTTTTAAAAAAACAAGTTGGAAAAATGGCCATTTTTGGACCAAAACCATGGGTTAACCCCTTTGGAAAATGTCAATTTTTCGAGTTTTAAAACTTCCTAAATTTATAGCCTACAAAGGCGTTTTTTCGTTCTGAAATATCGTAAAAGACATTTTCCTTGCCTATATTGCCTAAAAAAAACAAGTTGGAAAAATGGCCATTTTTGGACCAAAACCATGGGTTAACCTCTTTGGAAAAATGTCAATTTTTCGACTTTTTGAGCTTCTTGTTTTTATAGCCTAGAAAGGCGTTTTTTTGTTCTAGAATATCGTAAAAGACATTTTCCTGGCCTATATTGCCTAAAAAAAATCAAGTTAGAAAAATGGCCATTTTTGGACCAAAACCATGGGTTAACCCCTTTGAAAAAATCTCAATTTTTCGATTTTTTGAACTTCTTATTTTTATAGCCTAGAATTGCGTTTTTTCGTTCTAGAATATCGTAAAAGATATTTTTCTTGCCTATATTGTTTAAAAAAATCAATTTGGAAAAATGAACATTTTTGGACCAAAACCATGGGTTAACCCCTTTGGAAAAATGTCAATTTTTCGACTTTTTGAACTTCTTATTTTTATAGCCTAGCATCGCATTTTTTGGTTCTAGAATATCGTAAAAGACATTTTCGTTTCCTATATTGTTTTAAAAAAACAAGTTGGAAAAATGGCCATTTTTGGACCAAAACCATGGGTTAACCCCTCTGCAAAAATGTCACTTTTTCGACTTTTTGAAGTTCTTTTTTTTATAGCCTTGAACCGCATTTTTTGGTTCTAGAATACCGTAAAAGACATTTTCCTTTCCTATATTGTTTAAAAAAAACAAGTTGGAAAAATGGCCATTTTTGGACCAAAACCATGGGTTAACCCCTTTGGAAAATGTCAATTTTTCGAGTTTTTGAACTTCCTAATTTTATAGCCAACAAAGGCGTTTTTTCGTTCTAAAATATCGTAAAAGAAATTTTCCTTGCCTATATTGCCTAAAAAAAAACAAGTTGGAAAAATGACCATTTTTGGACCAAAACCATGGGTTAACCCCTATGGAAAAATGTTAATTTTTTTGACTTTTTGAGCTTCGTGTTTTTATAGCCTAAAAAGGCGTTTTTTCGTTCTTGAATATCGTAAAAGACATTTTCCTGGCCTATATTGCCTAAAAAAAATCAAGTTAGAAAAATGGCCATTTTTGGACCAAAACCATGGGTTAACCCCTTTGAAAAAATCGCAATTTTTCGATTTTTTGAACTTCTTATTTTTATAGCCTAGAATTGCGTTTTTTCGTTCTAGAATATCGTAAAAGACATTTTCCTTGCCTATATTGTTTAAAAAAATCAATTTGGAAAAATGAACATTTTTGGACCAAAACCATGGGTTAACCCCTTTGGAAAAATGTCAATTTTTCGACTTTTTGAACTTCTTATTTTTATAGCCTAGCATCGCATTTTTTGGTTCTAGAATATCGTAAAAGACATTTTCCTTTCCTATATTGTTTTAAAAAAAAAGGTTGGAAAAACGGCCATTTTTGGACCAAAACCATGCGTTAACCCCTTTGGAAAAATGTCAATTTTTCGACTTTTTGAACTTCTTATTTTTATAGCCTAGAATCGCATTTTTTGGTTCTAGAATACCGTAAAAGACATTTTCCTTTCCTATATTGTTTAAAAAAAACAAGTTGGAAAAATGGCCATTTTTGGACCAAAACCATGGTTTAACCCCTTTGGAAAAATGTCAATTTTTCGACTTTTTGAACTTCTTATTTTTATAGCCTAGAATCGCATTTTTTGGTTCTAGAATACCGTAAAAGACATTTTCCTTTCCTATATTGTTTAAAAAAAAACAAATTGGAAAAATGGCCATTTTTGGACCAAAACCATGGGTTAACCCCTTAGGAAAAATGTCAATTTTTCGACTTTTTGAACTTGTTATTTTTATAGCCTAGAAACGCATTTTTTGGTTCTAGAATATCGTAAAAGACATTTTTCTTTCCTATATTGTTTTAAAAAAACTACTTGGAAAAATGGCCTTTTTTGGACCAAAACCATGGGTTAACCCCTTTGGAAAATGTCAATTTTTCGAGTTTTAGAACTTCCTAATTTTATAGCCTACAAAGGCGTTTTTTCGTTCTAAAATATCGTAAAAGACATTTTCCTTGCCTATATTGCCTAAAAAAAAACAAGTTGGAAAAATGGCCATTTTTGGACCAAAACCATGGGTTAACCCCTTTGGAAAAATGTCAATTTTTCGACTTTTTGAGCCTCTTATTTTTATAGCCTAGACAGGCGTTTTTTCGTTCTTGAATATCGTAAAAGACATTTTCCTGGCCTATATTGCCTAAAAAAAATCAAGTTAGAAAAATGGCCATTTTTGGACCAAAACCAAGGGTTAACCCTTTGAAAAAATGTCAATTTTTGGACTTTTTGAACTTCTTATTTTTATAGCCTAGAATTGCGTTTTTTCGTTCTAGAATATCGTAAAAGACATTTTCCTGGCCTATATTGCCTAAAAAAAACAAGTTGGAAAAATGGGCATTTTTGGAGCAAAACCATTGGTTAACCCCTTTGGAAAAATGTCAATTTTTCGACTTTTTGAGCTTCTTGTTTTTATAGCGTAGAAAGGCGTTTTTTCGTTCTAGAATATCGTAAAGGCATTTTCCTGGCCTATATTGCCTAAAAAAACAAGTTGGAAAAATGGCCATTTTTGGACCAAAACCATGGGTTAACCCCTTTGGAAAAATGTCAATTTTTCGACTTTTTGAACTTCTTATTTTTATAGCCTAGAAAGGCGTTTTTCCGTTCTAGAATATCGTGAAAGACATTTTTCTGTTCTATATTACTTAAAAGAAAAAGTTGGAAAACTGGCCATTTTTCGACCAAAACCATGGGTTAACCCCTTTGGAAAAATGTCAATTTTTCGACTTTTTGAACTTCTTATTTTTATAGCCTAGAATTGTGTTTTTTCGTTCTAGAATATCGTAAAAGACATTTTCCTTGCCTATATTGTTTAAAAAAATCAATTTGGAAAAATGAACATTTTTGGACCAAAACCATGGGTTAACCCCTTTGGAAAAATGTCAATTTTTCGACTTTTTGAACTTCTTATTTTTATAGCCTAGAATCGCATTTTTTGGTTCTAGAATATCGTAAAAGACATTTTCCTTTCCTATATTGTTTAAAAAAAACAAGTTGGAAAAATGGCCATTTTTGGACCAAAACCATGGGTTAACCCCTCTGGAAAATGTCAATTTTTCGAGTTTTAAAACTTCCTAATTTTATAGCCTACACAGGCGTTTTTTCGTTCTGAAATATCGTAAAAGACATTTTCCTTGCCTATATTGCCTGAAAAAAAAGAAGTTGGAAAAATGGCCATTTTTGGACCAAAACCATGGGTTAACCCCTTTGGAAAATGTCAATTTTTCGAGTTTTAAAACTTCCTAATTTTATAGCCTACAAAGGAGTTTTTTCGTTCTGAAATATCGTAAAAGACATTTTCCTTGCCTATATTGGCTAAAAAAAAACAAGTTAAAAAAATGGCCATTTTTGGACCAAAACCATGGGTTAACCCCTTTGGAAAAATGTCAATTTTTCGACTTTTTGAACTTCTTGTTTTTATAGCCTAGAAAGGCGTTTTTTCGTTCTTGAATATCGTAAAAGACATTTTCCTGGCCTATATTGCCTAAAAAAAATCAAGTTAGAAAAATGGCCATTTTGGACCAAAACCATGGGTTAACCCTTTTGAAAAAATCTCAGTTTTTCGATTTTTTGAACTTCTTATTTTTATAGCCTAGAATTGCGTTTTTTCGTTCTAGAATATCGTAAAAGACATTTTCCTTGCCTATATTGTTTAAAAAAATCAATTTGGAAAAATGAACATTTTTGGACCAAAACCATGGGTTAACCCCTTTGGAAAAATGTCAATTTTTCGACTTTTTGAACTTCTTATTTTTATAGCCTAGAAAGGCGTTTTTTCGTTCTAGAATATCGTGAAAGACATTTTTCTGCTCTATATTGCTTAAAAGAAAAAGTTGGAAAACTGGCCATTTTTGGACCAAAACCATGGGTTAACCCCTTTGGAAAAATGTCTATTTTTCGACTTTTTGAACTTCTTATTTTTATAGCCTAGAATCGCATTTTTTGGTTCTAGAATATCGTAAAAGAGATTTTCCTTTCCTATATTGTTTTAAAAAAACAAGTTGGAAAAATGGCCATTTTTGGACCAAAACCATGGGTTAACCCCTCTGGAAAAATGTCAATTTTTCGACTTTTTGAACTTTTTTTTTTTATAGCCTAGAACCGCATTTTTTGGTTCTAGAATACCGTAAAAGACATTTCCCTTTCCTATATTGTTTAAAAAAAACAAGTTGGGAAAATGGCCATTTTTGGACCAAAACCATGGGTTAACCCCTTTGGAAAATGTCAATTTTTCGAGTTTTTGAACTTCCTAATTTTATAGCCTACAAAGGCGTTTTTTCGTTCTAAAATATCGTAAAAGACATTTTCCTTGCCTATATTGCTTAAAAAAAAACAAGTTGGAAAAATGGCCATTTTTGGACCAAAACCATGGGTTAACCCCTTTGGAAAAATGTTAATTTTTTTGACTTTTTGAGCTTCGGGTTTTTATAGCCTAAAAAGGCGTTTTTTCGTTCTTGAATATCGTAAAAGACATTTTCCTGGCCTATATTGCCTAAAAAAAATCAAGTTAGAAAAATGGCCATTTTTGGACCAAAACCATGGGTTAAACCCTTTGAAAAAATGTCAATTTTTCGACTTTTTGAACTTCTTATTTTTATAGCCTAGAATTGCGTTTTTTCGTTCTAGAATATCGTAAAAGACATTTTCCTTGCCTATATTGTTTAAAAAAATCAATTTGGAAAAATGAACATTTTTGGACCAAAACCATGGGTTAACCCCTTTGGAAAAATGTCAATTTTTCGACTTTTTGAACTTCTTATTTTTATAGCCTAGAATTGCATTTTTTGGTTCTAGAATATCATAAAAGACATTTTCCTTGCCTATATTGCCTAAAAAAAAACAAATTGGAAAAATGACCATTTTTGGACCAAAACCATGGGTTAACCCCTTTGGAAAAATGTCAATTTTTCGACTTTTTGAGCTTCTTGTTTTTATAGCCTAGACGGGCGTTTTTTCGTTCTTGAATATCGTAAAAGACATTTTCGTGGCCTATATTGCCTAAAAAAAATCAAGTTAGAAAAATCGCCATTTTTGGACCAAAACCAGAGGTTAACCCCTTTGAAAAAATCTCAATTTTTCGAATATTTGAACTTCTTATTTTTATAGCCTAAAATTGCGTTTTTTCGTTCTAGAATATCGTAAAAAACATTTTCCTTGCCTATATTGTTTAAAAAAATCAATTTGGAAAAATGAACATTTTTGGACCAAAACCATGGGTTAACCCCTTTGAAAAAATGTCAATTTTTCGACTTTTTGAACTTCTTATTTTTATAGCCTAGAATCGAATTTTTTGGTTCTAGAATACCGCAAAAGACATTTTCCTTTCCTATATTGATTAAAAAAAACAAGTTCGAAAAATGGCCATTTTTGGACCAAAACCATGGGTTAACCCCTTTGGAAAAATGTCAATTTTTCGACTTTTTGAACTTCTTATATTTATAGCCTAGAATCGCATTTTTTGGTTCTAGAATACCGTAAAAGACATTTTCCTTTCCTATATTGTTTAAAAAAAACAAGTTGGAAAAATGGCCATTTTTGCACCAAAACCATGGGTTAACCCCTTTGGAAAATGTCAATTTTTCGAGTTTTAGAACTTCCTAATTTTATAGCCTACAAAGGCGTTTTTTCGTTCTAAAATATCGTAAAAGACATTTTCCTTGCCTATATTGCCTAAAAAAAAACAAGTTGGAAAAATAACCATTTTTGGACCAAAACCATGGGTTAACCCCTTTGGAAAAATGTCAATTTTTCGACTTTTTGAACTTCTTATTTTTATAGCCTAGAATCGCATTTTTTGGTTCTAGAATACCGTAAAAGACATTTTCCTTGCCTATATTGTTTAAACAAAAACAAGTTGGAAAAATGGCCATTTTTGGACCAAAACCATGGGTTAACCCTTTTGCAAAAATGTCAATTTTTCCACTTTTTGAACTTCTTATTTTTATAGCCTACAATCGCATTTTTTGGTTCTAGAATACCGTAAAAGACATTTTCCTTTCCTATATTGTTTAAAAAAAACAAGTTGGAAAAATGGCCATTTTTGGACCAAAACCATGGGTTAACCCCTTAGGAAAAATGTCAATTTTTGGACTTTTTGAACTTCTTATTTTTATAGCCTAGAATTGCGTTTTTTCGTTCTAGAATATCGTAACAGTCATTTTCCTTGCCTATATTGTTTAAAAAAATCAATTTGGAAAAATGAACATTTTTGGACCAAAACCATGGGTTAACCCTTTTGGAAAAATGTCAATTTTTCGACTTTTTGAACTTCTTATTTTTATAGCCTAGAATCGCATTTTTTGGTTCTAGAGTACCGTAAAAGACATTTTCCTTTCCTATATTGTTTAAAAAAAACAAGTTGGAAAAATGGCCATTTTTGGACCAAAACCATGGGTTAACCCCTTTGAAAAAATCTCAATTTTTCGATTTTTTGAACTTCTTATTTTTATAGCCTAGAATTATGTTTTTTCGTTCTAGAATATCGTAACAGACATTTTCCTTGCCTATATTGTTTAAAAAAATCAATTTGGAAAAATGAACATTTTTGGACCAAAACCATGGGTTAACCCCTTTGGAAAAATGTCAATTTTTCGACTTTTTGAACTTCTTATTTTTATAGCCTAGAAAGGCGTTTTTCCGTTCTAGAATATCGTGAAAGACATTTTTCTGTTCTATATTACTTAAAAGAAAAAGTTGGAAAACTGGCCATTTTTGGACCAAAACCATGGGTTAACCCCTTTGGAAAAATATCAATTTTTCGACTTTTTGAACTTCTTATTTTTATAGCCTAGAATTGCGTTTTTTCGTTCTAGAATATCGTAAAAGTCATTTTCCTTGCCTATATTGTTTAAAAAAATCAATTTGGAAAAATGAACATTTTTGGACCAAAACCATGGGTTAACCCCTTTGAAAAAATCTCAATTTTTCGATTTTTTGAACTTCTTATTTTCATAGCCTAGAATTGCGTTTTTTCGTTCTAGAATATCGTGAAAGACATTTTTCTGTTCTATATTGCTTAAAAGAAAAAGTTGGAAAACTGGCCATTTTTGGACCAAAACCATGGGTTAACCCCTTTGGAAAAATGTCAATATTTCGACTTTTTGAACTTCTTATTTTTATAGCCTAGCATCGCATTTTTTGGTTCTAGAATATCGTAAAAGACATTTTCCTTTCCTATATTGTTTTAAAAAAACAAGTTGGAAAAATGGCCATTTTTGGACCAAAACCATGGGTTAACCCCTCTGGAAAAATGTCAATTTTTCGAGTTTTTGAACTTCTTTTTTGTATACCCTAGAACCGCATTTTTTGGTTCTAGAATACCGTAAAAGACATTTTCCTTTCCTATATTGTTTAAAAAAAACAAGTTGGGAAAATGGCCATTTTTGGACCAAAACCATGGGTTAACCCCTTTGGAAAATGTCAATTTTTCGAGTTTTTGAACTTCCTAATTTTATAGCCTACAAAGGCGTTTTTTCGTTCTAAAATATCGTAAAAGACATTTTCCTTGCCTATATTGCCTAAAAAAAAACAAGTTGGAAAAATGGCCATTTTTGGACCAAAACCATGGGTTAACCCCTTTGGAAAAATGTTAATTTTTTTGACTTTTTGAGCTTTGGGTTTTTATAGCCTAAAAAGGCGTTTTTTCGTTCTTGAATATCGTAAAAGATATTTTCCTGGCCTATATTGCCTAAAAAAAATCAAGTTAGAAAAATTGCCATTTTTGGACCAAAACCATGGGTTAAACCCTTTGAAAAAATGTCAATTTTTCGACTTTTTGAACTTCTTATTTTTATAGCCTAGAATTGCGTTTTTTCGTTCTAGGATATCGTAAAAGACATTTTCCTTGCCTATATTGTTTAAAAAAATCAATTTGGAAAAATGAACATTTTTGGACCAAAAACATGGGTTAACCCCTTTGGAAAAATGTCAATTTTTCGACTTTTTGAACTTCTTATTTTTATAGCCTAGAATCGCATTTTTTGGTTCTAGAATATCATAAAAGACATTTTCCTTGCCTATATTGCCTAAAAAAAAACAACTTGGAAAAATGACCATTTTTGGACCAAAACCATGGGTTAACCCCTTTGGAAAAATGTCAATTTTTCGACTTTTTGAGCTTCTTGTTTTTATAGCCTAGACAGGCGTTTTTTCGTTCTTGAATATCGTAAAAGACATTTTCCTGGCCTATATTGCCTAAACAAAATCAAGTTAGAAAAATGGCCATTTTTGGACCAAAACCATGGGTTAAACCCTTTGAAAAAATCTCAATTTTTCGAATTTTTGAACTTCTTATTTTTATAGCCTAAAATTGCGTTTTTTCGTTCTAGAATATCGTAAAAGACATTTTCCTTGCCTATATTGTTTAAAAAAATCAATTTGGAAAAATGAACATTTTTGGACCAAAACCATTGGTTAACCCCTGTGGAAAAATGTCAATTTTTCGACTTTTTGAACTTCTTATTTTTATAGCCTAAACAAGTTGGAAAAATGACCATTTTTGGACCAAAACCATGGGTTAACCCCTTTGGAAAAATGTCAATTTTTCGACTTTTTGAGCTTCTTGTTTTTATAGCCTAGACAGGCGTTTTTTCGTTCTTGAATATCGTAAAAGACATTTTCCTGGCCTATATTGCCTAAAAATAATCAAGTTAGAAAAATGGCCATTTTTGGACCAAAACCATGGGTTAACCCCTTTGAAAAAATCTCAATTTTTCGAATTTTTGAACTTCTTATTTTTATACCCTAAAATTGCGTTTTCTCGTTCTAGAATATCGTAAAAGACATTTTCCTTGCCTATATTGTTTAAAAAAATCAATTTGGAAAAATGAACATTTTTGGACCAAAACCATGGGTTAACCCCTTTGGAAAAATGTCAATTTTTCGACTTTTTGAACTTCTTATTTTTATAGCCTAGCATCGCATTTTTTGGTTCTAGAATATCGTAAAAGACATTTTCTTTTCCTATATTGTTTTTAAAAAAAAGGTTGGAAAAATGGCCATTTTTGGACCAAAACCATGCGTTAACCCCTTTGGAAAAATGTCAATTTTTCGACTTTTTGAACTTCTTATTTTTATAGCCTAGAATCTCATTTTTTGGTTCTAGAATACCGTAAAAGACATTTTCCTTTCCTATATTGTTTAAAAAAAACAAGTTGGAAAAATGGCCATTTTGGACGAAAACCATGGGTTAACCCCTTTGGAAAAATGTCAATTTTTCGACTTTTTGAACTTCTTATATTTATTGCCTAGAATCGCATTTTTTGGTTCTAGAATACCGTAAAAGACATTTTCCTTTCCTATATTGTTTAAAAAAAAACAAGTTGGAAAAATGGCCATTTTTGCACCAAAACCATGGGTTAACCCCTTTGGAAAAATGTCAATTTTTCGACTTTTTGAACTTCTTATTTTTATAGCCTAGAATCGCATTTTTTGGTTCTAGAATACCGTAAAAGACATTTTCCTTTCCTATATTTTTTAAAAAGAAAAGTTGGAAAAATGGCCATTTTTGGACCAAAACCATGGGTTAACCCCTTTGAAAAAATCTCAATTTTTCGAATTTTTGAACTTCTTATTTTTATAGCCTAAAATTGCGTTTTCTCGTTCTAGAATATCGTAAAAGACATTTTCCTTGCCTATATTGTTTAAAAAAATCAATTTGGAAAAATGAACATTTTGGGACCAATTTGGAAAAATGTCAATTTTTCGACTTTTTTGAACTTCTTATTTTTATAGCCTAGCATCGCATTTTTTGGTTCTAGAATATCGTAAAAGACATTTTCTTTTCCTATATTGTTTTTAAAAAAAAGGTTGGAAAAATGGCCATTTTTGGACCAAAACCATGCGTTAACCCCTTTGGAAAAATGTCAATTTTTCGACTTTTTGAACTTCTTATTTTTATAGCCTAGAATCTCATTTTTTGGTTCTAGAATACCGTAAAAGACATTTTCCTTTCCTATATTGTTTAAAAAAAACAAGTTGGAAAAATGGCCATTTTTGGACGAAAACCATGCGTTAACCCCTTTGGAAAAATGTCAATTTTTCGACTTTTTGAACTTCTTATTTTTATAGCCTAGAATCTCATTTTTTGGTTCTAGAATACCGTAAAAGACATTTTCCTTTCCTATATTGTTTAAAAAAAACAAGTTGGAAAAATGGCCATTTTTGGACGAAAACCATGGGTTAACCCCTTTGGAAAAATGTCAATTTTTCGACTGTTTGAACTTCTTATATTTATAGCCTAGAATCGCATTTTTTGGTTCTAGAATACCGTAAAAGACATTTTCCTTTCCTATATTGTTTAAAAAAAAACAAGTTGGAAAAATGGCCATTTTTGCACCAAAACCATGGGTTAACCCCCTTGGAAAAATGTCAATTTTTCGACTTTTTGAACTTCTTATTTTTATAGCCTAGAATCGCATTTTTTGGTTCTAGAATACCGTAAAAGACATTTTCCTTTCCTATATTTTTTAAAAAAAAAAGTTGGAAAAATGGCCATTTTTGGACCAAAACCATGGGTTAACCCCTTACGAAAAATGTCAATTTTTCGACTTTTTGAACTTCTTATTTTTATAGCCTAGAATCGCATTTTTTGGTTCTAGAATATCGTAAAAGACATTTTCCTTTCCTATATTGTTTTAAAAAAACAAGTTGGAAAAATGGCCATTTTTGGACCAAAACCATGGGTTAACCCCTTTGGAAAAAGGCAATTTTTCGAGTTTTAGAACTTCCTAATTTTATAGCCTACAAAGGCGTTTTTTCGTTCTAAAATATCGTAAAAGACATTTTCGTTGCCTATATTGCCTAAAAAAAAACAAGTTGGAAAAATGGCCATTTTTGGACCAAAACCATGGGTTAACCCCTTTGGAAAAATGTCAATTTTTCGACTTTTTGAGCTTCTTGTTTTTATAGCGTAGAAAGGCGTTTTTTCGTTCTTGAATATCGTAAAAGACATTTTCCTGGCCTATATTGCCTAAAAAAAATCAAGTTAGAAAAATGGCCATTTTTGGACCAAAACCATGGGTTAACCCCTTTGAAAAAATCTCAATTTTTCGATTTTTTGAACTTCTTATTTTTATAGCCTAGAATTGCGTTTTTTCGTTCTAGAATATCGTAAAAGACATTTTCCTTGCCAATATTGTTTAAAAAAATCAATTTGGAAAAATGAACATTTTTGGACCAAAACCATGGGTTAACCCCTTTGGAAAAATGTCAATTTTTCGACTTTTTGAACTTCTTATTTTTATAGCCTAGCATCGCATTTTTTGGTTCTAGAATATCGTAAAAGACATTTTCCTTTCCTATATTGTTTTAAAAAAAAAGGTTGGAAAAATGGCCATTTTTGGACCAAAACCATGGGTTAACCCCTTTGGAAAAATGTCGATTTTTCGACTTTTTGAACTTCTTCTTTTTATAGCGTAGAAAGGCGTTTTTTCGTTCTAGAATATGGTATAAGACATTTTCCTGGCCTATGTTGCCTGAAAAAATCAAGTTGGAAAAATGGCCATTTTTGGACCAAAACCATGGGTTAACCCCTTTGGAAAAATGTCAATTTTTCGACTTTTTGAACTTCTTGTTTTTATAGCGTAAAAAAGCGTTTTTTCCTTCTAGAACTTTTTCCTTTCCTATATTGTTTTTAAAAAACAAGTTGCAAAAAGGGCCATTTTTGGACCAAAACCATGGGTTAACCCCTTTGGAAAAATGTCAATTTTTCGACTTTTTGAGCTTCTTGTTTTTATAGCCTAAAAAGGCGTTTTTTCGTTCTTGAATATCGTAAAAGTCATTTTCCTGGCCTATATTGCCTAAAAAAAATCGAGTTAGAAAAATGGCCATTTTTGGACCAAAACCATGGGTTAACCCTTTGAAAAAATGTCAATTTTTCGACATTTTAAACTTCTTATTTTTATAGCCTAGAATTGCGTTTTTAAGTTCTAGAATATCGTAAAAGACATTTTCCTTGCCTATATTGTTTAAAAAAGTCAATTTGGAAAAATGAACATTTTTGGACCAAAACCATGGGTTAACCCCTTTGGAAAAATGTCAATTTTTCGACTTTTTGAGCTTCTTGTTTTTATAGCCTAAAAAGGCGTTTTTTCGTTCTTGAATATCGTAAAAGAAATTTTCCTGGCCTATATTGCCTAAAAAAAATCAAGTTAGAAAAATGGCTATTTTTGGACCAAAACCATGGGTTAACCCTTTGAAAGAATGTCAATTTTTCGACTTTTTCAACTTCTTATTTTTATAGCCTAGAATTGCGTTTTTTCGTTCTAGAATATCGTAACAGACATTTTCCTTGCCTATATTGTTTAAAAAAGTCAATTTGGAAAAATGAACATTTTTGGACCAAAACCATGGGTTAACCCTTTTGGAAAAACGTCAATTTTTCGATTTTTTGAACATCTTATTTTTATAGCCTAGAATCGCATTTTTTGGTTCTAGAATATCGTAAAAGACATTTTCCTTTCCTTTATTGTTTTAAAAAAACAAGTTGGAAAAATGGCCATTTTTGGACCAAAACCATGGGTTAACCCCTTTGAAAAAATGTCAATTTTTTGACTTTTTGAGCTTCTTGTTTTTATAGCCTAGAAAGGCGTTTTTTCGTTCTTGAATGTCGTAAAAGACATTTTCCTGGCCTATATTGCCTAAAGAAAATCAAGTTAGAAAAATGGTCATTTTTGGACCAAAACCATGGGTTAACCCCTTTGAGAAAATCTCAATTTTTCGAATTTTTGAACTTCTTATTTTTATAGCCTAGAATTGCGTTTTTTCGTTCTAGAATATCGTAAAAGACTTTTTCCTTGCCTATATTGTTTAAAAAAATCAATTTGGAAAAATGAACATTTTTGGACCAAAACCATGGGTTAACCCCTTTGGAAAAATGTCAATTTTTCGACTTTTTGAACTTCTTATTTTTATAGCCTAGCATCGCATTTTTTGGTTCTAGAATATCGTAAAAGACATTTTCCTTTCCTATATTGTTTTAAAAAAAAAGGTTGGAAAAATGGCCATTTTTGGACCAAAACCATGGGTTGACCCCTTAGGAAAAATGTCAATTTTTCGACTTTTTGAACTTCTAATTTTTATAGCCTAGAATCGCATTTTTTGGTTCTAGAATACCGAAAAAGACATTTTCCTTTCCTATATTGTTTAAAAAAAACAAGTTGGAAAAATGGCCATTTTTGGACCAAAACCATGGGTTAACCCCTTTGGAAAAATGTCAATTTTTCGACTTTTTGAACTTTTTATTTTTATAGCCTAGAATCGCATTTTTTGGTTCTAGAATACCGTAAAAGACATTTTCCTTTCCTATATTGTTTAAAAACAAAAAAAGTTGTAAAAATCGCCATTTTTGGACCAAAACCATGGGTTAACCCCTTTGGAAAAATGTCAATTTTTCGACTTTTTGAACTTCTTATTTTTATAGCCTAGAATCGCATTTTTTGGTTCTAGAATACCGTAAAAGACATTTCCCTTTCCTATATTGTTTAAAAAAAAGAAGTTGGAAAAATGGCCATTTTTGGACCAAAACCATGGGTTAACCCCTTAGGAAAAATGTCAATTTTTCGACTTTTTGAACTTCTTATTTTTATAGCCTGGAATCGCATTTTTTGGTTCTAGAATATCGTAAAAGACATTTTCCTTTCCTATATTGTTTTAAAAAAACAAGTTGGAAAAATGGCCATTTTTGGACCAAAACCATGGGTTAACCCCTTTGGAAAATGTCAATTTTTCGAGTTTTAAAACTTCCTAATTTTATAGCCTACAAAGGCGTTTTTTCGTTCTGAAATATCGTAAAAGACATTTTCCTTGCCTATATTGCCTAAAAAAAAACAAGTTGGAAAAATGGCCATTTTTGGACCAAAACCATGGGTTAACCCCTTTGGAAAAATGTCAATTTTTCGACTTTTTGAGCTTCTTGTTTTTATAGCCTAAAAAGGCGTTTTTTCGTTCTTGAATATCGTAAAAGACATTTTCCTGGCCTATATTGCCTAAAAAAAATCAAGTTAGAAAAATGGCCATTTTTGGACCAAAACCATGGGTTAACCCTTTGAAAGAATGTCAATTTTTCGACTTTTTCATCTTCTTATTTTTATAGCCTAGAATTGCGTTTTTTCGTTCTAGAATATCGTAACAGACATTTTCCTTGCCTATATTGTTTAAAAAAATCAATTTGGAAAAATGAACATTTTTGGACCAAAACCATGGGTTAACCCCTTTGGAAAAATGTCAATTTTTCGACTTTTTGAACTTCTTATTTTTATAGCCTAGCATCGCATTTTTTGGTTCTAGAATATCGTAAAAGACATTTTCCTTTCCTATATTGTTTTAAAAAAAAAGGTTGGAAAAATGGCCATTTTTGGACCAAAACCATGGGTTAACCCCTTTGGAAAAATGTCAATTTTTCGACTTTTTGAACTTCAAATTTTTATAGCCTAGAATCGCATTTTTTGGTTCTAGAATACCGTAAAAGACATTTTCCTTTCCTATATTGTTTAAAAAAAACAAGTTGGAAAAATGGCCATTTTTGGACCAAAACCATGGGTTAACCCCTTTGGAAAAATGTCAATTTTTCAACTTTTTCAACTTTTTATTTTTATAGCCTAGAATCGCATTTTTTGGTTCTAGAATACCGTAAAAGACATTTTCCTTTCCTATATTGTTTAAAAAAACAAGTTGGAAAAATGGCCATTTTTGGACCAAAACCATGGGTTAACCCCTTTGGAAAAATGTCAATTTTTCGACTTTTTGAACTTCTTATTTTTATAGCCTAGAATCGCATTTTTTGGTTCTAGAGTACCGTAAAAGACATTTTCCTTTCCTATATTGTTAAAAAAACAAGTTGGAAAAATGACCTTTTTGGACCAAAACCATGCGTTAACCCCTTTGGAAAAATGTCAATTTTTCGACTTTTTGAACTTCTTATTTTTATAGCCTAGAATCGCATTTTTTTGGTTCTAGAATATCGTAAAAGACATTTTCCTTTCCTATATTGTTTTAAAAAACAAGTTGGAAAAATGGCCATTTTTGGACCAAAACCATGGGTTAACCCTTTGGAAAATGTCAATTATTCGAGTTTTTGAACTTCCTAATTTTATAGCCTACAAAGGCGTTTTTTCGTTGTAAAATATCGTAAAAGACATTTTCCTTGCCTATATTGCTTAAAAAACAAGTTGGAAAAATGGCCATTTTTGGACCAAAACCATGGGTTAACCCCTTTGGAAAAATGTCAATTTTTCGACTTTTTGAGCTTCTTGTTTTTATAGCCTAGACAGGCGTTTTTTCGTTCTTGAATATCGTATAAGACATTTTCCTGGCCTATATTGCCTAAAAAAAAATCGAGTTAGAAAAATGGCTATTTTTGGACCAAAACCATGGTTAACCTCTTGGAAAAAATCTCAATTTTTTTTGATTTTTTGAACTTCTTATTTTTATAGCCTAGAATTGCGTTTTTTGTTCTAGAATATCGTAAAAGAAATTTTCCTTGCCTATATTGTTCAAAAAAAATCAATTTGGAAAAATGAACATTTTGGACCAAAACCATGGGTTAACCCCTTTGGAAAAATGGCAATTTTCCGACTTTTTGAACTTCTTATTTTTATAGCCTAGCATCGCCTTTTTTGGTTCTAGAATATCGTAAAAGACATTTTCCTTTCCTATATTGTTTAAAAAAAAAAGGTTGGAAAAATGGTCCTTTTTGGACCAAAACCATGGGTTAACCCCTTTGGAAAAATGTCAATTTTTCGACTTTTTGAAGGTCTTTTTTTTATAGCCTAGAATCGCATTTTTTGGTTGTAGAATACCGTAAAAGACATTTTCCTTTCCTATATTGTTTAAAAAAAACAAGTTGGAAAAATGGCCATTTTTGGACCAAAACCATGGGTTAACCCCTTTGGAAAAATGTCAATCTTTCGACTTTTTGAACTTCTTATTTTTATAGCCTAGAATCGCATTTTTTGGTTCTAGAATACCGTAAAAGACATTTTCCTTTCCTATATTGTTTAAAAAAAACAAGTTGGAAAAATGACCATTTTTGGACCAAAACCATGGGTTAACCCCTTTGGAAAAATGTCAATTTTTCGACTTTTTGAACTTCTTATTTTTATAGCCTAGAATCGCATTTTTTGGTTCTAGAATATCGTAAAAGACATTTTCCTTTCCTATATTGTTTTAAAAAAACAAGTTGGAAAAATGGCCATTTTTGGACCAAAACCATGGGTTAACCCCTTTGGAAAATGTCAATTTTTCGAGTTTTTGAACTTCCTAATTTTATAGCCTACAAAGGCGTTTTTTCGTTCTAAAATATCGTAAAAGACATTTTCCTTGCCTATATTGCCTAAAAAAAAACAAGTTGGAAAAATGGCCATTTTTGGACCAAAACCATGGGTTAACCCCTTTGGAAAAATGTCAATTTTTCGACTTTTTGAGCTTCTTGTTTTTATAGCCTAGACAGGCGTTTTTTCGTTCTTGAATATCGTATAAGACATTTTCCTGGCCTATATTGCCTAAAAAAAATCGAGTTAGAAAAATGGCTATTTTTGGACCAAAACCATGGGTTAACCTCTTGGAAAAAATCTCAATTTTTTTGATTTTTTGAACTTCTTATTTTTATAGCCTAGAATTGCGTTTTTTCGTTCTAGAATATCGTAACAGACATTTTCCTTGCCTATATTGTTTAAAAAAATCAATTTGGAAAAATGAACATTTTTGGACCAAAACCATGGGTTAACCCCTTTGGAAAAATGTCAATTTTTCGACTTTTTGAACTTCTTATTTTTATAGCCTAGCATCGCATTTTTTGGTTCTAGAATATCGTAAAAGACATTTTCCTTTCCTATATTGTTTTAAAAAAAAAGGTTGGAAAAATGGCCATTTTTGGACCAAAACCATGGGTTAACCCCTTTGGAAAAATGTCAATTTTTCGACTTTTTGAACTTCAAATTTTTATAGCCTAGAATCGCATTTTTTGGTTCTAGAATACCGTAAAAGACATTTTCCTTTCCTATATTGTTTAAAAAAAACAAGTTGGAAAAATGGCCATTTTTGGACCAAAACCATGGGTTAACCCCTTTGGAAAAATGTCAATTTTTCGACTTTTTGAACTTCTTATTTTTATAGCCTAGAATCGCATTTTTTGGTTCTAGAATACCGTAAAAGACATTTTCCTTTCCTATATTGTTTAAAAAAAACAAGTTGGAAAAATGACCATTTTTGGACCAAAACCATGGGTTAACCCCTTAGGAAAAATGTCAATTTTTCTACTTTTTGAACTTCTTATTTTTATAGCCTAGAATCGCATTTTTTGGTTCTAGAATATCGTAAAAGACATTTTCCTTTCCTATACTGTTTAAAAAAAAACAACATGGAAAAAAGGCCATTTTTGGACCAAAACCATGGGTTAACCCCTTTGGAAAAATGTCAATTTTTCGACTTTTTGAACTTCTTGTTTTTTTAGCCTAGAAGGACGTTTTTTTAATTCTAGAATATCGTAAAAGACATTTTCCTTGCCCATATTGCCTAAAAAAAACAAGTTGGAATAATGGCAATTTTTGGACCAAAACCATGGGTAACCCCTTTGGAAAAATGGCAATTTTTCGACTTTTTGAACTTCCTATTTTTATAGCCTACAAAGGAGTTTTTTCGTTCTAAAATATTGTAAAAGACATTTTCCTTGCCTTTATTGCCTAAAAAAAACAACTTTGAAAAAGGGCCATTTTTGGACCAAAACCTATGGTTAACCGCTTTGGAAAAATGTCAATTTTTCAACTTTTTCAACTTTTTATTTTTATAGCCTAGAATCGCATTTTTTGGTTCTAGAATACGGTAAAAGACATTTTCCTTTCCTATATTGTTTAAAAAAACAAGTTGGAAAAATGGCCATTTTTGGACCAAAACCATGGGTTAACCCCTTTGGAAAAATGTCAATTTTTCGACTTTTTGAACTTCTTATTTTTATAGCCTAGAATCGCATTTTTTGGTTCTAGAGTACCGTAAAAGACATTTTCCTTTCCTATATTGTTTAAAAAAAACAAGTTGGAAAAATGACCTTTTTTGGACCAAAACCATGCGTTAACCCCTTTGGAAAAATGTCAATTTTTCGACTTTTTGAACTTCTTATTTTTATAGCCTAGAATCGCATTTTTTGGTTCTAGAATATCGTAAAAGACATTTTCCTTTCCTATATTGTTTTAAAAAAACAAGTTGGAAAAATGGCCATTTTTGGACCAAAACCATGGGTTAACCCCTTTGGAAAATGTCAATTATTCGAGTTTTTGAACTTCCTAATTTTATAGCCTACAAAGGCGTTTTTTCGTTCTAAAATATCGTAAAAGACATTTTCCTTGCCTATATTGCCTAAAAAAAACAAGTTGGAAAAATGGCCATTTTTGGACCAAAACCATGGGTTAACTCCTTTGGAAAAATGTCAATTTTTCGACTTTTTGAGCTTCTTGTTTTTATAGCCTAGACAGGCGTTTTTTCGTTCTTGAATATCGTATAAGACATTTTCCTGGCCTATATTGCCTAAAAAAAATCGAGTTAGAAAAATGGCTATTTTTGGACCAAAACCATGGGTTAACCTCTTGGAAAAAATCTCAATTTTTTTGATTTTTTGAACTTCTTATTTTTATAGCCTAGAATTGCGTTTTTTTGTTCTAGAATATCGTAAAAGAAATTTTCCTTGCCTATATTGTTCAAAAAAATCAATTTGGAAAAATGAACATTTTTGGACCAAAACCATGGGTTAACCCCTTTGGAAAAATGGCAATTTTCCGACTTTTTGAACTTCTTATTTTTATAGCCTAGCATCGCCTTTTTTGGTTCTAGAATATCGTAAAAGACATTTTCCTTTCCTATATTGTTTAAAAAAAAAAGGTTGGAAAAATGGTCCTTTTTGGACCAAAACCATGGGTTAACCCCTTTGGAAAAATGTCAATTTTTCGACTTTTTGAAGGTCTTTTTTTTATAGCCTAGAATCGCATTTTTTGGTTGTAGAATACCGTAAAAGACATTTTCCTTTCCTATATTGTTTAAAAAAAACAAGTTGGAAAAATGGCCATTTTTGGACCAAAACCATGGGTTAACCCCTTTGGAAAAATGTCAATCTTTCGACTTTTTGAACTTCTTATTTTTATAGCCTAGAATCGCATTTTTTGGTTCTAGAATACCGTAAAAGACATTTTCCTTTCCTATATTGTTTAAAAAAAACAAGTTGGAAAAATGACCATTTTGGACCAAAACCATGGGTTAACCCCTTTGGAAAAATGTCAATTTTTCGACTTTTTGAACTTCTTATTTTTATAGCCTAGAATCGCATTTTTTTTTTGGTTCTAGAATATCGTAAAAGACATTTTCCTTTCCTATATTGTTTTAAAAAAACAAGTTGGAAAAATGGCCATTTTGGACCAAAACCATGGGTTAACCCCTTTGGAAAATGTCAATTTTTCGAGTTTTTGAACTTCCTAATTTTATAGCCTACAAAGGCGTTTTTTCGTTCTAAAATATCGTAAAAGACATTTTCCTTGCCTATATTAAAAAAAAAAACAAGTTGGAAAAATGGCCATTTTTGGACCAAAACCATGGGTTAACCCCTTTGGAAAAATGTCAATTTTTCGACTTTTTGAGCTTCTTGTTTTTATAGCCTAGACAGGCGTTTTTTCGTTCTTGAATATCGTATAAGACATTTTCCTGGCCTATATTGCCTAAAAAAAATCGAGTTAGAAAAATGGCTATTTTTGGACCAAAACCATGGGTTAACCTCTTGAAAAAAAATCTCAATTTTTTTGATTTTTTGAACTTCTTATTTTTATAGCCTAGAGTTGCGTTTTTTCGTTCTAGAATATCGTAACAGACATTTTCCTTGCCTATATTGTTTAAAAAAATCAATTTGGAAAAATGAACATTTTTGGACCAAAACCATGGGTTAACCCCTTTGGAAAAATGTCAATTTTTCGACTTTTTGAACTTCTTATTTTTATAGCCTAGCATCGCATTTTTTGGTTCTAGAATATCGTAAAAGACATTTTCCTTTCCTATATTGTTTTAAAAAAAAAAGGTTGGAAAAATGGCCATTTTTGGACCAAAACCATGGGTTAACCCCTTTGGAAAAATGTCAATTTTTCGACTTTTGAACTTCAAATTTTTATAGCCTAGAATCGCATTTTTTTTGGTTCTAGAATACCGTAAAAGACATTTTCCTTTCCTATATTGTTTAAAAAACAAGTTGGAAAAATGGCCATTTTTGGACCAAAACCATGGGTTAACCCCTTTGGAAAAATGTCAATTTTTCGACTTTTTGAACTTCTTATTTTTATAGCCTAGAATCGCATTTTTTGGTTCTAGAATACCGTAAAAGACATTTTCCTTTCCTATATTGTTTAAAAAAAACAAGTTGGAAAAATGACCATTTTTGGACCAAAACCATGGGTTAACCCCTGAGGAAAAATGTCAATTTTTCTACTTTTTGAACTTCTTATTTTTATAGCCTAGAATCGCATTTTTTGGTTCTAGAATATCGTAAAAGACATTTTCCTTTCCTATACTGTTTAAAAAAAAACAACATGGAAAAAAGGCCATTTTTGGACCAAAACCATGGGTTAACCCCTTTGGAAAAATGTCAATTTTTCGACTTTTTGAACTTCTTGTTTTTTTAGCCTAGAAGGACGTTTTTTTAATTCTAGAATATCGTAAAAGACATTTTCCTTGCCCATATTGCCTAAAAAAAACAAGTTGGAATAATGGCAATTTTTGGACCAAAACCATGGGTAACCCCTTTGGAAAAATGTCAATTTTTCGACTTTTTGAACTTCCTATTTTTATAGCCTACAAAGGAGTTTTTTCGTTCTAAAATATTGTAAAAGACATTTTCCTTGCCTTTATTGCCTAAAAAAAACAACTTTGAAAAAGGGCCATTTTTGGACCAAAACCTATGGTTAACCGCTTTGGAAAAATGTCAATTTTTCGACTTTTTGAGCTTCTTGTTTTTATAGCGTAGAAAGGCGTTTTTTCGTTCTAGAACATTGTAAAAGACATTTTCCTGGCCTTTATTGCCTAAAAAAATCAAGTTGGAAAAATGGCCATTTTAGGACCAAAACCATGGGTTAACCCCTTTGGAAAAATGTCAATTTTTCGAGATTTTAAACTTCTTGTTTTTATAGCTTAGAAAGGCGTTTTTACGTTTTAGAATATCGTAAAAGACATTTTCCTTGCCTATATTGCCTAAAAAAATCACGGTCGAAAAAAGGCCATTTTGGGACCAAAACCCTGGGTTAACCCCTTTGGAAAAATGTCAATTTTTCGACTTTTTGAACTTCTTGTTTTTATAGCCGAGAATCGCGTTTTTTCGTTCTAGAATATCGTAAAAGACATTTTCCTGGCCTTTATTGTCTAAAAAAAAACAAGTGGGATAAATGGTCATTTTTGGACCAAAACCATGGGTTAACCCTTTTGAAAAAATGTCAGTTTTTTCCTTTTTTAAATTCATGTTTTTATGGCCTAGAAAGGCGTTTTTTCGTTCAAGAATATTGTAAAAGACATTTTCCTGGCCTATATTGCCTAAAAAAACAAGTTGGAAAAATGGTTATTAATTGACCAAAACCATGGGTTAACCCCCTTAAAAAATGTCAATTTTTCGACTTTTTGAGCTTCTTGTTTTTATGGCGTAGGAAGGCGTTTTTTCGTTCTAGAATATCGTAAAAGACATTTTCCTGGCCTATATTGCCTAAAAAAATCAAGTTAGAAAAATGGCCATTTTCGGACCGAAAACCTGGGTTAACCCCTTTGGAAAAATTTCAATTTTTCGACTTTTTGAGCATCTTGTTTTTATAACGTAGAAAGGCGTTTTTTCGTTCTAGAATATCATAAAAGACATTTTCCTGGCCTATATTGCCTAAAAAAAAAAAGTTGGAAAAATGGTTACGTTTGGACCAAAGCTATGGGTTAACCCCTTTGGAAAAATGTCAATTTTTCGACTTTTTGAACTTCTTGTTTTTATAGCCTAGAATCGCGTTTTTTCGTTCTAGAATATCGTAAAAGACATTTTCCTTGCGTATATTGTCTAAAAAAAAAAAGTTGGAAAAATGGCCATTTTTGGACCAAAACCATGACTTTTAGAACTTCTTATTTTTATAGCCTAGAAAGTCGTTTTTACGTTTTAGAATATCGTAAAAGACATTTTCCTGGTCTATATTGCCTAAAAAAAACAAGTTTAAAAAATGGTCATTTTTGGACCAAAACCATGCGTTAACCCCTTTGGAAAAATGTCATTTTTTCGACTTTTTGAGCTTCTTGTGTTTATAGCGTAGAAAGGCGTTTTTTCGTTCTAGAATATCGTAAAAGACATTTTCCTGGCCTATATTGCCTTAAAAAACAAGTTGGAAAAATGGTTATTTTTTGACCAAAACCATGGGTTAACCCCTTTGAAAAAATGTCCGTTTTTTGACTTTTTGAACTTCTTTTTTTTATAGCGTAGAAAGGCGTTTTTTTTTGTTCTAGAATATCCTAAAAGACATTTTCCTTGCCTATATTGCCTAAAAAAAAGAAGTTGGAAAAATGGCCATTTTTGGTCCAAAACCATGGGTTAACCTCTTTGGAAAAATGTCAATTTTTCGACTTTTTGAACTTCTTATTTTTATAGCCTACATTGGCCTTTTTTCGTTCTAGAATATCGTAAAAGACATGTTCCTTGCCTATATTGCCTAAAAAAAACAAGTTGGAAAAATTGCCATTTTTGGACCAAAATCATGGGTTAACCCCTTTGGAAAAATGTCAAATTTTCGATTTTTTGAACTTATTATTTTTATAGCCTACAAAGGCGTTTTTTCGTTCTACAATATCGTAAAATACATTTTTCTTGCGTATATTGCCTAAAAAAAACAAGTTGGAAAAATGGCCATTTTTGGACCAAAACCATGGGTTTTGGAAAATGTCAATTTTTCGACTTTTGGAACTTCTTATTTTTATAGCCTAGAAAGTCGTTTTTACGTTTTAGAATATCGTAAAAGACATTTTCCTGGCCTATATTGCCTAAAAAAATCAAGTTGGAAAAATGGTTATTTTTGGGACCAAAACCATGGGTTAACCCCTTTGGAAAAATGTCAATTTTTCGACTTTTTGAACTTCTTATTTTTATAGCGTAGAATCGCGTTTTTTCGTTCTAGAGTATCGTAAAAGACATTTTCCTGGCCTATATTGCCTAAAAAAATCAAGTTAGAAAAATGGCCATTTTCGGACCGAAAACCTGGGTTAACCCCTTTGGAAAAATTTCAATTTTTCGACTTTTTGAGCATCTTGTTTTTATAACGTAGAAAGGCGTTTTTTCGTTCTAGAATATCGTAAAAGACATTTTCCTGGCCTATATTGCATAAAAAAAAAAAGTTGGAAAAATGGCCACGTTTGGACCAAAGCTATGGGTTAACCCCTTTGGAAAAATGTCAATTTTTCGACTTTTTGAACTTCTTGTTTTTATAGCCTAGAATCGCGTTTTTTCGTTCTAGAATATCGTAAAAAGACATTTTCCTTGCCTATATTGTCTTAAAAAAACAAGTTGGAAAAATGGCCATTTTTGGACCAAAACCATATGTTAACCCTTTTGGAAAAATGTCAATTTTTGGACTTTTAGAACTTCTTATTTTTATAGCCTAGAAAGTCGTTTTTACGTTTTAGAATATCGTAAAAGACATTTTCCTGGCCTATATTGCCTAAAAAAAACAAGTTGGAAAAATGGGCATTTTTGGAGCAAAACCATTGGTTAACCCCTTTGGAAAAATGTCAATTTTTCGAGTTTTTGAGCTTCTTGTTTTTATAGCGTAGAAAGGCGTTTTTTCGTTCTAGAATATCGTAAAGGCATTTTCCTGGCCTATATTGCCTAAAAAAACAAGTTGGAAAAATGGCCATTTTTGGACCAAAACCATGGGTTAACCCCTTTGAAAAAATGTCAATTTTTCGACTTTTTGAGCTTCTTGTTTTTATAGCGTAGAAAGGCGTTTTTTCGTTCTAGAATATCGTAAAAGACATTTTCCTGGCCTATCTTGCCTTAAAAAAACAAGTTGGAAAAATGGCCATTTTTGGACCAAAACCATGGGTTAACCCGTTTGGAAAAATGTCAGTTTTTCGACTTTTGGAACTTCTTATTTTTATAGCCTACATTGGCGTTTTTTTTGTTCCAGAATATCGTAAAAGACATTTTCCTGGCTTATATATTGCCTAAAAAAAACAAGTTGGAAAACTGGCCAGTTTTGGACCAAAACCATGGGTTAACCCCGTTGGAAAAATTTCAATTTTTCGACTTTTTGAACTTCTTATTTTTATAGCCTAGAATCGCGTTTCTTTGTTCTAGAATATCGTAAAAGACATTTTCCTGGCCTATTTTGTGGAAAAAAAACAAGTTGGAAAAATGGCTATTTTTGGACCAAAACCAAAAATGTGAGTTTTTCAACTTTTTTAAATTCATGTTTTTATAGCCTAGAAAGGCGTTTTTTCGTTCTAGAATATTGTTAAAGACATTTTCCTGGCCTATATTGCCTTAAAAAACAAGTTGGAAAAATGGTTATTTTTTGACCAAAACCATGGGTTAACCCCTTTGAAAAAATGTCCGTTTTTTGACTTTTTGAACTTCTTTTTTTTATAGCCTAGAAAGGCGTTTTTTTTTGTTCTAGAATATCCTAAAAGACATTTTCCTTGCCTATATTGCCTAAAAAAAAGAAGTTGGAAAAATGGCCATTTTTGGTCCAAAACCATGGGTTAACCTCTTTGGAAAAATGTCAATTTTTCGACTTTTTGAACTTCTTATTTTTATAGCCTACATTGGCCTTTTTTCGTTCTAGAATATCGTAAAAGACATGTTCCTTGCCTATATTGCCTAAAAAAAACAAGTTGGCAAAATGGCCATTTTTGGACCAAAACCATGGGTTAACCCCTTTGGAAAAATGTCAATTTTTCGTTTTTTTGAACTTATTATTTTTATAGCCTACAAAGGCGTTTTTTCGTTCTACAATATCGTAAAAGAAATTTTCCCTGCGTATATTGCCTAAAAAAAACAAGTTCGAAAAATGGCCATTTTTGGACCAAAACCATGGGTTAACCCATTTGGAAAAATGTCAGTTTTTCGACTTTTGGAACTTCTTATTTTTATAGCCTAGAAAGTCGTTTTTACGTTTTAGAATATCGTAAAAGACATTTTCCTGGCCTATATTGCCTAAAAAAATCAAGTTGAAAAAATGGTTATTTTTGGGACCAAAACCATGGGTTAACCCCTTTGGAAAAATGTCAATTTTTCGACTTTTTTAACTTCTTATTTTTATAGCCTAGAATCGCGATTTTTCGTTCTAGAGTATCGTAAAAGACATTTTCCTTGCCTATATTGTTTAAAAAAAACAAGTTGGAAAAATGGCCATTTTTGGACCAAAACCATGGGTTAACCCCTTTGCAAAAATGTCAATTTTTCGACTTTTTGAACTTCTTATTTTTATAGCCTAGAATCGCGTTTTTTCGTTCTAGAATATCGTAAAAGACATTCTCCTTGCGTGTATTGTCTAAAAAAAACAAGTTGGAAAAATGGCCATTTTTGGATCAAAACCATGGGTTAACCCCTTTGGAAAAATGTCAATTTTTCGACTTTTTGAACTTCTTATTTTTATAGCCTAGAATCGCGTTTTTTCGTTCTAGAATATCGTAAAAGACATTTTCCTTGCTTATATTGTCTAAAAAAAACAAGTTGGAAAAATGGCCATTTTTGGATCAAAACCATGGGTTAACCTCTTTGGAAAAATGTCAATTTTTCGACTTTTTGAACTTCTTATTTTTATAGCCTAGAATCGCGTTTTTTCGTTCTAGAATATCGTAAAAGACATTTTCCTTGCCTATATTGTCTAAAAAAAACAAGTTGGAAAAATGGCCATTTTTGGACCAAAACCATGGGTTAACCCCTTTGGAAAAATGTCAATTTTTCGACTTTTTGAACTTCTTATTTTTATAGCCTAGAATCGCGTTTTTTCGTTCTAGAATATCGTAAAAGACATTTTCCTTGCATATATTGTCTAAAAAAAACAAGTTGGAAAAATGGCCATTTTTGGACCAAAACCATGGTTTAGCCCCTTTGCAAAAATGTCAATTTTTCGACTTTTTGAACTTCTTATTTTTATAGCCTAGAAAGGCGTGTTTTTGTTCTAGAATATCGTAAAAGACGTTTTCCTGGCCTTTATTTCCTAAAAAAAAAACTTAGATAAATGGCCATTTTTGGACCAAAACCATTGGTTAACCCCTTTGGAAAAATGTCAATTTTTCGAGTTTGTGAACTTTGTTTTTTTTTGTAGCCTTGAAAGGCGTTTTTTTTTTGTTCTAGAATATCGTAAAAGACATTTTCCTGGCCTATATTGCTTAGAAAAAAAACTTAGAAAAAGGGCCATTTTTGGACCAAAACCGTGGGTTAACCCCTTTGGAAAAATGTCAATTCTTCGACTTTTTGATCTTCTTGTTTTTATAGCCTAGAAAGGGGTTTTTCGTTCTAGAATATCGTAAAAGACATTTTCCTGGCCTATATTGCCTAAAAAAAAAACAAGTTGGGAAAAGGTCCATTTTTGGACCAAAACGGTGGGTTAACCCATTTTTAACTTTTTTTTGCTGAAAATAAGACAAAAAGGACGGTTTTGCCATATTCTGGATAGAAAAGAATGTTTTCTACGTAGGAAAAATGAGGTTTGTAAGCAGGGCCGTACATAGCGGGGGGGCGAAGGGGGCAGTTGCCCCCGCCAGGAAAACTAAATGTTTTTTTTCTAACATAGTGTCTGATTTTGCTGGGCTGTTTCTTGTAGCTATATTGGTCCGAAATCTCACGAAAACCGAGTTTGCCCCCGCAGACAAAAAATCCTAGGTACGGCCCTGGTAAGAAGTGAAGAAATTCGAAATTCAGTTTCCAAAGGGGTTTGTCCATGGTGTTTGTCAAAAAATGGCCACGTTCCATGTTTGTTTTTTTCGCAAAATAAGACAAAAACTGTTTGGCATTATTCTGGATAGAATAGAATGTTTTCTAGACAAGAAAAATAAAGTTTTGAAAAAGTTAAAAAATTCGAAATTTTCTAAAGGGGTTTGTCCATGGTTTTTGTCTAAAAATGGCCATTTTCCATCTTTGTTTTTTTTTCTGGAAAATAAGCAAGAAAAAAGTTGTTTTTATAATCTGGATAAAAAAATATTGCTTTGTAGACAAGACATTTTTTATCGACTAGTAAGCTTGGTTTTGTTTTTAGAACCTTATCTAACAATATCTTGAGGGCTATTTTAAACAAAAACAAACTTGGAAGAAATTTCAATTTGTTTAGCAAAATCAAAGTCAAAATGTCATATTGATACTCTAGAAAGCCTTCTTATATGTTTAGATCCTCATCTAACAATATATACATGCCTATGTTAAATGAAAACAAAGAAATTTCAGATTTTTGACCCAAATCTTTGGAAAAAGTAAATTTTTCGACAAAGTCAAAATGTCATTTTTATACCTTAGGAAACCTTTTTTTTTTAACCTCATCCAACAATATACCTAGGCCTGTCTTAAATAAAAACAAAGTTGAAAGAAATTTCAAAATTTCGACCAAAATCATGTGTTAAACCTTAGGAAAATTACAAATACTGCGAGAAATCGAAAATGTTATTTTCACACCCTAAAAGACTTTTTTTTTCTTTTTGAACCTCATGTTGAACAACAGCTACCCCAAGGACAGAGAAAAGTGGCCGTTGTTGGAGGTTCGATTGTAGCTGCCTTAACCAAAATGGAAGCTTAAGGTCACGCTAAACTGTGAAGAAGCCTAAAGAAAAATGATGGAAGACAACTTACAAAATACTTTTTTATTTGAAGGTTTAAAAGTCGTACATGTTGTTACAGTGGTTCACTTCAGTAGAAAACCAAGAGTGAATTTTTTAGACACAAATTAAAGTAAATGTTTCTGTCTAGCTTCTGTTTTAGCGCCCTTTATTAACTTTGAAATTGTTTTATTTTGCCTAAACATCTGAATGAGTTCTAAGATTTGCGTTTGGATATCAAAGCTATGTAAGTGTTAAAAATCACTTTTCAGATACGAAAAAATTGAGAAATTATCGAACATGAACTTGAGCACTGAGATAAAATGCCGCTACATGTTGGGAACTAACTACAACTACAGATTGGATTTTAGAAAAATATTACAAAAATATATCTTTGTTTCTAATTTCACAGGACTAAATTATTTTCAGTTCAGTCCACTTAAATATCGTCTGCAATCATTGCAAATAAATAATAAAAAAGTAGAAAGAAGCGACATTGTGACTAATGAAGGGATATTTACACCGGGCGGATTACTTTTTTGCCTTCTTTTTTGGTGATTTGCCCATGGCGGACTGCAACTTTCTCTCTGCCTGTTGTTTCCTTTCGCTTTCTGGTTTGCTTTCATGTTGTTGTAGTTGAGCTTGTTTCTCTTCAAGCCGTTTCTTGAACAAGTTAAGTCTTTCTAAGCAGTTACTCTTTTGCAATGCAATAGATTCTAGGGAACCCTTCGCGGTGGTGATCTTTGTCGTTGTTTCACGAACTGCATTCTTGTGTTGCGCATGTTCGGTGCTGCCCTCTGCTGACTCCCTCAAGAGATCGGTTTGCGCGAGAAGCTCTTGTTCGAGTTCACGCAAGTTTGTGGTGACGTCGAGTGCCTCTCTGGAAAGTTGCGCAAACTCTTGGTTCAAGGTATCGACAGTGTCCTGCATGTCTTCCACTTGAACCTAAAAGTCAACGGAAAACAATAAATCCCTCTAAAAAGAAACAGGCCGCTATTATAAATTGTTTTTTAAACCGGCGCCCCGTGATTTAAAGAATTTTGGGCGGTTCACGTTTATTCTGTCGCTACTGAATACAAAAAGAAACTAAGAGGTAACGACCGATTTCAAACAAAGCAAGCGCGTAAGAGGAAGTAATCAAAATGGCCAAAATATCAAAAGAAATTATCACGACCTTTTTAATTAGAAATATTCTACATTTCCTACTTAGTATTATGAATTTCAATAATGAAGGTAAATATGTTGACAGGCACATTGTCAAGTGGAATATACAACACATACCTGCAGGAATGTCTTGTAAAGGTCTTCATCTTCCTTTGGCCGAGATGGCAAAGATTTTCCGGAGATTGGCAAGCCAGTGGCAGTGCGTGATGTTGCCATGGCACGGGAGGTTTGACGTGACATTCCACGAGTCATCAAATTACCGCGTGACTGAACGTAGCGTGACATAGGCCGGTCCTTGGTCTGTGGACCTTGTAGCTCTTGCAATCTCTTGTCAATGAATTCATCTGTACCCTGCAAACGCGCTTGGATAGACTTATCTTCGACATCACCTAAGAAAGATCGCAACTTGGACTCAACGGCAAAGTTGCTGTACTTCGACAAGCGTTCCACGATAGCGTCATGAGTGAAATGTACGCCGTCTTTGTTTGCACCCCGCAGCAACTTCGCGTCCAGCAGCCCTTCCACTACGTTCGATTTATCAGCTTCAGCATGTGCGTCGCCAAACACTGATTCAAGCAACACCCGACTGGCACTCTCAAGGTCTTCATTTGCCGGAAGTGACGACAGCGTGCGTGCAAGCGCAGAGGAACGCCTGTAACGCGCAAAGAACAAGTCATCGCATAAGACAGCGAGAGCATGATGAAATTCTTTCAGGAAGCCAGGATGAGAGTCGTCACGGAGATCACCGGCAGCGATATGAGAAAGACAGTGAACTAGAACAAGCACGAACTCCCCAACATTATCCATTCGTTCGGCACGCACGTAAAGAATGCGGTTGTTAGCGTCATAGAAGAAAGAATTGCGATACGCGTTCCTCTGGAGATGCTTATTCGGAGGAAGTTTGTCTGCCAGAAGGAGAGTGACTGGAAGATGATGGCAATGAACAGCAAGTAAGTCTACAATGAACGAACCAAATTTGTACGTCACAAACGCACGGGCAGGAAGCTTGTTAAGATCCACAGGGACAAGATCATCATCGTCTGCCCACAGAGTGTCATCTTTGATGTCGATGTAGCCTTCGCCAGGTGCTGAAAAAAAAAAAAGCTTCATTTCAGAACTCGTTACGTGTGAATCGTTAGCGTGATCTGTGGACCTAACTTAGAGGGCTGTGTCACGAAATCTATCAAGATTTGAAACGAGGAAATAGCCACCAAAATGACTGAAACATTAAAAACACCGCTGTAAAAGTTAAAAGAAGGTATAAATAACATGGCAGATGTAAAGGGAAGCACGGACGGACAAACCTGAAGAAGATTGAAACGGATTTCAATTGTGTTTTTTCAAAACCTGTTAGCCTAACAGTTTTTCAAAGTTGTTTACGGCTGATATAATGCTTGGGAGGCATTTTTTTTCTGATGCAAAGTTATGATTTTGTCGGATTAATTTAGGTTTCTAGGAAAATGCCCACCTACCCCTCCCCTAAGCCATCATTTTGCCCCAAGTGAGAAGTAAGTGTTAATGTTAGCTTAGGGGAGGGATAGGTGGGCAGCTTCCCAGTTGATCCATTTTGTCATTTACAGGTAATTTCACAAGAGTTACAACAAATGAGGATGCGTCACTGGCAAAATAAACAAAATGAACTAGCCAGGGGTGACACAGCCCCTTCAAGACCCATTAATATTCACTCAAAATATTTCTCCGTTTCTGATTAGCTAAAATCCCACACATAATTCATCGTAACCAGCTATTGTCGACAAAATTTGCAAGAATTTTGCAATATTGAACTCATGACGTCAACCGTGCGGCAAAATTGACAGATTATTAAACCGTTGACCGAGAGGACCTGGGGCGAGTTTGAGTTGTTTTGCTAGTGAGTACAAAATGGCGGAAATTCAAATTGATCTGAAACAGGGCTGCAATATGCTGTGGGATTTTGAAAAGTTAACCAATTCTCTTGTTCGCCATAACACAGATTTCAATCCGCAGCGCGTAAACCAGCTTTGCAAAACGAAAAAGACTATTTTTATCAGTTGTTAAAGAAAAACAGTGGCCAAACGCAACATAACGCTGACTAATTCGTCAATAAATATACACAACATAAAACCCCGAGCGCTTACCATTTGTAAGGAAATTTCGGTAAAAAATGTCTGACAAATGGTACTGGACTTAAAAACGTTTCCGAAAAGAGAAATGGGTTAGAGTTGTACCATTTGCAAAATAACAGATGACGAGTAGGCCTGGGTTAAAACAAATGACCTTCCTCCCTAAGAGGAGGCCTGGCACTGGTTAACCAGACAAATGTTACAAAAAATTTCGGTCGTTTCGGAAAAAAACGGGCAAAAAGTTAATACCTCGAAAGGTATTACTTTTTTTTCCAGAAAAATTTCCACCGGGATGAACTATTCCATTTGAATTCTCCTCTGAATTACCGGGTTTTCTATACAAATGGTAAGCGCTCCCAGTCTTAATCTACGCATTTTTAACCGCGTAGATTTGAAGTATTTCCCAGAAAGACAAAAAAAAGCGAATGACTCCAAGCCTTACCGGGTGCGCTGAAGTTCGTTCCTCCTTTTCCAGTGCCACTGCTCAACATAGATTTGATGCCTTCAATCTTCTGATACAGCGGTGATGACAGCAACAAGGACGCCAGTTCACCCTCGCTTAGTGGTGCTGCTAATCGATAGCTCTCCGGCATCATTAGAGGTTGTGGCGGAGGAGGTGGCGCAACTTCGGACTCGATCGTGGCAGAAACGAGATTGTCGACGTGGATACTTTCTTTTAGGGCTAGTACCTCTTCAGCCTGAACTCGGTCGCGCTCGGATTGTACTTTTTCTTCAAATTCTTTCTTTTCTTCTTCGTTTTTATTCGTCAGCTCCTCAACCTAGGAAGAACAGTATGAAAGAAGCATTTGTCAGACCAAAAATCTGCTCTAGAGTCAGAATAGTACAAACTACAGTCCTCCTGACCTTAATAATACCATTTCTGTTATTAAACATCTTTTACTTTTCAGAAGATGGGATTTATTTACGGTCAAGTTACCATTTTACTTAGTCAATAAAATCCAGTATAGCACTGCTTATTTGAATGGTTTCTCTTATGGATTTTATCTACGAACTTAGAACCACCGTGTACAGCATAATAAACAGTACCACAGGAAAGTACTGCTCAGTAGCTTTATCTCGAATGGTTAATCTAATGAATTTCATCCATTGACTTACCACAGGATATTAATTGCCCAGTAGCGACATACTGTTTGGGGTAACCCTGCGAATAACTAGCATTTCGTTCAGGGGGAAGAGGCAAACTCCTAGATATGCTTGATGCTAAGGAAACCGGGATAACCTCCGGCCGTTTGGGCCGTTGGCTCGTGTGCGCCTTTACCTTTTATCTGTTCTGCACAATACATCTTACCTTAGCTTTCCGCTTTGCCTCCCGTCTTTTCTTTAATCTTTCTTCCAAGGAACTTTGCATTCGCATTCTATCAGCGTCCATCTTGTTCATCAGTTTTGCCAAGTCCTTGCTGTGTTCTTTCAAAATGGCGTCCTGATCTTCTTGGGAAGCTCCTTGTGTGCTTAGCTTTTCCATTTCTTGTTTGACTTTAGCTTTCTTTTCCTTAAGCAGAGCTTCTTTGCGTGCGTTCAAAGCAAGGATCGCCTTTTCGTTCTTCTTTTGTTCCTGCTCGGCTTCTTCTTCTAGTTGTTTATCGAACATTGCAAGGTCTTCTTGTAATTTGCGCTGTTGTTCAGCCTCGAAAGCTTTAAGTAAGAAAACATTTTATTTAGAATTTGTGGTGAATGCAACTGTAGTAAGTTAAGTTATTTATCATTATTCAAAGTAAGTGAGCAAAATTCTAGATGATCATGAACTTCCGTTTGTCACATAGGTCAACACAAACTCTTCTGTGTTCCCTAAGTTCAGACAGCACTGTAATCGGTACTAAGCTTTTGCCTCAGAATGGTAGACGCTCGTTTGAGGGACGTTTCCGTCTTAGAGAAGAGTAAGTACTCTGTAGTTGACACAATCAGTAAACACTTCCGAGGCAATTTCACACGCAAATCAATACGAAATCACCCCTCCTGCTTCACCTAAGATACAAACCTTCATTTTCTTGTTTGAGCTTTTCTTCATTTTCCAAACGCTGTTCGTCCAACTTCTGCTTTACGACTTCCAGCTCCCTCGCGGCCGCCAGCGCCTTTTCAACTGATCGCCTGTGTTCCTCTGCCTGCTCTGGCGTCAGCTCATTCAGGGCATCGGCATATTCCTGAATAATAATATACATCAGTGACATGACAGAAGGCCTATTTTAGAGGGGGGCGACTATTGATTTCTGTTGAAAAACAAGTGAAGAGGGTGGAGGGGGAACGAAAATTGCCAAAGGTAGAACTCTACCACGACTACGGAAAGCCTCAACACATAAGAGGGTTAGGAATATCATCAGTACAAGAAGAGAGAGTCATCGCGGTGAAAGACGCAACTTATCCAACTGAGAAAAGAAAGCCTGAACAAATTAAGGGTTTCTTTCCGCAACTGCATAAGTTGCGTCTTTCACTGCGATGATCGCCTCTTCATATATTTCTTCATTTCGTGTACGTGAAATTCGGCATATATTCATCATTTCAATATAACTAGTAAATAAGACAAGTAGGGAATGAGGGCTGGTTTCAGGCTTCTAGTCGAGGGTAAAAACGCTCTTACCCCAACCACGGTGCTTTGCATAAGTTCACGCGATAGGAGATCAAAACGCACGGGATCAGATTACCAGTGACAGAGGGCAAAAACGCGCGTGATCAGATTGCCTTTTTACATTTTATACATTCTTCGTACAAGTCCAAACGAACGCTGGCTACATAAGGGGACCAAGCATGAGTAATAGTAAACTGGAGATTAGAATTGTGGTCACCCGCAACAAGATTTTTACCCCTATTCACAAATGCTAACTCAAGTGCAGTACCCTCCTATACCCTGAAACGATTCTGGGTCAACTGGAAAATCCTCATCCAAAATTATACCAACCTGATAATGCTTTTCTTTGAGTTCCAGCTTCGCACGAGCAAAACGTATTTCCCAGTCGGATAACACGCCGTGTTGAATCTGCTTTCTCTCCTCAGCGTGTTTCTTGTCAAGCGCGCTCTGACGCAGCTGCTGTTGATTCAATAACTGCGCTCGTCTTTGTTGCAGATCGTCTGGACTGAGGTTTTGTTTCTCCAGATCTCTCAGTTCTTTCTCGTTCTGTGCACGCAGTTCATCGCTTTCCTGAGAGTGCCTTTCTTCCATCTTTGCTAAAGCTTCATCTACGGCCACCTTTCTTTCTTCTTGGAACATGCGCTCTAGGTCCTTTAGCTCTTGACTGTGTCGTTTTTCAAGAACCTGGAAAAAGCCAAAACAACAAATTAACGATAATCGCGAACCATTTTTATGCCAATGGAGCAAATTTTCCCGTTGATAACATCGTCGAAACTGAATTTTTCTTACCTTTCTAATAACAAACTCCGCCGATTCTGAGCCATTCTCTCTTATTCCTTCAATCATAGCCTGTTTCTCTGCTTGCTTGATCTGTTAAGAAAGAATACGTTAAATATAACTCTATTTGGTAATAATTTTTTGGGAATTGTCCGCATCTGGGCTTTCATTTTTGTACAGAATTACATTTGGTTTATTCTGAACAGCGAGCGACGCAGCCGCGCGTATTAACCAAACTTCCCCGTCGATGAAGACGTAACTGAGCCCTTGGAATGAGTTGGAGATTTTTGCCTCATGATCATCACGCGCTCTTTCAAAAGAAAACACGTGAAACGAGAATGCTACTCACGTGCTCAGACCGGACTTCAGCAAGTTCCTTCTTCTGTTCCAGAAGCTCTTTAGCCATTTCTCGTTCTTGTTTTCGTTTCTGTGCATCTTGCCTTTGCTTCTTCCTCTCCAACAACTTTTGATGCAGATTCGCTTTCTGGCGTTGTTTTTCTGCGTCCATCTTTTCCATGATTTCGTCTAGCTCTTGTTGGTGGGTTGCCAAAAGCTTTCGATATAGGATCAAGAGAAACGCTTGTTAATTCGAAATCAACACGGTGTTCGTAAACGCGCGCACGATACAAAACCTTTTCGGCGACCACACAATGACAGGAGTCTAGGTAGACAATTTCTTACAAATCACTCTGTTTGTCAACTTAGGCTTCGAACTGGTGCCATTGTTACAAGAATATACTAAAAACGGTTGTGTAGAAGACTAGAATTAGGGAACCAGAGCAAAAAAGGAAGTGGGCTTTTTGCATTCATGGGCAGTAATACAATAACAGCTCCTGCTTAGGGATGACCAAATGTTCTAGAGTGACTTGCGTGACAGATAATTATACGCCACTTCCACATTTCCCATAGTGCACCTTATTTGCCACCCCAAAATTTTGCATAGCAGCATTGTAACATAACATTACATAACATAACATACACTTTATTACGACTCCTCCATACGGGGCTATTCTGTCGTAATATACAAAAATAACAAATATACAATAATAAAATTACAATGGGACAAAAAATTTCAATTTCAATTTCAATTTCTCTTGGGACGGCTGTGATGCCCGGGAGAAATGAAAAATAAAGGTTATGCAAAATTTTGGTGGGTAAATAAGGTGCATTATCGGAAATGTGGAAGTGGCGTATTGACGGTTTTCAATCATTCCTGTCGTACTGGTCGGGCAAGACTTAATTTACAACAGTCGTTCTGTTGGACGCAATCACCTGTTGTACGTCCTCTGGGGACATGTCCTTAGACCTCGCAGCCATTTCAGCAGCATGCCTGTCCTTCAGCTCTCTAAGTCGTCTTCCTTTCTCAGCTTCAAGCATCTCTGCTGCCTGATCTTCCTCTGCCGCCAGCTCTCTTTCAAGTTTTTCGTTCGTTTTCTGTGTATCCTGTTCGTGTCTCTCCCGCATGTCGGCCAACGTACGCTCCTGTTCATTCCGCAAAGCCTGCCATTGACAAAAAAATACGTTACAGCGCTATGGACAAAGAGTTACTTCAACAAAAAATTAACATAAATTACCATAGCGTGTATAATAATCATATTTACATAAATTAGCATAAATTATCGCGAGTAATAAATGCTGGCCATTCATAGAATGTAGCAATTGACATGAAAATAAACATAGTAATCAGAAATTACTACATCTAACCTCCTCCTCTGCTGTCTCACGTGGAATTATGACTTCAGGGACAACCACGTGATCTGCATCCATTGGCTTGTTGGCCGCGATGGCCTGGCTCTGTTCTTCGAGTATACGCTGACCAGCTGCTTCCTCTGCTTGACGGCGTGCCTCATCTTGACGTCGAGCTCGTCGTGCGGCGAGCTTAGCCTGTAGGGAAGAGAACAAAATATTACAATTTTTAACTTTTCAGACACCTCTTTCTGCAATGCGAGTTTATCAGTTGATATCTATTTTACTGTCGCCTGTTACTCCGCGTAAATTGACTCTCTTTAATAAAAGCCCTTTTTATTTCATATTGTCTGTATATGCCTTTTTCGCTCTGACTACGTTGCTTAAAGTCGAACCTCCAACAGTAAGCGGCCACCCAAAATGCCACGTACGTGAGTTCCAACTACAGAGCTGGGATTGAAAAAACAAAAAAAGTGATTGGGCAAAAGGGCTTTTCAATAACGAAAGATTTGTCGTTACCTTCGTATCTGCAAGCGACTTGAGTTTGCGTTGTTCAAGATTTTCTTGCAGAGCTTCGTTGTCCTTTCTGAACTGATCCATTATCTGTTGCTGCAGAACTGCGTCTAGATTATCTCTGGTAACCTGTTAAAGCCGAAAAGGCAGAGGTAAGAGCTTAATTGATTTTAATTCCAAGCCTGAAACCTTTTTTAGCAAAAGCTCATGAAAACCATGTTAGTAGAGCGAAGACGAAAATTTACCTGACGTACAATGTTGACATTGAATTAATCTGTTGGCTTGTTTTGACTTGTTCGAGAAAGAGGTACTTTTTATAAGTTTCTTTTAACACAATAGAATACTGCTACAAATATGGTGAAACAAGCACGACGTTTTGATCGGCATAAGTGCTAAAACCCAATACAAATAGTAATCCAGAACGCACTTAAAACATGTGCTGTACATAGCTGGAATATATGAATCCTGGCCGGATCAGGCCTGCCGCTGATTGACTTGATTCATGACTTGATTTTTCGTAGACGCGGAAAAACCATCGCGGGGAAAAAACAAATTTCCCTTCAGGCAATTTCATTCCCTTACCCGGGAAATCTGAGACATACCTTATCCAAAAGAGCTCTATGAGATTGTTGAACGTTATCCATGTATTCTTCATTGAGTTTCTTGACAATCTCTGCAGAATGGCGCGCTTCTTCTGCATCAAAGCTGGCCTCCAGAGCAGCAATTTCCTGTTCCTGCTGCTTCATTAGTGTTTCAACATCACCACCCTCGCTTATGACCTACAATGAGGTTGGCAAAATAAAGTCAGAATTTGTTACAAGGTAAAAAATTGTCTGTGGAAGACATCAACATATGTTTCAGCGTTTATTGCGTTTGTTAACAAACGATAATTCCAAAATGGTGGCAGATTTAATTATTCTTTTTTTATCATGATAATTGGTCCTCAACGCCTCGTTTCGAGGTAAAAGGCGTTTTGAATTCTGCGGACAAAGTCGAGGCAGAGAGGGCTAATCAACGTAAATAAATATACAAGAAAACTACTGTTGCTAGAACTTTGGAATAATTTGAAAAATCTATTTTAAGAATTGAGCCAACGCAGCTGAGACAGTCGAGTTCTATGCTGGAGCCTTCAATATGAGACAGCTGAAATGTAATGAACAGCTTAAAATCTACTATATTACGCCGTATAGGTGTCCAATTCCATTCAAATGTTTTAGTGTCTGATTGACAGCTGTAATTTAATTCCACAAGTACACCTAAGGCTAGTTTAACATAAAGGAAAATCAAGTTAAATGATTGTACTATAAGACCTTTCAACAAGAAGTTCCAACAAAATCTATTGCCGCCAGGAACAATAAAGAGAGATAAAACTAACCTTGGCCTTTTCCAGTTCCTGTTGTTCTCTTAGTTTTTTCATTCTTTCTTTTCTCCTCTGCGCAAGTTTTTCCTTGAGCAGCGCTGTCTGTTGGGCGCGTTGCTGGGCGAGCTCACGTGACATCTTTTCCTCCAATTCCATTTGCTCTCGCTTAATTTGCTCTGCTTGATCAGCGTATAAAGACCCGGATGTAACAAGGTCATCCTAGAAAATGAGAGGTATTTCTTTTTACATCGTAGGTAATCTATTCTCTGTTATTTAAGTAAATACTGAATTGATTAATATATTTTGGGTGCTAGCTGTTTTTATTTGAAAGCTGTTAAGGTGCCTCTTTACTTTCTAATACATTGATAAAAACCTTGAGTTTGTCTGTTCAAATGAAGGGTACATAGCAATACTTTACGGTGCCACTGTTTTTGAGGACGAAAACCTGACGTGTGACAATGCAAATGAAAGCTATAAAGTAGCGCTTTGCTTTGGTATTGTTTATTATGCTGTACAAGGTGGTTGTGACGTTTGAGTCTGTGGATGAAATCCTTAATTGTGACCATTCAAATGAAAGCTACTGAACAGTACTTTCCAGTGAAATTATTATTATTATCATCATCATCATCATCATCATTATTATTATTATTATCATTATTAGTTTACATGGACAGACTTTCCAATAATGTTGTTCTTACCACCATAGCAGAGAACTTGTCTCCCATCTGTCGCTGGTATGTGTCTGCTTGCTCATTGGACAGCTGCTCTTCCGCTTTCGCCTGTCCAATTGATTCTTCTTTAACGATGACATCTTGAACGCCTTCTTGAGTCTTCAGTATTGTGTCTATACTGGCCAGCGGAGGTACGTCATCGAGACGAATATTGGACTTCTCAGCCTTGAAGAAAAAAAAAAGAAGAAATTCACAGGTGAAAACGAAATACGACAAAAATGGAGTCTCCCTATAAAAACTACAGCGGGTTGGAATTTCACGTGCGTAACTTGGGTAACAACTGACCCAAGGGAATGTTCTCTATAATTCGAGAAATAATAACGGGTCGCACCGAAGTTTTCTATAAAAATCTTAATTTCAAGCAATAAAGCGACACATCTTCTGCCTTAACCTGGATGAATGTGTCTAAGATTTACAGTTTGCATGGGGAAATTCTACTTCAGGAAGACTATATCTCTATCTTTTCTGTTGTCTAAATTAAAAGTATTTTATCAAGCTTTTTTTTTACTTGAAAAATTGATTCCCAACAAGCTCGTTTTTCGATCAAACTGGTGTTTTTAAACGACATTTAAACATGTCGTTATCGTCAACGTTGTATTTCTGTACCTCTTCTTTTTGTTTTCTGAGCAGGGCGGCTTCTTTCTCTTCTCTTCTTCTTCTTAGTTTTTCTCTCAGTGCCGCTAGTTGTTTGTCTTTCTCCGCCGCTAAGACGCCTTCCAACTGCGCCACTTGTCGGTCATGATCATCCATTATCACCTTCATTTCATCCTCACTCAAATCACCCGAAAGTTTGTCCGCTAATTTCTCAGCCAGTTTCGTCATCTCCGCTGCACGTTTCTCTTCCTTTTAATTCAAAAACGTGAGAATTATCAGCTTTCTTTTAAAAAAACATATAAGCCAACAAATACTTAACCTAAGGCAAGGTATAATACGTTTCAAGTGGCAGGAATCGTTTTTACTGACTTTTATTAAGAATTCTTTAACTTTGCATTCTACTTGTCATAGTTATCAAATTTTTATTAAATTGCACATCTGTTCTCTGTTTCTGAGCCTCACCTGTTCCTTAAGAAGTTTGTGTACAGCGGTTTCCTCGTCACGCCCAACCTGCTGCTCAAGGTGCATGCGCTCTGCGTTCATTCTGCGTAAGAACTCGCTGACGTCACTTGTTCCTTGAACCTGCCAATGCACGCCGGGAGCCTCACCTGCATGTACTTCCGTTACAGTTTGACCAGCGGTTGGCGGATAGACCGTAGTAGCGGAGGCACCACCACTTCCGCCCACTACCACCATACCAGAACTTGGAATGGTAATGTTTGTACCTGAAACCATTGCTGCATGAAAAAAGAAAAAAAAAGTGAGAATTGCAATGCTTTTGGAAGAAAAAGTAAACAGCTTTGCTAAAAAGGGGAAAAGTACTTTTTTTTTTTTAACTAAGCAAGGCATGTCTTAGTGAAGTCCGTCCGGCAGCCGGCCAACCAGCCAATTAGCCACAAACAAAATCAGTTTTATCATGCAAAGAATTTCGAAAGCTGATAGGATCTTAGTTAGTCGGTCAGTCATACATGCAGTCAGTTAGTCAGTCAGTCAGTCAGTCAGTAAGACAGTCACTCAGTAAGTCTTGTTTGTAATCTGTCTCCCATGTCTTCCTTACTTCCCTCGGCCCTCGTCATCTTTCCATCCTTGATTACTTATTATCTGGTTCAGTAGCAAACTGTCCTATGTGTACTTTCTCCAGTAGCATCTGTAGACTCGCCACGAGTTCTTGTTCTCTGACTTGTCCCCCTGCGGTCATACCGTACCTCTTTCCACCCCCACATCCTACACCACCCACTCACATGGTGTCATACATGCAGTCAGTCAGTCAGTCAGTCAGGCCGTCTCTCAACCTGTCACCCATTCCTTTCTTAATTTCCTTTGACCATCAGTGTATCGTTCAGGAAGATCGTCAATCTATCTTTCCACCACGTGATTATACATTACCTGGTCCAGTAGCAAACTGTCCTTTCTCTACTTTCTCCAGTAACATCTGTAGACTCGCCATAAGTTCCTGCTCTCTTACTTGACCCCCTGCAGTCATCCCGTATATCTTTCCTCCTTCACTTCCTACACCACTCACATGGTGTTCCTGAGGAGATTCCTTCAATGAAAGCACAGAGATTAAAAATTATTTTACAATCTCTTTGACTTTGTATGTTTCCGAAGTGGCTCAAAAAACGTCCATACTAACTTCTCCAACTATTAGAGGGCAACTTTAAATTACCAATTGATCATTTGTATAATGCCATAAACGCAAACAATTGTGGTGGTTGAAGTACAAGGTAAAGGAAAGATTCTTCAGTACTCGCTTCTGCTTAAACCAGTCTGGCGCTCTTCAACTTGACTACCCCCCAGTAGATGTCATCAAGCGTATTTTTGGTTATTTGTGATGAGATCATCGCAATAAATTGTTTAATTTGATCTTTGGGAGGGGAGGGGTGGGGTTTAGATGACTCACAGGTGAGGATCCTACTGGAGATGACACCAGAATTGAGTTGAGTGTGTTGTTGGTTCTCGGTCTTGTAATGATGAGTTTTACCCCTCTTCCAAATTCCAATTCAATCCAGAATGGTTGGCGAAGAACATCACCTTATTTCTTTCTTTCTTTCTTTCTTCATTTCATCTTAATTAGAAAAATTTCAGTACACTACATACCCGGCCTGCTCTGGTTGCTCCGGCCTCTTTAGTCGCTTTAATAAGAGCAGACACGTCCATGCTATCCAACATTCCTTTGAGCTTCTCAGCCTGTTGACTAATCCGATCATAAAACGCTCTCAGGTCCGCCTGATGACGTGCCAGCTGGGACGATACATGCAGAGTCTGATCCTCCAGTTTGTCGTATAGCGTGCGGACGTTGAAGTTTTCAAGCTCAAAACGAACATTCGGGGAGTCAAATGAAGCCCCCTCAGGGGCTCCTCTAGGGCCCAGGTCGTAGACATGGTCATCAATTCCTGGTGTACAACAGGAGAACGTTTACAATGAAAGTCAAAGGAAGTTTAGGGAACTTTAGACTATTATAGCGAATTACGTTAAGGGTAGGGTACGTCAGTAAGCATTGGGGGTTGTTAACGAGATAGATGGTTTCATAATGAAATTATTGAGAGCCTTAAGTTGAATGAAAGCAAATGAGTAGTTTTGTCTTATGGTAGTGTCTATTATGCTTTACAACAGTGTTCCAGCCAGAAAATTCTGCTTGAGGGCCAAAGTGGCCCCTACAACCCATTTTTGGGGGCCAGATTTTTCAAGAAACGGCAAATATCTTTCTAATATGCAAAAGAGAAGAAACGGTTGGGAAGTTAAATAAATTAAAATGGCAGTTTATTTAAAGCTGACATAGAGCATTCCTTTTCATACACAATAGAGTAAATCTTCGGCAATAAAGCAAACATTATCACAATCAGAAATCGTAAGTCCTCTTTTTCATTGCTGAATTATGCATCACGTTAAAATGAATAGCTGAAATCGTTCAGCGAACGTCTGAACGGAATTTTTTTCCATACGAGCTTGTTTTTGCATCGGTTCGTTTCGTCAGCTCCGCTACACCATCTACGTTTTCCAATTCACCGTCAAGATCTTCTTTTTGCTTCGCCGCCATCCACGTATTCGTTACTTACTGAGAAAAAAGTTTCGATGGACCACAAAGATGCATTTGCCAGGTTTAATCTCCCAAGTCGAGGCTCAGTGGTCTCCAGACCACTCATGGTAAATCAGGTAAACATGTTGGCCGATCCAAAAAGATTCATTTATTGATTTTCATGTTGTGTAAAAAGGTACGGAGTTGTTGTTCTTTAGATTAAAAATTCTGTTTAATTGGAACATTATTGTACTTGAAGTAACAAAGACGTTTTAAGCCCTGGGAATTAAAAAAGGAAAGGGCCATAATGGCCCTTTAACGCTTTTGTTGAGGGCCATCTCTCGATCTTTTGCGGGATTCACCCAATGGCGCACTCTGGCTGGAACACTGGCTTTACAATGTGGTTCTAACTGTTGGGTTTGTGGATAAAATCTCTTCAGCAACACTTTCACATGGTGCTATTCGTTGTAAGTATTTTTCAAGCATTTAATTCTGAATTTCCTCGACGACCGAATTTTCCCAATTTTGGGAGTTAAATGGACAATCTATATTTACCTTTCAGGGACGGACCTAGGGGGTGGGTGCTGGGGGGTTGGGGTCTCGAGATGTCCTGCGGGTTTTGAATACAACTGGTATTCTGCAAAATATGCAGATATGTAAAGCATTCTCAGCAGTTTACATTATGTTATATGTAACACATTCTCAGCAGTTCACATTATGTTACTGCCTAGTCAAAAGCCTTCTTCTTCGTATTCGCTCTTAACATTTATTTACGTCACCAGTCAGTTACGTCATTCCTTAGCAGTGTACCTCGTCCTAAGAAAAATCCTGGATCCGCCCCTATCATTACTAAACAAACCTGGAATCGGCACAACTGGTATGGGCGCTCCAAGAGCTTTGTATTTGGGCCTGAGTGTTCGGATAGGGTAGCGTCCAATGCTCTTGGGGCGCCAGATAATGACAGCGATAACAAGCATGATAATAACGACCAACATGAAGATTGTCATGCCCCAGATCACACCCCAATTCGGCTTCAGGTTCTGAGGCTAAAAATTAAACAATAAAGAAAACAAAACTACAGTTAATAAAACGTCACTTTCGTTCAATGTAACCCTTTACTCCTGTCGTCAATTAAGTTGTAACTTTTGGAGTCCGTGGACTAAATCCTGTAGTGTTACTATTCACATGAAAGCTACTGAGCAGTACTCTCCTGTGGTACTGTTTTTTTATGGCAAACGTGAATTTGTACCACGTGACCAGTTTTCCCCTTGATTATTACTTCTACCCAAAAATAAGTAGTTTCACGCCAGTTTTATCTATAAGAATTGTTCTGGACAGTTTTTATCTACTAATTTTTTATTCTGAGAAATTCTTAACTTGAATCTGACGTTTGCCGTTTGCTGTAAAGATGACTCTTAATCTCTTTAATGTTTCAACTATACCGTGTGCCTTCATAACTGATCCTTTAAACAACTACACTTATATTAGGTATTTTACTGTCGGTAGTTCTGTCTGTGTTCCAAATGGGGCAAATCTCTACAGACCGTTGCAAGAATAAGACCTCACCTCTTTATTGCTGACTCACAGGTTCGACTAAAACAGTTAATGAAACGTCACTTTCGTTCAATTTAACCCTTCACTCCTGGAGTCAATTAAGTTGTAACTTATGAGTCCGTGGATGAAGTCCTAATGAAATCCTATTGTGTTACCATTCAAATAAAAGCTACTGAGTAGTACTTTTTCCTGTGGTACTGTTTACGTCCTTACCTCTTTATTGCTGACTCCAAGTTCGACTAAAACGCCCTCAGTTATGGGCGACAGAATGGTGTCTGGGCAGCTGCTGCCTTGCTCCTTCACTGTGACGAACGTCTCTCGGAACGGCTCGGCGTTATCGTAGAACACAAAAGTTCCATTTTGCGTAAACACGTGCATAAAGTACGACAGACTATTGTTGGATTCCTGTACCAGCGAGTGGAGCTGTCTGAAGTTACCTGTACAGAGGACGGGAACATGTCTCAAACTCGACAAGTAACAAAGAAGAGAAAATCTAACCACCGCCCGGTTAGCTCAGTTGAGAGAGCGTCTGTCTGTTGCGGATTCAAACCCTGGCCGGACCAAAACTTTCTTATTTAAATGACTGAGAAGAAAGTGCTGCCTTTGTAATAACATCTGCAGACTTTCTAGTCTTCTCGGCGGATAAGGACGAAAACCGTGAATGTAGGTCCCTTCTCACAGCACTTTCAAATATCTGTTTCTTGTGGCACATAAAAGAACCCACACCATCGTTCGAAAAGAGTTGGGCACGTAGACCCCGGTGGTGTAGCCAACCTTTCCTGGGCTGGGTGGGTTGTCTGTAAGGATAGATCTTAATGAGCGTAAGGTCCTAAAGACCATTTGAGAGACGATGTTGAGGTCCCGTCCACACGTATGCCGATATTTTTTCACACGGAGACGAACTCTTTTTTCCGTTTCAACTTTCCGTCCACGTAAACGGCGTTCTCGGATACCAAAAACACATATTTAGGAAAAGTGTCTGCAGAGTTGAATTTTTTAAAAACGCCTGCTTATCGCTTTTTTTTTGTGGACGGACGAAAACGGAGGTTTTGGAATACGATGACGTCATACATTATACAGCGCATGTCCTGTAAAAGACACTACCGTATTTCTATCGTTTTAGCGTTTTCATGTTCACGGGCGAAAACGATTCGAATACGCTAAGTGTGGTCGCGTATTCTTTTTTAACACGAAATAAAAAATTTCCGTTTACAAAAATATCCGGATACGTTTGGACGAAGCCTTAATGGTTGGCACAGTATTTCACTGGATATCCAGACAATTGGTCGGATTAAATACCAAATAATAACGTGCTTGACATATTATTTTTCAAGTTAAGTCACCTTTGTCTGGTCTCTATACAAGTCATTTTCACCAAAATAAACAATTATTTCGATTCATACCATAATCAAACTCGCCATTTGTGTTCATCAAATGATTCTTGCGATATCGCGGGTAGTGGCTAAGGCTGCGGTTTATCGGGTTGATTTCAACCTTGAATATTAGCGCTTTGCCATAAGTCAGGCAGATGATTGGATTGGCGATGGTACGTCCTACAGTAGAGGGTGTGCTTGTCGAGTTATCTCCCACGGCGCGACGTCTTCTGCGAGCGGACTGCGAGTTGGGCTCAACAACACTCTGGACTTGTGAAAGCTCTCCCGGAGCGAAAGCCGACATTTTGTTAAGAGAATTGGTGAAGATGAACTCAGCGGAGTGTAAATCGTTATCATGGTCTCCAATGCCCAATTCCGATGTGATGTTGAAAGTTGCAGAGTTGCCATTATTGTCAGTACACGTCATTGATAAGACCCCGTCAGTATTCCGTTGAATGTAACATTTAACTCTTGTCCTCTCACAAGTGCTGTTACATTCTGTTGTGTGCGTACAGATACAGATTCCTTCAGTGGTGCTGAATGTACCCCCTGTTTCGCCTTCTTCTTTACATTTGTTGTCGCATGCTACAGTCTCCGTCTCCGGATCGACACACTGCCAGTCAGAAGCGCGGTAAACCTTTCCAGTCCCACACCGGTCTGCATCCTAAAAATACGAAAACGAAATATTTAGTTCGATAACTAGTAATAACCAAAGGTTACGGAGTGCCTTTCCCTTTTTACCAATAATTTAATAACAAAAAAGTTTACAAACCAACGGCCGACAATCCAAGTCACTATTTCCCTCTTCTCGCTCTTTGGTGGACGGATCGTCAAACACATATCGCAAAATGCACGTACAGGAACCGTCGGATACTTGAAAAGATCGAGATTGTCCTATGCATTGACACCTTGCTTGGCCTTCTTCAGACAAAGAGGAGCTACCACAGGGAAGACAGGCCTTTTGATTTGGTAGAGGGTTAAACGTGTTTGTCGGGCAGGGATAGCAGTCTGACGTTTTCGTCGCTAGAGATCGGTTACCATAGGAACCAGGAGAACAAGGCTGCGCCTCTCCAACACCCGCTGGACAATATGAGCCCTCGGGACAGGGATTCGCGGTGGGACTTTTTGTGCCCACTGGACAGAAATAACCGGCCGGACATTGATCACAGAAGCGACGCTGCGGGTCGTTGCCGTAGGTTCCTGCCGGGCAGACCTCACAGTGTTTTTCATGCGAGTCTCGCAGACCAGAAGTGTTCAAGGCTTTGTATCCCAGCTTACAGGGGAGCTCTTCAGTGCTGTTTGGCGGACAGTAGTCAGGGTAGTAACAGAGGGTGTGAATCTCTGATCCGTTTGTACAATAATAACCACCTACAAATAACAAAGACGGTTAATAAAACCCCACTGCTGCTCGCCCACGGCTCACAGAGTCAACTTTTCGAAAAAGGCTACCTAACTATTATCCTTTACATCTGTGAACGAAGTTGTCTGGTCTGACCACTGAACTAAGCAGTACTTTCCTGTGGTATTGTTTATTATGCTGTACAAGGTGGTTCTAACTTTTGAGTCTGTGGGTGAAATCCTAAAGTGTGACCATTCAAATGAAAGCTACTGAGCAGTGCTTTCCTATGGTACTGTTTATTATGCTGTACAAGGTGGTTCTAACTTTTGAGTCTGTGGATGAAATCCTAAAGTGTGACCATTTAGAAAAAAACATATTTAGCAGTATTTGTAATGATACCAATATTTTTAAAAGAGCTGTACATAGTGAAATTTTTACGTTTGAAAGTCTTCGAGATCCACTGTAAAAAAGTGTGACCATTCATATGAAAGCTACTGAGCAGTACTTTCCTGTAGTGCTGTTTATCATGCTGTACAAGGTGGTTCCAACTTTTGAGTCTTTGGATGAAATCCTAAAGTGTGACCATTCAGATGAAAGCCACTGAGCAGTACTTTCCTGTGGTACTTACTATGCTGTGCAACGTGGTTATAGCTTATGCTTAAGTGTGACAATTTAGAAAAAGACCTTTTTAGCAGTATTTGTGATGATAACAATATTTTTAAAAGAGCTTTACACAATGAAATGTTCATGTTAATCTTCTTGAAAATTGACAGTCTTTGAGGTCCACTGTATTGTGGTTTCTCTACGTACCTGGGCAAGGTTTTGGTATTTCTGTTGTTCCAGGGCAATAAGCACCTCCAGGACAAAGCGTCTCGAGGGAAGAGCCAAGAGGACAATAGGTTCTCGCCTTACATGGTATCCCTTGCACATTAATGGTATCATTAGGGCAATAATAACCACCGGGACACAAGTCGCATTCACTTCTACTTCCGGCTCCTGGTGTCAAGCGGCGACGGCCTGCACCACAGAGACTGGGACCCAGCTGACTGGGACAGAAATGACCGATGGGACACTTGCTGTTATTATAATTCACCATTCCAGTGAGATTGCACCAATGACCTGCTGGGCATGGGAAGCAGTCGTCCAGATCTTGGCCCCCCGGAATGTCTCGGTATCTATGAACAGGACAGTCAATCGGTGCTTGTCCTCGTGGGCAGTACTTTCCGGGTGGGCAGGGTACACCATTCGATGTTCCTAAAAATGGCATAAACAAATGTCATATCAGTTACAAATACAGTCTAACCTCCCCCATATACGAGCACCTTTCGTAAGCGACCACCTCCCATGAGCCACGATCTACCCAAACACCTGCACTTTCCCAATAAAAGCCCTGTAATAATTTCCCATTGTTTAAAAAATCTTGTAGGTGACCACTTGACCAATTGTCTGATCTCTAAGTTCGCAGTATGCATTTTTGATCACGGGTTCGACTGCATTGTGATGACCCACTAGGGTGTTGCAACATGGATTTCGGCTACTTGGGAAAGTGTTACAATTATAGTCTGGAGACTCTTTCTCATTCTTTACAATGATCACGCATGATAATAATAATGCTGTCATGACGACGGTGTCACGTACAACGATAAGAACGATATGATGGCGAATGGTGAAGACCACGCCACTGGTAATTTTATTGATGCTAATGGCGACAGTAATGAAAATAGTTGTTATAAAAATGATGATGATGATGATGATGACGATGATGATGATGATGGTGATGATGATGATGATGATGATGGTGATGATAATAACGATGATGACAATACACTATAACCCTAAATGACGAGCCACTTACCATTCAAGCAGAATTTTCCAGCCAGGCAAGGAGTACAATCGCTGACTATCCCATAGCCACCTGTGTAATTCTTCATTGTGTTATCCGGACACGGGATAGGTAGAAGTGTTCCATTAGGACAATAATACCCTTCCTGACAAGGCCCGGCCTCCACTGGAAACCAGTATTCTATGGAACAAGAAGAGGAACCATTTATGAAGCCACAGCAACAGCTTACAGTATAATCGCGCCTAACATCCCGGTTACAGGCCTCTACCAACAGCTGGGTATATCTATATATCTAAATCTTTATTAAACTCTGATTACCGTTTACGTCAGAGTTTTAAATTTTTTGAAATGAAGTAACGTACGTCTCGTGATGAACTTGTTTTGAAGCATTTTCGTATCCCACTTGTAAGTCTCCTGGAGTGTAAGCCGGACCAGTTTCCTCACACAATTGTGAAAACCTGGGGCTTGTAACTAGGGAAGCATAACATCTTCGCCGAGATATCTTTTTCTTTACCGAGTGTTATTAACATGAACCCCTGGCTCGGAAGACTGAGGAAAAATTCAGTATATTGTTTGATATGTTTGTCATTTCTTCTTTTGTGAGGTCATAACACGTATCGATTTCCATATGTCCACTATATGTCGTCTTTAACATTTTTCAAAAAATGAGTGTGCATCGTTCTTATAAGTGTTTATCAAGGATACAAATCACTGTGTTTTTCGAATTCACCTTGACTTCTCTACATTCTAGGGGATTTAAACGTTAACGGACTGAAGAAAGCATCTTTTAAGGCTGCAGACGGTTGCAATACTATTATTACGGAGCTTAACCAATACGTTTTTGAGTGACGCACGCAAGCCGGAAGTTGGCTTTTTGCATTCTTGGGTGGTGTTTTTACCCTTATTTTTTGGTAAATCGTCTCTTTAAGAGCAAAGACGCTAAACAATGCAAATCCGGTAGCATCAGGGCATATTAGAGACCTTTAGATTCTAAGACGAGTACGACTACGAGTATGAGATTTTCTCAATATACTAAGTAGTGTACGCGTGTGAGCCAGGGTCATTTTGGCGGGAAAACGCGGTAGCCGTCGTCATTCTACAAAGAGTTTTCGCGCGAATGTCGTGGTGGCGAAAACAAGATATCACATGTTAGAAGTTTTATCATTTGCGATCGGGAGAGCGCGTAACCTCCTTTACTGAAGATAACAATGCTAACTTCTCTAGTGAAAAATGGTAAAATGAAGCTTTCCGGGAAGTCTATATTTTGAGAAGACGCGAAGAAACTTCATGTCAAATCTCGTAATCGTAGTCGTCCTCGAATCTAAAGGTCTCTATTAGAAGGGAAACGAACTCACTTCCGATTGACGTGCGTCACTCAAAAACGCCTCTGCTTCAAGCTCCCTAATTACTACCTAACTGTATCCTGAGGCACATGAGCACATACCGTGTAAGCAGAACCGTCCTGTTCGACAATTCGAACAATTCCCACTACTGTAATTAGCAGTACTGTTATTCACACAAGGAGTGATGATGATAGAGTCAACAGCATTCCACACCCCAGTGGGGTTCGGGTCCGGACTTCTGCTCTTGCAGTAGTAGCCACCATGACACGGTCCGACAATCTGACCTAGCCGACAATAAGAGCCGGTAATACACGGCAGACATTCGTCTGCACTTGCTAACATAGTCATGTTGTCGTGTGTGTAAGTGCCGTTAGGGCAGACGAGTGGTACAGTAGTGGCCTCAGGACAGAAGTGTCTAGGTGGGCACGCCTTGGGTGTTGACGTTTTGCTTGGACAGTAGTATCTGGCGGGGCATGGATCGCAATCTTTTTGCCCCTTATTAAGCTGGTTGTAACCTGTAACAAAAGTGTTAAGATGGAGTCCATCAGGAAATTGAGTAATTTTAATTTTCAGTGGACAAAAACTTTGTAACAGAGTAATTTAACCAATACCGCATTCTTTTTTGCATTTTTCAAGGGCTATAGATGTAATTAGTTATCTGTAATAACACCAAAGACAATTTCCTATGAGAGCCCGAGAAAATGAATGTCAAATTTCAAAAATTGACATCTTACACATGAAATATTCAGAATTTTACCTGTGTTCTCACAATTCTTGTGAAATTTGACATTTATTTTCTCGGGCTCCCGTGAGAAATAGTCATTGGTGTTATTTCAGATAACAAATTATATCTGTAGCCCCTGAAAAATGTGTAAAAGAATGCAATATTGTTGAAACTAATCTGGTACAAGGTTTTTGCCCACTAAAAATTAAAATTCCTCAATTCCCTGATGGATTCCTTCGTAAACTGTATAAAAATCGAGAGAAATATAATAAGATAAATAACAGCAGAAGTGGGCCTACTAAGTTCTATGTTTAAATGAACGCAATCTGTTGTCCTCATTTCTGCTCTTTTTACTTTTTTTTTTTTTATTATACTACAACAGGAGAAATTTCTGCAATTTGATTGGCTTAGAGCAGTGGTATTTCAGCTTAATTTGAAATACCTACATGTGAAAATTACAAACCTTTTGCGGGTAATAGTATAAACACGTAATAGCATGATATGGAAGTGATATTTGGCATAAATACCACTGGTGATATTTCAAAATTGTCTCAAATTTCACTCGCCTAACGGCTCGTGAAATTACGTTTAACAATTTTGAAATATCACTCGTGGTATTTATGCTAAATATTACTACAAATCATGCTATTACCTATACAAATTTTCCACAATTTTATGTTGCTATAGCAGCATTTCATGACGTGACCAGTGGATAAAAGATAAAACTGCCTGCATTTGCGTGACCTTATCCTGTAAACTAATTTACCTAAGGTCAACAATAACTTAGCCACATGTTACAAGTCAGCCCAGCAAAGATATACATCTACAAACCTGCACCGCATTCGATTGGGTCGGCGGTTCCCTCGGGGCACTTATGCGCCTTAGGACACAAGTATTCGGAGGGCTTGGACACATTGGCTCTGGACCCTTGAGGACAGTAATAACCAGCTGCACAGGGCCCAGTTACAAAGGAATTACTGTAACCTTTGCAGTAAAAACCAGGAGTGCAATCAAGACACTCATCTTCAGAGCGAGCTCCAGTGCTGTTACGGAAAGTGCCTGGAGGGCATCCAGCCGGTGCTTGGGTACCCTGTAGGCAGTAGTGTCCTGTCGGACATGGGCCATTTTTGGGGTACTCAGGTATTGAAGTCGGAGTAGAAGTATTAGCTTTGCCTTCACAGAACCATCCAGCTGTGCAAGGACCTTTGGGTGTAGTTTGAGCATAATCCTGTAATTGAAAGATTGTTAGATTAACTTGCCTGGTGAATGATGACTCTAACTAGTTGAAGCCTGAGTTGTTAGCTAAACTCAACTGTTCACACATATTTAATGTCGAATAATTACAAGTTAACGTGAGCGTAACATAACGTCCTTGAGAATAGCAAGAAGCATGTCAAACTAAGGTCACCAGGAGACTTACTTCCATCCGCAACTACAAATTGCGCTACGCTGAGTTACCAAGACAGACCTATCGGCGCCAAAAGTAGCTAATGAAAATTGATGTGCCCAATAACGTTCAATACCAACCAACACTGTGCATATTTCTTACCTGGCAGTAAAATCCAGCTGGACAGTCAGTGCACATATCAACTGTTGACAGTCCGCTGCGATTGCCGTAGGTTCCAGGAGGGCACGGTTTCAGTGTTCCATCCGGACAGTAGTAGCCGGCTTTACAGGGCTCGACTGACGACATGTTCTGATATGGACACATATTGCCTGGACCACACGAGATACAGCTTCCTTGCCCCTCATTGGGTTGATAAGTGCCCGGTAGGCAACTAAGGGCTGTAACGTTCCCTGTTGAACGTACAAAAAGATTCATCACATCTATTCAATTATCACCGATTATCAAGTGGTCATTTTAAGGACAAATTGGCAAACACAGAATACATTTAACATATCGGCCTTTATGACGTTTTTCAAGAAGCTAGAAAAAAAATCTGTTTCTTTCTAAAACAACCCTTTAAATCAACCTAAAATATCCCCTCCCCTGATGGCATTGTAGAGACCATAACACTGGACTAAGAAGTTTCTTATTTCATCTCATTTCTAAGACTCTCTCATACAGTCAGTTCCATCCAACTGATACGGATGCTCTTCAGATTGCAGACTATTTAAAAGGTACCTGAAGGACAGAAGAAGCCTCTTGGACAAATGTATCCCATGGATGGATGTGTGGGTGTTGGCGTGCTTGATCCCCTTGTGCAAATGAACCCAGCGTCACAAGGTGGAGCAGTGCCATTCAGAGTACCAGAGCCATTGCAGTATCTCCCTCTGGGACACGGTACACACTGTGATCTGTTAGCGATGCGTCCTTCGTTGTGGAATGTACCAGAAGGGCAAGGTTCTGGGTCAGAACCGTTGGGACAGAAATGCCCTGCAGGACACGCATCGTTCAAGAACGGGAACGGGAAGCTAACATAATCTGCATAATTCTTCGCCAGAAGGTCTTTCTCTGGTCCAGGTGATTTGGATCTCTCAGTACAGTAGTGACCGCCATAACAATCTCCCGATGGTTGCGTCAAACCTTCTCTTCCACAGTACTTGCCTCGTGGGCAATCGGTGCAGTTTCCAATGGCCATCAATCCTAATCTGTCATTATACGTACCTACAATTTGAAATAAGGAATTCGCTCTGAAGACATTACAAGTATTTTGCTGTTGTTTAAGGTTGATGTTATCGTGGTTTCTAAATGGTTTCTACCATCTCTACTGCATAATAATTTGAGCCCCGGTAAGATATGCTAACAAGATTTTGTTTCCCATAGAAACTACGATGCTTTTGGCATTCTCAGTTCCAGAACAGTCGCTAATCCCTGAACGAACACCTATGTAAGACGGACGCCTCAGTAAAAAAGACACCTACAGAGTTTTCATTAAGAATTCTAGTAGCAGGAGAAAGGTTTAATGTTACAGGAGAATATTTTGAAAGAGGCTCCAAGTCTGAATACAAAAAGAGGCTAACGAACGTTATACGGAGAATTCTGCGAAGAAAACGAAGAATTCTCCGTTCTCCGATGCCTAATGAACACCACGCAACGAGAGTTGGTCTCTGCCTTTCTTTACGTCCTTTAGTCCTTTAATTTCTATAAGACAGACATTACTCTTAGACGGACACTCAATGCCGCTTCCAGGTGTCCGACATAGTGAGAGTTGACTATACAACTTTTGGAAACTTTCTTCACAATAACAGTCGATTCATTCTAAGACGAACACCTGTGGGAACGACACTATGTGTCTGTCTAACTTCTCACAGGTTACCCTTCTTTCTTTTATACTTACGTTCTGGGCAGGGGAAGTCACGATAGTTCCCAGTGCCAGAAGGACAGTAATAACCCTTAGGACAAAGTGTAGCATTCACAACCGCAGCATTGGTAGCATCGCAGTAATGACCATCTGGACAAGTCTTGCAAGAACTCTTGCCTTGCTCATTTTGGAAAGTACCATTTTCGCATCTCACAGGTTGAGCTGTTCCCTCTTTGCAGAAGTGACCTGGTGTGCATAGATATTCTGATGGTGTTGCTGTGCTTTGACCACCGGGACAGTAATACTTTGGAGCACATTTGCTGGTCGCTGCAAAATTCCCAGTTCCTGCACAAAAGCTGCCTGGGGTACAATCTCTACAATCCCGCAGTTCTGTGTTCTTTGTGGTATTAGAGAACTTACCTGCAGGGCAAGGCACCGGAATACCTGTTCCTGATGGACAGTAGTGTCCGACTGGACAGTCAAACTGGTCGGGCACAGTAGAGCTATCATTGCAGTAATACCCTGCAGAACAATTTCCTTGGGGCGTGGTCATGGCGGCATGTGGGCAATATTGACCAAGTTTACATGGAAGAGGACGATAAGATCCCTGGGGACAATAGTGGCCAGCGGGGCAAATGTCACCTACAACAAAAAATTAAACAACAGATGATCGTGATGCAAAATAACTTGTTTTCACGTACAAAGGAAAAACTAAAAACTGCTGAGTTTAAGATGGTAATAGCACCAGATGAGTTATAAACCGCCGCCACGCACGTAAAGGTTCACCATTGCCTGTTTGTGTGTTTGGAATTTTATGTCTGTGGATGAGTCATCAAGGTTCTAACACTTAAAGTTAAAATAAGGCTGCAACAACAGAATTTACCTGTTGTCTTGTTCCATGCTGGGCAAATACATTCAAATGCAGTGTAACAGGTGTCTGCAGGGCTTGTTGCATTATCATAGTTGGGTACACCAATATCACCAGGTCGCTTAGACCAAGACCCACCAGAGCAGAAGAATCCCTCATCACAAAGTCCATTGGGCCACACCCGTCCATATCCCTCGCAGTACTTTCCTGGGTCACATAGTTTACATGCCGACTCTGATGTTTGGTCAGTTTCATTATTGTATGTGCCTGGTCTGCAAGGATGCTGTGTGGCAAATTCTGTGCCATTTGGACAAACGTGTCCCTTGGGACAAGCCGCTGGGGTGACTGTGGTACCATTGCAGTATTTACCTACAAATAAAAGTCGAGTTAAGAGGAAAGACGCCTAATAAATGCTAAATTTGTATTATTCTATCAATTATTTTTTTCTGAAAAATGTTTCTCTTCTCTTGTGCTCTGAGTTAATTACGGGGTTCAAACATTGCATGAAGGCAAAACAAACTGACACTAGTCGTCGACTACATTGGTTAGGCCACAGACATAAATATCGGCGCTTGGTGTTCTTGTCGTTCGAAATACCATGGTGATAGTCATGGTAAGGAAAGTGCTGCTCCAGTTTATACCTGATGGTAATGATGGCATCAATGATCAAGATTATAACCACACAACCTACCTGCAGGACACAGGTCACATGCAGCCATTCCTGGTACAGCTGCGTAATATCCAGGGTCACATGCATGGAATGTACTGCTTCCTTCTGGACACTCATGCCCTACAGGGCATATCCCTCCAATGCCAGTGTAATGCACATCTGGAGCACTTACATTCACTCCAGATGTGCAGTAGAAACCTACAAGAAACAACAAACCAAACATGAAAACTCAACACCTCTTGATAGTAACTCGCTTCGTGTGTAACTGTGTTTCAGGATCTGTTGTGGTTTACTATTGTGCCACTATTGTGTTGCTTGGTGTCTTCTCAATTTTTTTTACCATACTTATAGTTTTTGTGTTACTAGTGTGTTGTCTTCCGAATTCATTTATTATACTTAAAGTACACACAACACAGAAACGGGAGAAATTTAAAAACTGGCCAAAATTATTGGAGAAGAAACAATGTATCTACATTTCTATGTAAGGGCAGATGCATATATGACCTACACTAGGCCCTGTGCTCCTAGATAGCATGTCAGGTGACTACAAATGTAATACTAACCACTTTTACATAGTCCAGTCACGGTTGCACGCCCACTAGTCTCGCAGTAGAATCCTCCTGGGCACTGCGTGCACTCAGACTCATTTGCCAGGCCAGTCCTGTTGCCAATAGTACCTACAGGACAGGGTTGAGTATCGTAGCCAGTCCCTTCTGGACAGTAGAACCCAGCAGGGCAGGGATCAGGAAGAACAGCTTTAGTGCACTGATATCCTGCAGGGCACACGTAGCATGAAGAAGCATCTAACGTGGAAAAAGTGACATTCATGAGCCTAATTCAAAGAATCATTACGTACATAAAAGAAAAAATAAGAATAACATTGCCCAGAATCTCTTTAAGGTGCGTGGAAAATTGCATTTCTCATATATACATTTTTGTTTTGAATTATTTTTGTTAGAATGACTGCCTAACCACCACAACCGTTGTTTAACTAAGGACACAGAAGATTGTGAACTACCAGTTTATCGTCTTCAACAACCATTTCTTGCAATTGCTGGTACAGTCTGTATATATCAACTCTGGAGGAATCTTAGTTCTTATTCACCCTGTCTTTTCCTCCATAGAGTTTCTCCCGCTCCCTTTATTACGCGTTGCTCAATTTTCCTTTGGTTTGGGGGTGGGTCGGAGAGAAAACATCCAGATTGTCTAGCCCTTCAAAGCATATCTCATTTTCAAGAAAATGTGTCGCTAATTTCTGAGAGGTAATGAGGAGTAATATCTTTCATCTGACACCAATGTAACAACAAACCTGTGTGATTCATGTACGTTCCGTTGTAACACGTCTGTGGTTTGAAAGAACCTTCAACACAGAAGCTGCCTTTAGGACATATGTCTCCAGTGATCTTGTCCTCAGGGTTGCTCTTGGAAGCATTACCAACACAGAAGAAACCACGCAGGCAATTACCACTTACAGCAAACAGACCAGTTTCATCACAGAACTTTCCTGGATCACAACCAACACAGTCTTCTACTCGCACCTTGCCTCGACTTGGCTGGTAGGTTCCTTTGGGGCACTGCACAGGAGATGGGGTACCTGTGGGACAGTAACTGCCATTTGGGCAGTCTGTGCCATAAGGTTGATCTATAGGCATTTCTTCAGGAGAACCTCCTCTACACCAGAAGCCTTCACGACACTTTTTGGTTGGAACTATGTTTCCTGTTCCATCACAGTAATACCCTGCTGTACAGGGTAAGCATCCTGATACATTCTGTAGCCCAGTTAGGTTGTAAAAGGTGCCTACAAAAATGATGAGAAGCAATACACCGTCAAAAAAATTAACCACCATCTACGAAACGCGCTACTAGACAATTTACATAGAGTTAGGAATTTTGTAAGATGTATCATACACAACACTATTCACTAAGGTCATTTGCGATGTGGAAATTCCGTTCTGTAGGAATCTGGGTTTTATAGATTTAGTGCCCTAAACCCTTGCTAACAGGGGGAAAACCACTAAATGTCTCCAAACAACCTTAAAAGTAAGCTACATTCATTCTGAAATTTACAGACGGCCACTGATCAAGTAAGGACGTGGCACGCTGAATTCACTGTTGCAAGAAGTTAGTGTACCAGTAACTTGTAGTGAATAAAGGAAATCATACCAGCGGGGCATCCAATTCCCTCTGAAGACCCTTCAGGACAGTATTCACCCAGTCTACATGCATCGCCTGTCTTGCCGTCAGTTGGTGTTGGAGTTGTAGATCCATTGACACAATAGTGACCTGACAAAGCATTAGATTATTAAAATTTAAGAGATATATGACTAGCGTTTAAGGTAAACTGGTGATTGCTTCACTGCACAAATACCATCTTTGGGTATGCAATGTTGAGGAGTCAAAAGAACTCTGATTCCTTCATCACCTTAAGTAATAACGTTTTACAAACCTGCATTACAAGGTCCTGTAGGCTTCCTCAATCCAGTTGATCCACAGAACACTTTGGGTGGGCATGGTGTGCAATCTGAACGTCTCTCAAGCCCTGTGTCATTGCTGTAAGTACCCGCAGGACATGGAAATTGTCTTTCTGTTTTTGTTCCAGCTGGGCAGTAATTACCGGCTGTGCACTTGGTTGGGTATATAACACCTGTAAGATTTGTGGATGGGTCACAGTAATATCCTGGTGGGCACTCTTTGCACTGATATTGACCCTCTTCATCTTGATATTCTCCTGGAATGCAGTTCTGTGGTTGGCCGCTTCCAGTGGGACAGCTTGCTCCCCTTGGACATATGACAGTGGCATTGTGTGTAGATCCACTTGGACAGTAAAATCCTTGTAGGCACTGAAACAGCACCTCTGTAGCTCCATGTAAGGGACAGTAGAATCCTGCAGTACAGTTCAAACAGTCTTCCACCTTAGATTTACCTGCATATGGAGAATACGTCCCAGCAGGGCATGGTCTCTCGGTTTCTGTCCCTACAGGACAATAGTAACCAGCTGTGCAGTTTCTTGGATTAGGAACTACATCACCGCCATTGCAATAATATCCAGCTGAACAGTTTCCTTCTGGACTTGCAAGTCCTGTCTGGCCACAGTACGTGCCTCTGAGGCAACTCTTTGGTTCTGAAGAACCTCGGGGACAGAAGTGCCCAACAGGGCAAATACCTCCAGTAAAGTTCACCGAGTATATGGGACAGGTGAAGTCATTGGAGTTATTAAAGGTCGTATTCACATTAAGAAGTGGTTTCTTTGAATATGCACCCCTTGAACAGTACCAGCCTTCATCACAAGGTCCATCAGGATAGGTGTTACCATAACCCTCACAGTATTCCCCTGGTGTGCATGGTATACAGTTCGAAGGTTGAGTTGCATGAGTCTCATTGTTAAATGTGCCAGGCGGACATTTGAATGGAGTGGTTGTCTCTCTGGGACAGTAGTGTCCTGTGGGACAAATGCCACCGCCTTGAGAAGAGTTAACAGGATTAGGTCTGATAGCGCGAATCTGACAGAAGAATCCAGGGTCACACGAGCCATTGGGAGCAGCCAGGCCCTCAAAATCACAAAACTTTCCTCCATCGCAATCCATGCAGCCTGATAAGCTTTGAAGTTTCTGGGTTGGGCCATAGGTGCCTATTGGACATGGTTGCGGTTTGTGCGACCCTTGTAAACAGTACGAACCTGGTGGACAAGGGGCGCCTGTCACAGTGTCATTGGGTGTTGGTACACTTGCACCCTCCACACAGTAATATCCTGCATGACACTGGTCAGTTGGAACTGTGATTCCGGACTTATGACAGTAGTAACCTTTAGTGCACTGAGTGCATTGTGCTTCTTCCATAAGCTTTGTCACATTACCAAAGGTTCCGACAGGACATGGATACTGCTTGGCCCATTTGGTACCATTGGGGCAGAAATATCCTGCAGGGCAATCAGATGGTGCAATAACTCCACAAGAGCCATTTCCTTCACATGACATGTTTTGTCTAGCTTCATTTGGATCACAGTAGCTGCCAGCTGGGCAGGTGTAGCAAAAACCTTTCCTCGAGTATGGCTGATAAGTCCCAGCAGGGCATGGATTGTGAAGTCCGCTACCCTCAGGGCAATAATGACCAGGTTGACATTCCTTGTCTGGAGGACTTTGCTGGGTTTCTCCTGCTGGACAGTAGAATCCCTCAGAACAATTTCCACTGGGGTAATCAAGTCCAAACGTTGGGCAGAACATACCGGGAATGCACGGCTTACAATTGTTCTTAAACTGGTTGTATTCAGTGTCAGCATAAGTTCCTGGTGGGCATGCTGTTGGGTATGAGCTTTTTGTAGGACAGTAGTAACCTTTTGGGCACCTATCTCCAGTTGTTTGATTGACAGGATGACTATAAATAGTGCTTCCATTGCAATAGTGTCCAGCTGCACAGGCCCCAGACTCACTGTCTAGTTTATCGGTCAAACAGTAATATCCTGGCGTACAAGGCAATGGTTCATGAGATCCCGCTGGACAGAAGCTGCCTTTCTTACAAAATCCTCCAATTTCACCAATCAGTGGACAGACAGCAGTACCATTTGCTATGTCGCTTGTGTTTAGAGGCCTCTTCTGCCATGACCCACCAGTACAGAACCAACCACCAGCACACAAACCTGATGGCTGAGGCAAGCCGCTAAACTCACAATATTCTCCAGGAGGACAGATTGTGCAGTCGAGGACATTATCACCCAAGGTGACATTTTTGTAAGACCCTTTTGGACATGGAATAGCTGACGCTGAGCCATTGGGGCAGTAGAATCCTTTGGGGCAGTCAGTAACATTTGTTGAAGCATTCGGACAGAAATAACCAGGAGGACAAACAAGGCATTCACTTTGTGCCCACCGAGAATTGTACTCGCCACCTTTGCAGGCAATTGGATATTGAGAACCACCTGGACAGAAGTGGCCGGGTGGGCAAGGACCTCCAGTGTCTGAGACATTCGGTTTTCGAGAGGCTGATTTCTCAATACAGTAGTAGCCAGGATCACAAGGGCCATTTGGCCAAGATAAACCATCTTCTTCACAGTATTGCCCACCGGGACATTTCTTACAGTCGGCAAAAGACGTTGCATGGGTTCTGTTATTATAGTAGCCAGCAGGACAAGCTATTGGAGCTAGTGGATTACCCTGTGGACAGTAGCTTCCTGTGGGACAAATTCCTGCATCACCTCTGTTACCGCCAGATGGTTGTTGTTGGTCAGAGCCATTATGGCAGAAAAATCCCGCATCACAAAGTCCTGAGGTTGCTGTAGCATTTAGGAGAGCACAGTAGTGGCCTGGATCACATAACTTACATTGTTCTTCTCTAGAAAGGAACTCAACTGGACTGTAGGTTCCTCTTGGACAAGGTCTCCAGTCGTGTCCCGTGCCAAGTGGACAGTACCAGCCTGAAAAAGAACAAGTCAAAGATACTCTTATTTTCTGTTGGCTTCCACCGGGAGGCTTAATCAAAATCTGTACTTCAAATATGTAGTTGAAACCATTTTTAGCAAGATCGTTAAGTGACGTGAGGAACATATCTAAACGGACAACTCAAATTTAATTCGGATTTTTGGGTTCAAAAAAACTAGGACATTGAGAGGATCTACCAACGAAACAGTTTCCTTAGTTGCTGGAGCAAATTTCAAAAAATTCAAGCTTATTTAGAAAAGAAGATGTAGATTAAGCGAAGAATACAGTTAGTCCATACCTGGCGGGTGTAGAAAACGCAATTTTTTGTACTTGTGACTCATATCCTTATTTCTTACTCACTTTCAAGGGGAATTGGGGGAGGGGGGGTTCTTACCAGCAGGACAAGGTTCTGGATAAACTCTATTGATACAATAGTACCCGGGTGGACACGTGTAACACTCAGCAGCTTGGGTGCGGTTCATGTACGTTCCTGGAGAACAAGGAAGAGGACTGGCTGTGCCAACAGGACAATGATGCCCAATCCAGCAAACATCACCTGGAAAGAAAATTGTGAAAGGTTCTGTTTGTTATAGAAGCACAAACTCTCATGCCAGGTTATTTTGTTGGGGATATGAGCCTTCTGATTCCCAAACAACGTGGGACTGAGATTGGGTAGGAAAAAAATCTATTACGTTGCAACGTTGTAAAAGATAAATCAAAAGATACAAAACGTCACATATCAATTTTTTTATTTGCAGACGTAGTTCGGACCACCGTAAAAAATATATTAGCTTAAAAAGTAAGAGCTCCTTTGATTGCTCTGCATGAAAAACAGCACTAAAGGCCACTGTTGCTCAACAACAGCTACAGTACTTACCAGTAGTACCGTCTGTTGGTTCACTCACAGAGGCATTTTGTTTGCAGAAATACCCTGAGGAACAATTCCCAGTTGTTTGGTTGAGACCATCAATAGCACAATACTCTCCTGGATCACACCCCTTGCACTCTGCTTGGGAACCTAGCTGTTCTGTGGGGCCGTATGTACCTTTCTTGCAGGGGATAGTGACAGTTGTGCCAGCGGGGCAGTAATGTCTGCAGGAAAGAAAAGAGAGAAAATCTAACGCAGTTCCTTGCTATTTAGGTATAACGGTTCGTAAAGATTTTTGGATCCAATATCCAAGACTTTTTCCAAAACAATATTTTCTTTTTTCCAGACTCAAGGTTATCAAATAGGCGATCAGTGGAGCGGGAACAAAAGTCTCATGATGTGCTACAGACGTACAGGCAAGATTGAGCAAGATTTGACTAAAACGAAAAAAATTCACATTATAAAGCATTTATTGAAGCCTTAAAAAAAATACTCAATACTTTTTACCATTTTTCCAGACGCGACCTTTATTTTCCAGACCTCTTCCAGGTCTGAAAAAAATTGCTGGGCAAATTTCAAGACTTCTTCAAGAATTCAAGACTCTGTACGAACCCTGAGGTACGGCCGTGACAGACCAGGCAGTCTGCAGTGACTGTACCTCCACCTAAACTTAGTTCTAACGCGCAATTAAAATCCTTACCCAGTAGGACAAATTACACCAGTTGTTCCATCATTAGGAGAGGCATTGTCAGCACCGCCAATACAGTGAAACCCAGGTGAACAGTCATTTGTCCAGATTTCATTTCCCTCCCCTGCACAATATTTGCCGGCTGGACAACTGGTACAATCACTGACATTTTTACCATGTGTCTTGTTATTGAATGTCCCTAAAAGAAAGATTGAGGAACATAATTTTTTTAAAACCTGATGATACACGACTGCTAGTTTTGCGAACAGCTTCAAAATTTCTGATCAATATCAACTCATCCTTACACTAAAATTTATGACTTCCGGTTTTTTTGGTCTAAAAAATTAGACGTAAAGTTTAGCCGTGTTTTTATCAGATATGAAGACATTCATTAAACATTAATTTCCTTTGATTTTTTCGAAGGCTCTGTAAGTGACAAGAATAGGTAAAACCAGACTATGGTTTCAATGACATGAGCTAAAAATAACAAAAAACTTAAGGTTAAAAGATAATTGCAATGCTTCCTTCCATAGTAGATACACCATTAGCTTAATCTGTTAAGTTTCACTGTCGCACTTGGCTATTGTATCGCGGGTGTGAGGCATGACTTAATTACTAGCAGGCTATCCGTCATTTCTTTACATCCAGTGTGGCTGCACACAACATAACAATCAACATTTCTGTAAACTTGTACTCGTTCTCGGTGTTTGTTTTGTTTCCCAGAAACCGGAGGTACTGTTACAAGAAGCAAGTTCAACATTGACGAGACCACAAAGTTTTTGAATCTTACTTTTATCATCAATCATAGCTTGACCTCTTACCTGCTGGACACTTGTGTTCACGTGCAAATTTAGTTCCACTTAAGCAGTAATGACCTTTGATACATGGGCTTGGGAATTGCACGCCGTGGCTACAGTGTGTTGCATTGAGAATTGTTGCATCACAGTAAAACCCTTCAGGGCAGGTCTTGCATGATCCCTGTTGGAACTCATCTTGGTATTTTCCGCTCTCACAAGGCACCTGATAAGCACTTCCAGCCGGACAATGATGTCCTGGGGTACAGGTGTACTCTGGTGGAGTTTTTGTCTTCTGCCCACCTGGGCAGTAGTAGCCTGCATCACATGGTCCTGATGGCTGCTCCAGACCTCTCGCCCCACAGTAATACCCAGGCATGCAGGCTAGACAGCTACTTATATTTTGATTGGCAGTAGAATTTGAGTAGGTTCCCTCAGGACACTTAACTGGGTCATACGTTCCAGCAGGACAGTAGTGACCCATGGGGCAAACGCCTCCGGTAACATTATCTGTTGGAGCAGCAAATCTGGCTCCCTCTTTACAGAAGTAGCCAGCGTCACAGGGACCTGTGACATTAGACAGCTCGGCAACAGCACAATAGTGACCTGGAAGTAAGATTCAAAACAGAACAGTTTATTTCTAAGCCTTTGCTAAGAGCGAAAAAAAAAGGGACAAGTACTGATGGGGGTTACGTATCAGTGGTTGAAGCGTAAATCATCCTTGAAGGACAAACTGTTCGACTACACTTTTTGTTTTCTAAATTGGTGCTAGGAAACGAGCGGAAAAGTAACTCTTTAAAGGACGACACCATGTTAAATAGACACATCAAAAGTGGCTGGATGGTTCTGACTAGCAGTTAATTAGGTGTTTGCAAGGTAATGACCAAACCGTACTGTGACCTGAACTCTTTACTGTCTCCTACAACAAATTACCTCTCAAACATGGTGTTGGCTCACGAGAACCATTAGGACAGTAGAACCCTGGCTGGCAGACTCCTCCTGTAGTTGTATTGGGACAGAAGCATCCCATTCCAATTGAAGAATTACAGTAACCAAGGACACCCACTTCAGTTGGTTTATTAGACCACGCTCCACGTACACAGTACCAACCCCCTGCACACTCCCCACTCGGTTTTTCAAGGCCTGCTTTGTCACAGAATTTGCCTGGCAGACATGGTGTACAACCACTGCAAGAGAAAAGTATTTGACAGCAAAGTCAACAGGAACAAAAGTCCTTATAACTCGCTAAATGCACCACACGGGATTTGTCCTCCACCCTGAATAAACCATAATCTCACCATACTCTAGCTCCAATACTTAATATAGAGAATTTTCTACCAGGAGCCCAAGAAATAACCAGAATTTGTTCAAGATTTTATCATCAATGTATCATTAGTAACAGGAAATTGCAAACAGTTCACGTAAAATGTCTAGTGACTGGTGTCAATTTGTCAAACGCACATAAAGAATCCAAATATAAGCAAGAATCGTTGAGCAATAAGAACTTAAATTAAACACAATAAACTACTACCTCATGCTTTGTCGCCTTGTCTCATTATTGAAATATCCCTTGGGGCATGGATTATCAAATGGTGCCTCAGTTCCCACTGGACAATAATGTCCCACTGGACACTCCAGAACACATGCTGTTGAGTTGGATGGACAGTAGAACCCAGCACAACAAGATGTGCAGTTTGCTTGGCCAGTGCGGTCATTGTAGCTACCAGCTTCGCAACCAAGTGGATATGAGGTTCCTGCTGGACAGTAATGCCCCACTGGGCATGGTCCTCCGGACTCTGTCACACTTGGTGGGTTAGGCACCTTAGATCCCTTGTGGCAATAGAAGCCAGGGTCGCATGGTCCAGAAACATTTCTTCGTCCAAGTTCTCCGCAATAAAATCCCTCTGTGCAATTTTGACACTGATATTCATTTTCTAAGAACTGTACATTGGAGAAAGTTCCAGGTGGACAATTTTTGGGTTCGCCTGTGCCCAGTGGGCAGTAATGGCCTTCTGGGCAAGGACCAGAATCTGAGCTTGCATTAGGTGTTGCTGAATCGGCACCACGACGGCAGAAGTAGCCAGCAAAACATTCTCCAGAAACAGCAGTTGCATTCTCGTGTGCACAAAATTTACCAGAATCACAAGGGCGACAGCCTGCAAAAAGTAGATCAGGGGTCAATTTTATTAAACTTTTACAAGTGTAGCTATTGTTTTCAGAGCCTAAAAGATTGGCTACACTTGTAAACTACACTTGTAAAAGTTTTATTAAATAGATCCCAGAACAATACTTTAACATCATGTGAATACGTTGAATTACATATTGAATTGAATATTCTGAGCAGCACTTTCATTTAACCTTGACTGGCAAGCCAGTCCTATAGACGTACTATGTACTGGTTACTTGTCAACAGGTTCTACTGTGCATATCATTAACAACCTATAGTCAGAGGTCGCAATGTGCTAATCTGCTAAAAATTCAGTCGTGCTGTTCCAGGAAACAAAATTACAGTCAACTCTCGCCTTGAGGACACCCCGATAACACGGACAGCAGCTAAATCCCTGGCAAAAACAGATTAAAGACGTTTGACTGAAATAAACTCCCGCTATTACGGAATCTCGCTAATGAGGACACTAACTCGAGGTCTCTAGCGTGTCCGCTATAAAGGCAGTTGACTGTATAAGGAATAGTCGCTAAATAATCACTGGCAATGAATTTTCTGAAACGTCATAGTAAAAAACAATATCTAGTGCACTGACATCCTACACGCTTAATGTACTCTCACTTGTCGCATTTGATAATCCAGATGCATCTCCGTACGTTCCCTTTGGGCAGGGTTTCCAATCAAAGCCTGTTTTTGTTGGACAATAGAATCCTTTAGGGCATGGCTCTGGGTCTTGACTCTTGTCGTTTACACAGTAAAACCCAGCAGGACAATCAAGACATGCATCAGCAAGAGGATCCTTCATGTATGTTCCATCCTAAAGTAATCCGAATATATTGTTACACTGAGCACTTGTGTCACTAGTTGAGACAAGGGAGGGGGGAGTGGGGGAGCCTAGGCAACCACGAGGGCGGAGGAAAAGTCACTTTACAGTCGACAGATTTGCCGAGATCCAAAAATATATTTCCATTAGCAACTGATAAAAGAAAACTAATTAATGAACATGTTACAGGTCAAATTTGATTTCAGGCTAATTTTATTTTAACCAAGGTTGATTCACAGCTTCCTTTATCTCCTAGCCCTGGAAGACCAAGGAAATTGAGAATCAACCTAGGTTAACAAATATACAGGAGTATAGCGACAAGTTAAAAAGTATAGAGAAATGTTCACTATTCTCAGGCCTCAACCAACACATACCTCACATGGAATAGGTTCTGGTGTTTTTCCCGGACAATAATGTCCTGGTGTACAGTTCCCTCCAGTAATGCCATCTTGAGGAGCTGGATGCTCTGCCCTTCCTCTGCAGAAATAACGCGGCCAGCAGTCACCACTGGGCGCTACAAGTGCGCTTCCATTACAGAACAAGCCGGGTGTACAGTTTGTACATTCATAAATGTTCCTGAGGCCTAAAGAGTTGGAAAATGTCCCAGGAGGGCAACTCTCAGGAGCGATAGTGCCGCTTATGCAGAAATGGCCTTCAGGACATTCTTCACCCGTGGAACCATCGGTCGGAGTAGGTGTGTGTGAACCAAGTCGGCAGTAATAGCCTTCTTGGCAGTCTCCACTAAACGTTGGTGATGAACCTGTGAAGATATTAAGTAATTAAAAGAACGGACTACAAATCAATTGCTCTGTTTAGGAAGCGTTTTACTTATATTACCTCTTTCGATAAAACGAAGAAAATTCCCGTTAAACGTGGTCGCTAGTATCAAGGGTGAGCTCATTAGAGGCTCGAAACTGATTTACGTTTTAGCGCCTCAAACTGACGTAATATTACATTACAGAATTAGGGAGTGTGTATTGGAGGTTGGAGGCTAGGACATGGAAGTAAGGTGTGTTCTATTTGATTTGACTTTTTAAATATTGACTGTTATGACACAAATACTGATGACCCAGACGTACTCAATGCGGCCAAGAAGTAAGGACAGAAACAAATAATTCATATCAACATAACAAGTAAGAATCTCATTTGGCCAGAGAAACTGAACTCGGGACTGAAATCAAATGCCGTAAGCCAATTAGTCATACTACCACCTCCATTTTCCATCTTACCATAGCAGAATTTTCCAGGTGGACATTTGACACACTGATCAGGGTGGAAGAGCTGTGTGCCATTTCCATGAGTTCCGTTTGGACAGCCAAACTCTGTGGCATATCTCGTTCCATTGGGGCAGTAGTACCCATTTGGACATGGGTAGGGTGTGAAGTCGCTTAGGTCATCCTTACTGTCACAGTAATGACCAGCAGGGCAGGTCTTACAATAGTCTTGTTGTACTTCATCCTGGTAGGTTCCAGATGGGCAATGGACTGGCTGAGGACTTCCTTCTCGACAGAAATGCCCCTTAGTACATGACAGCCGCTTATCTATTGATTCACCAGAAGGACAGTAATATTTTGCTGAGCAAAGCGCAGTAGGCTTAGTTAATCCCCTAGTTTCACAGTATGATCCCTCCGTACAAGCGGTACAGTTGTCCTGATGGCTGTTTCCCGTGTTATTTGAGTATGTTCCTATTGGGCAAAGCTGCGGAACTTTGGTACCCTTGGGGCAATAGCGCCCTGGTGGGCAGATGTCCCCAGTGATTCCATCTGATGGTCGAGGCACCTTAGCTCCGCTAGTACAAAACCATCCTGCATCACATTCTGCAGTGACTGCATCCTTTCCTTTGCCAGCGCAGTAAAACCCTCCTGTACAAGCGGTTGGCTCATGCGAACCCTCAGGACAGAAGAAGCCTTCTTGGCATTCTCCTCCAGTAGAATTTGCAGGGCACAGACAGTCACCTGAGGTGAAGTTATCATAGTCCTGAGGTTTGTCTGTGTAAGCTGCATTGACGCAGAAATAACCAGCTGCACATGGCCCGGTGGGTCCCGAGAGCCCTGATTTATTGCAGTATTTTCCACCAGGACATGGTGAACAATCTGCCACACTCACACCCTTTGTAGCACCATTGAAATAGCCTTTGCTGCAAGGATACTGTGTAGCGTATTCAGTGCCATTGGGGCAATAATGGCCGGGTGGACAAGGATAAGGATTAAAGTCTGTGGAGTTCTCAGGACAGAAGTAACCTGCTGGGCAAGTAAAGCATGCGGCTTCTCCTTCATTGGGATTGTATGTTCCTCTTCGGCACCCTAGAGGGAATGCTGTACCAAGTTCACAGAAATGGCCCTTTGGGCAGGGTCCTCCAATGGCTGACACACTGGTTGGTCTTGCTGTGTTCGAGCCTCGTCTGCAATAAAAGCCTGGTGCGCATTTCCCTGATGAAAAGAAATGAATAAACAGAAGCACGTCAGAACCTAGACTGGACTGGAAACACAATAACTTAATGACTAAAAATGGGGTAATGAGTGATGGACATACATCGAGTCCCTGCCTACCTGTTGGTTCTGTGAGGTTTGACTGCTCACAGTAATGACCATCCGAGCATGGCGTACACTGGTCTACGCTCTCAAGCTGGGACACATTAGAAAATGTACCGTTGGGGCAGCCTATGGGTTCAGATGTTTCTACAGGACAGTATGCTCCTGGAGGGCAAACACCACCGATGCCACTGAAGTTCTGACTGGGGCGAGGAGTGTTCACCCCTGAAACACAGAAGAACCCTGGATCACAGTCACCAGATATGTTACTTGGGAACGTTTCAATTCCAGCACCACTGCAATACTTGCCAGCAGGGCAGGGATGGCACTCATTTTCACGAGCGAGACCCAACTGAAAAACATAAGTAGATACAAACTTAAAGCGAACTACAGGTAAAAAAAGATGAACGTGATCATCTGTGTTCTCTGGCAACATTACCATTGTGTAAAAGATCTGATGAATGCTGCAGTTCTGGTTTGCAAGCCCATGACAAGGCGGCTATGTGGGTGACCAATGTAAAAATATTTTTTCGAAACATTTACATAAAAAATGGAGTTCAGGTCCCAAAGGGGTTAAGTGCTACCAAACCAACATGGCTGCCCGTGACTTAACGTGCAAAACCAGCAAGCTACCTTTTTGCAAGCTTTCCTTACTATTATTATAGTGGTTTATGCCCTCAAGGGCTCTAAACTCTAATTATTACCTCAAGGAAATATGAAAAAAAAATTAACATACGTTAGTACATGTGCTTGATGTGGTCACAAGATAGATTTTGATAATTACGAAGTTTACCTGGGGATTGTATGTACCAGCGGGGCATTTTGGCTGTGATAATCCAGTTCCACCAGGACAGTAGCGACCCTTAGGACAAGGGATTGGTTTCTTGCTATCAGCTTGGGCAAAATGAGCACCATTGCAGTAAAAACGTTCCGGGCATTCTAGACATGTTTCAAGTCCTGTGACGTTGCTGAAAAACAAGCAAAGTTAAACGTTTACTCAAACGAGCTCAATTGTCAAATATGGAACAACTTTTGTGGAATTTAATTCCTATGGACCGCATCCAAGTTGAGAAGAGAAAGAAAAAGTTGTCGTGGTGTGTTCTTACAGCCTCAATAAAACGTGGCGTAGGAAAGATTTACCTGGAAGTCGTGCAGTGACGGGAAAGAAATGCACCAGAGTAAAGAGTGTGATATACGCACATAATCTTTGTTGTTTTCCTTATTAAACCTACTGCTTTTTGACGTTTTTATTGCCGTTAACGAAGCGAAGACCACTCTTCTTAACAAGCAAAGCTATTAATACTTAGTGGGTCACGGAATATATGTTATTGACCAACCTAAACTGTTAGTATACAACAACTTACAATACAATAAACTGGACTGCCATTTGATATCATGTAAAAATAACGGTAACAAATGGGAATCAGGTGCATGCCTTCTTAAAAAAATATCACTATTATCATTTTGCAACTGGAAAGGTGTGGAGATCTATAGGGATACCTGTAGGTTCCTGGCGCACAATCCTTGAATGTATCTGTTCCAGTTGGACAGTGGAACCCAGCTGGGCAAATGTTCCCAGTCACCCCATCCAAGGGTATAGGTGTAGTTGCCTTACTGACGCAATACCATCCAGCCCTGCAGATACCGTTTGGCGCTGTTAGGCCTTCGCCTGTGCAAGATTTTCCAGGGTCACAAGGGATGCATTCATCTTCTCTTTCCAGTCCTGTTCTATTGCTGTAGGTGCCATTTGGACACGGATTTTCATACGGCCGTTCACTACCAACTGGACAGAAGTAACCAGGGGGACACACACCACCATACGTTATGTTTGAAAGCAGTGAGCCATTATTCTGCAAATAAACACGGGCTTAAATGGGCGGTTCTATAGACACTTTTAGTTATTCTTAAGCTTGAAGACGCCATACGTTTACTAAGTATATTTCTGTCTAGGACATAATGCAACGAGTTTCAAAGGAATAGTTATTTATCTGCAGGAAAGCGCAGGCTTTCAACGACTGAGGTATGGTAGTTTCTTGGTGCTGCAGATGATGTTAACAAGCAATGACATGACCCAAACGATCGATTTTCAAAATGAAACACAATGAAAAGTAATTGTTTCTGCAACGCTAAGAACATTCTCTGCAACAGATAAATACACTACTGATTGCGTCAAGTTCAACACACTGATAAGAACTTACGGGTGTTGGGCTTGGGGAACGACCAGTGCAGTAATATCCAGCAAAACATTTGCCTTCAGTGGCATTCAATCCTGGCTGTTTACAAAATGACCCAGCATCACAAGGCAAGCAAGAATCGATTGTAGCTGTTCCTGTATTCGGGTTAAAGGTACCCTGCAGAAAAGAAAATTGCAACCTCAATAACGTTAATTCAGTCACCAGGCGAACTGTAGAGTCTCTCGCAAGATCTCACAAGAATGACTTGACTCTTTGCGGGAAAATTAGAACAAACAACCAAAAAATAGACTTGAGTGATGACGTCACAAAAACGTAACTTGCGAAATAACGGTATTGGCCAAAAATGGTCAAAAATCAGTGTGTTAGAAAGTGTTCGAGCAAATTGGAGGGGAGATATAATCACCGTTAAGCACTGATAGATCCATACAAATTCTTTGCAGATACGTAGGATTTACATGGGGACATCAGAACATAACGGTACTTCTTCCCCCCAATGTTGTTTAGGGTGTACGTGCATATTTCTTATGTAATTTCTTGTGTTTAACAGTATTCAACAACGCAAAAGCTCCGACTAGGTTCAGTATTCCTGTTTTCTGAATACTTACGGGTGGGCATGCTGTGGGTTTAATACTGTTTGGAGGACAATAGTGGCCTGAGAGACACGGCTTTGGAAATGTCAGCCCCATTTCATCACAGAAATTCTTCTCAGTGCAATTAGTGCACCGCTCAGCACGATCACTCTGTAGACAAAAACGTGAAAGATTAAACACAAAATGCCTGTGTTTTCAAAGCATGTTAAATAATAGCGAAAAGGAAGTGCGGAATTTTGAAACGAATACTCAACGAAATAGCAAAGTACACTCTGGAGCCAAGTCAAACTAACAAACCAGACGCTAGCACTTGCTGTGACGTAACCATTTATGAAGCTAGCCCCACTTACCCAAATATTGTCAACACACATAGTCAACATATCTCCATTGCACATTTGCGGGCTTTGCTCATTATACTGTACACCAGTATAAATGGATTATAACATTTACCAATACCTAATTTAAATTATGATATCTGAACGCGTACCTCTTGGTAAGTTCCCACAGGGCATTGGACGGGCGAAGAAGCTGCCTCACCAGAAAAGTGACCTTTGGGTGTGACAAACTGGGTTGGTGTAGATGCCCCACCAGTGCAATAATGTCCAGGGGAGCACGGGCCAGTTGGTTTGGGGTTAGTATCACCTGCACAGTAGTATCTGAAAATACAACAAAATATAAAAGCTCAACAAACCCTTTTATTGTTATGGAGACTCCTCGCAATACAGGTCTACTAGTGGAGATGATCATAACATTTCACAAAGTAAAGAGGCTAACAACAAGGTTCCTGAATTATTTTTTCGTTCACGTAACTATACTTAATTCTACACTATTCTTCATCTTTTTGTGCCATTATTACCTCATGTATTTAGTTATTTTACCAACGTTTTACTTTGAGCTTTCTTTTCAATGCAAGGTGTTCTTTATTGCTCAAAATAGTAACTCAAAATAGAACGTCCTCTTTGACATCAGCGTTTATTCACACAATATTTTTATTCAACCCCACACGGCACAATTAGCAAATTGTTGCCCTATATGATGTGTTCACATTGTCGTTTCACTTTATTTCCTGCTGCCATGTCTCCATAAAACTAACCTGTGCCAGGCTCTCAGTTAGTACGAACGTCGCGAAAATAAAACAAGAAAAACGAAAATAAGACCCGCGCGATTGGCGAGGAGGACGTTGCCCTCTTTCCCCAGCCCCCGCGCGTTTTTCGCATCACTTTTCTCTGCACGACTGCACATGGAGCCTGGATCAGGATATTCTAAAGCAAAATGGAGTACCTTCAAGTACCTACCCAGGATCACAGGTAATGCAGTCATCAGGTTCCTTATTTCCTTTGGTTCCACTGTATTTCCCCACAGGGCAGGGCTCAGGTGTCTTTGCTCCTTGTGGACAGTATCCTCCTTGGGGACAGAGACCTCCAGTAGGACTTCCCTCGGGGGGTGCCTGAGAGAAATCATCTTTACTTCAATTACCGCAAGTCAAAAAAGAAATCCTTTTCCCACTTCCTACTATCATGTTGGCACGAAAAGCTATCTGGTGTCTTAAAGACATCACCTCAGTCATTCCTTACGCGCGGAGGAATAGAGAGCTTTAGATTCTAAGACGAAAACGACTTCGAGTACGAGATTTTCTCAATAGTAAGTAGTGCTCGCGCGTGGGGCAGCGTCATTTTGGCGAGAAAAAGAGGTAGCCTTCACCATTCAACGACGACTTTTGGCGAGAGTGTCGTAGTGGCGGGAACAAGTTATCAAATGTAAGAAGTTTTACGATTTTATAATTGGGAGAGGTCTCAACCTTCTTCAATAACGATAACAGTGCTAACTTTTCTGGTGAAAAAAGTACAATGTGTGGCTCGGATAACCACTTAAAATGACAGTCCCGTCTCCAGTTGGAGGGTACTTACGTGCTTTATCATTGACACTCTAGTAAAGCGCATTTTTAACCACTTACAGAAGTATAAGCTCTGCCACTGCAATAGAAACCGGCATCACATGGGCCACTAGGTTCTCGAAGTCCATACCCAGCACAGTACTGTCCAGCAGGACATGGGGTACACTCCTCGCTTCTCTTTACGCCAGACGAGTTTCCGTAGTAACCGCTTGGGCATGGCTGTGGAATGGTAGTACCAGTGGGACAAAAGAAACCCTACAACAAGAAAAAAAGGATGTCTTTAGCATAAATACAGTGTACTCTCTCTAAGGGCGAACGCCATTGTGACCTGCAGTAAATGTTCATCTTCTGTCCCGTGTGACTAATGAAGGCTAGGGGCCCGTTTCCAGAAAGTCCTGTTAATTTACGAGTTGCAAACCCTATTGTTTTTTATTTTTTTAATCAAAACAATCTCCAAACCAGTCCACTCTGTTTTGCAAACCGTCAATTTTCTTGCATAACCGTCAAAACTCGACCTCGAACCGGATAAGACCTCGAATCTTGAATGCGCACAAAATAGCTTTCCACGCCGGGTAACTGCCAGGACGTTCTAGAAACGGGTGATAGGAAACTCTTATCAAACTAGGTTGAAGACTGGTTTGATATAAGAACGGATGCTTAGAACAAATACACTTTGAGCCTCACCTCAGGACAGTTTTTAGGAGTTGGAAGGCCTAATTCATCACAGTAGTGACCCGAGAAGCAAACACTGCAATCCTGTACCGACACCGCAGCAGAAAGCTTTCTGTAAAATCCCACTGGACACGGATGTGTAAATCTGTAACCAGTTCCCTCGGGACAGTAGTAACCGGGAGGGCAGACATCAGCCTAGAAGGGAAATAGTGATATTCAACAAACTGCTTGTGCTCTTGAACTTTGGGCAGATGTTGGGAATATTTCACGTTCTTAATCTAGGGCAAGTTTGAGTGGATTGAATTTTCTGCCTAAATGCCGCAAATCTAAAAAGAATGGCTTGCTTCCCCTTCGTTAATCTCTTGTTCAAAGAGAATCGGATGTTTTAAAGGCTCCTGGAAATAATCACGTTCGTAGGCTTGGCTTTCCTGTTGCCTTTAGAAGCGGAAGAAATCGACTCTTACAACTTTAAGGGTTATTTTTTGAATGGAAGACTTACAAATAACTCTCGGTTCAAATACGTCCCCACCAATCAATCTTTAATTTACTACGAATTACCAGCATTTTGACTCCATCCTTTGCCCCTTACCTCTTTCTCTAGTCCTTCAGGTTCACAGTAATATCCTTGTGTGCATTTAATACACTCACTGACATGTTTTCGTCCTGTATGAGGGTTGAAGGTTCCGTTTGGACACTTGATTGGGTAGGCATTCTGTTCGAGAAATCAATAATGAATGTAAGGACATTCTGTATAGAAAAACGTCTCTTGGCGGTGATTCGGGCTCCCACCTCCCAGACTGCGAACTTTTGTCCCAAGCAATTTTTTGTAGTCAGAGGGAGCCATGGTAAGCCAAGATGTATTTCAAGTATTGTCTCAAAGCTATATTCCATTGTTACAACTTAAAGACTGGGAGGTAGCTTAACTTTGGAAGTAATGATAATTCTGCCCCCAGTTTCCATATGATAGGTACTATCGCTGAACAAATCTCAGCGAAAACAATTAAAGACAGGCGGATCAATGTACGTTTCTGGAAAACTGTCCACCTACCCCTCCCCTAAGCCAACATTTTACCCCAAGTGAAAAGCACGTGTTAACATTGGCTTAGGGGCAGTTTCCCAGGAACGTATAATGATTCAGAAAGGCTTGACTGAGTTTCCAAGGCTTACCTCATCTCCCCTGAGACAGTAGTGTCCTTTAATACAAGCGTGAGTCACAAGATCCGGTTTCTGAACGGTACCAGGCGGACAGTGTGTTCCAGCGGGACAAATCTTGGTGCTTATCATAACGGACTTGCTTGTTGTTCTACTATCACAGTAGTGACCTGCCTCACATGTCGTGCATTCAAATGCGCCTGGAGCCTATAATAACACAACAACCCGAAGTTTGTATCACACAAGGAAGAGCCAGCCTCCCACGCAGATCTTCGAAGGACTTTGTCACGCATTCCTCTAGGAGACGAACGGATAACAAAGCCCTAAGAAGGCCTGACTGGGAGGCTACGACACATTAAACTTAAATCCCGCTCATCACACGCACATCCCTTGAGCATTAAGTCTGGAGAAAAGCAGATAAAGTAACATAGTACCCTTACATCCACCGGTATCATGTCAGGCATTTCTTACCGAATAGTTCCCAACTTCACAAGCAGTAAGTTCGTAGTTCGCTAGGTTGGGACAAAAATATCCTGCGACACACTGCTTGCAGCCTTCAAGTTGGTTCTAAAACAAAGAGAGATTACTCGTTATTTACACAGTAGTCTTATCTATTCCCTTCTACGTGTGATGAAAGGAAGGGTTTCCTTGCTTAGAGAAAAGCACCTCATCAGATCACTTAAGCTCTCAAGTGGCTAGAGGTATTCTTACTTGCCATTTGATGGGGCAGGTGTTACCCTGTCACCAAACCTTTCATTCTTGTACTCTAACTGGCAAATGGGAAGAGGTATATTTCACCTTTAATGCCATCAATGTAGATCCAAAAAGCAAAAAACACCCGAACCTTAGATCCCCGCTTGGGTTCATTGAAGTACCTTTTAAAAAGGGCAAGTAGCTAAATGGGCCATTTTTGCGATGATTCTGTAGCTGTCAAATGACGACTCGTTGAAGACCAACGCGCTATTTTTCCACATTTGACAGCATGTGATAATGAATGAAAGAAGGAGTGAATGAAATGTCCTGTATTAGAGGACAACAGACGTGCCCTCTTTACATTAAGCTCGGACGTCAGTATAAAATGGCGCCACTGAAAGCTGCTGTCAGTCCATTGACTGCCCCACCCAGCCCAAAACTATTTAATTTCGACTGAAACGACAAAAAAACGACTTTAAAAAATATATATTTTTTGGTGTTTACCTTTGCTCCCAGTACATCATTAAAAGTTCCCCTTGGACATTGTTTTGGTACTGATGTTCCTTGAGGGCAGTAATGACCAGTTGTACAAGGCACGCAATCCTCGACCCGTTCCAGTCCAGTCTTGTTGTTGTATGTGCCAGCCGGACAAGGAAATTCATTACCTCGTTTGGTTCCTTTTGCAGAAAAAAAAAACAAGAAAGAAATACTCTGATCGCTTAATATGTTCTCATTATTTTCAAGATGAGTCATCACCTTTGATAGACAAAATACATCTATGGCGAAAAAAGCAAATTCCAGTTCTGAATAGCCTGTGCCGCAGATGAAACTAAACTCTGGTTAAGTCCGTCTGTGAAACAGCGCCGAAATCCTTGTTCTGAGCTCTACACCATTGTACCAGGGTTTTAGTACGCGCCATCGTTTCATGTACTTAATCCAAGGCATTAGACTCAGCTCATGGAACTTTAAGTCTCTAATGGGACTAATGGCGGGGAACAGAGAGGGTAAGCTGTTTCTGTTTCCAGTAGAAATATAACACTTCGTTTAAACAGACTATCAAAAACGCACTTTCTTCGAGGACACTATTTTTCGTTTTCTAATGGAGACGTGACCGCCATTTTACGCAGTCATCCACGAAACTGGAAGGTTCCGCTGTTTGCACAGCAAAGGCAGTACCTTCATTTCTCAGTTATTTTAAGAATCTGAGTATCAGTCCGGTCCTGGGAATCGAACCGGCGACCTCTCGCTTTGCAGTCTATCCGTCTACCGACTGAACTAGTCCCGCTGTTGTAAATTTGCTTCATGAATCAGTCCACTTACCTGGCGGACAGTAATGGCCAGTAAAGCATAAATCAGTGGGCGCTGTGCTTGCCGTGAGACAGAACCAGCCCTTGGGACACTCATAACACTCTTCTTGTGACTTTAAATTCGTTAGATTGGTCCACGACCCTGCTACACAAGGGTACTGGGTGGGACTCTGGGTTTCAAGTGGGCAGTAGTGGCCTTAAAAAGCAAAGGGAAGACAACATAAGGGTTGAAATTATCATAAAAGCTTTGCTGATTTCATCTGCTTGTCTCACGATAGTCGCTCATATTAGAGGGGCTAAGTATCACGTTTACAGCTAACGAAACCGGCACAGATGGCCACGAGCCACTTTCTTATGCGTTTTAGTGCATTTGGCGTTTGCCTTAAGCCGTTATCAAATTGACAGTTATGGTTTTACAATCATGAAAAACTTGAGGAAGAACGTTTTCAGATGCACTATTGTCCGATTCAGTAGTAATTGTATAACCAAATCCGTCCTTAGCCGAAAACTTGATGCTTAACATTCCTGATGTTCGTGACATTTCGACTGCTATGTGCTAGTCTGAAGACCATGTTGTCAAATAACAGCCCCACATGCGCAACAGGCAACCCCGCAGAGCGCTTTCATAGGCAAAGTGCAGCCGCTGACTTAGCACGATAATCTCCATGGTAACTTCGCCAGGTTTCATTACCCACATTACCTTTTGCGCATTCTTGTGGGGGTTTCTGCTTGCCTCCGGTACCCGCCTCACATGACTGTCTTTCTGGGCATGATGTGCACTCTCTTGCATGTGTCAAGTCATGTCGGTCAGTGTACGTTCCTGCTGGACATGCGTGGATGGTCTCATTAGGTAATGATGACCCCGCTGGACAGTAATACCCTGCATCACATTTTACTGGTGGCCATGTTAGACCTGCATGAGGGCACGCCATGCCTGAGATACATGATCGACAGTCTGCCTGTGATTCTCTACGAATCAAGGGGTTGTAGGAACCCTTTGGGCAGGCCACGGGCTCTTGCGTTCCTGCTGTACAGTAGTAGCCGGGAGGACAATCTTTACAATCCAACTGACCTAAGAGAAGTGATTAAAAGACCGTCAGAAAACGCTGCATGATTCTACTTACCTTTAAATTATGTACTACACCACTATAAGAGCAAACAGTAACCTTATTTACATTAACTCTTGTTTGCAGCTAGCCTTGAATCTGTGAAAGCTGTGCGAGGTGCCTCTTTACAAAGGAAAGCTTACTTTTCGCACACCTGACAATGGTAACCAATAACTCTTGTTCAAATTCGTATAAAAACTTACGAGGGTAAAAACTCTCACATAAGGGGAGCTTTATACTTACTAGACAAAGCACTTAAATCAAAATTTCGCACAAAAAAAACAAACAGTACTAGTTTTATTTTATTTTCAGGAAAGCACACGCTAAAAAATGCAGCAAAATCAGCTTAAGACAAGTAAGAATTGAAAAAAGGAAATATATCGCCTCAAACATGAGCCCTCATTGTCCCTTTAAGACCCAGCATCAACATGCATCTTCTCCACACTGTTCTTCATACGTTTCTTATGGTACTGCTTGAGAGAATTTGTTCTAATATCACAACATCTTATCTTTGGTGATCATTTCATTCATTCTCATTACCTGTCTGTTTGATCAGGCAGTGTTATTGTTGGGAGAAACTGGATGTGGGTCACCATCGGGGCTTAAAGGGTTATTGCGGGAGTCACCCAATAGAAATGGCAACAAAATAAGATTGCACAAATCAAAAAGCGCCTGAAAAAACTTACTTTGTGCCCCCTGTTCCTCCGTGTACGTCCCGGCAGTGCATGGGTGAGCATTAGCAGCAACAGTCTTATCTCCACAGTAATGTCCTGCGGGGCACAATCTGTCCCCAGTCTGATCACCGGCAGGACAGTAGTAACCAGGAAGGCAGTCAAGACACTGGTCTTGTCGTTCCAGTCCAATTTCTTTGTTGAAGGTGCCAGCTAAACAGGGGTGTTCAAATTGAGTTTGGGTGCCTTCAGTGCACCAGTGACCAGGTGGGCACTTTAATCTGCACAACGGTAAATCTTCATTAGTATCAAATATGAAGTTTTCAAGGCGGCCAAATAGCTTTATAAAGTGGTATCTATCATTGGCCTCCCCATCATTTTAACTTTGTAAGCGGATAAACAACAAAAATTCCCTCGTCTAGGTATTGAGCAGGTAAATTCCCGTGCAATAAGGAAACCATGGAATACCATTGGTTGATTCATGGTCACGTGGCCTTGATTAAATTCAAATTTACCTTGAGCAGGATACAATTCAGTAATTCCCCAAAAGGGTTACAGCAGCACGTGATTAAAGCATGGTGGAAAGTGGCGTGAAAAATTAAGGAAGGAAATAAACTGCCAGCTTTCACTTTTGCGGATGAAGAGTCTCGGGAAATATCAGGACTCTTGGGGTAAAAAAGGATCAGTTTAGGTTTCTAGGAAACTGCACACCTACCCGTCCCTTAACCCAACATTTTACCCCAAGTGAGACGCAAATGTTAACGTCGAGTTAGGGGAGGGGTAGGTGGGCAGTTTCCTAGAAACCTAGATTGCTCCGAAAGAAATGACTGTTTTCCATGGGACCTAAGTGTATATTAACAAACGTCAGAATTGTGAGAAGGTAAGAGTAAGGGTGAGCGAGACAAATAGCTCTACCTTAAAATAAGCAGGGTCAATTGAATATTTTATATTATAGCATCAAAGACAAACAAACCTGTGGCTGGGGTAGCCTCTTGTTCCCGCTGGGCAGTAATATCCAGCAGGGCATGCGGGACACCCTGCTGCTTGACTCGCAGCACCAGTTACATTGCCAAATGTACCTGACGGGCAGGGATCTTCCATGAGCCCATCGGGGCAGAAATATCCCATGGGACATAACCCAGATGGGGGTCTTGGAGTGATATCAGAGCCCTTGCAAGCATATCCAGCATCACATTCTGTGCAGATGATGGCCGATTTGTTGCTGTATCGACCAGCAGGGCACGGTAAAGGAACGGAGCCTTTCATGCTGGTTTGACAGTAATGACCAGCTGGGCAGTCTATACAGCTCGTCGCAAAACCCAAGCTGTAAGAACCGTCTGGACAATCAATTGGCGAGGCTGTTATGTTTGGACAGAACGAACCGGCTGGACAAGGAGTACAGACCTGCAAACACAAGGCGAAAAGTACATTCAGCCACCTTTTACAAAGAAATAGGAACCCTTTCCCCGATGTCAGGATGAAGTGGTTAACAATCAGAGAGTGGTGTGGGCTGAAGACTTCAATACCCTGTAACATCGACTTTTTTCTTAGTAACTTGCTACATAATTTTCGTACAATACTCCCCTCCTTGGTATACAGGTTATCATCAGTTCTCTACATTACACCTTTTTATACGACTTTTTTTTTTTTTTTTGCTAAATTTTTTATTGAATTAAAGACGAGTTTTACAATGTTACTTAAGAATAAACATTAATTAAATGAATATTTATTTTCTATAAAGCGTTCACATCGAAAATTTCGACTTGTGCCAATTGCCTTTTGTCGTCCTCGGACTAAACAGTGGCAATTGATTCCATTATACAAACCTTGTTCATACCTCTTCATACAGTAAGTTTCTCATTTATAGAATCCCTTTTTTTGCTATTTTAGTACGGGCACGTAACATACTACTTTCGAAGCTGAAAGACTCAATCTAGACAATAAAGTAGCAAGCGTTTTTCGTTTAAAGTATTCTGTGAGATGTTAACAAAATTTCCCTCCATCCAAGTAGGTATGTTGTACAGTATTAAGAGAGTTGATAAAAACAACATTTATAACACAGCAAGTTAGTTTCTAAGGAAATAAAGGTGCTAATACACTAAGGGAGTTGGACATACGTAGTCAACGATTTAAAAATGGAATTACAGATTACAAGGCAAGCACTTGATGTCATTTGACTTATTTTGACAGCTGCTTTGAACGAAGCTTGAGAGTTACGTACCGCTATTAGTATCCGTTTATTAACAATTGACCTGTTTATTAAGTTAATCTCTTTTATATTAATTCGCTGCAGTAGTTAGATTTTATCATTAATACTCACACCAGATTTGGGAGGAGCATAAGAACTACTACCATTTAATCCCCCACTTTGCTGCTAGCAAAATAAAAAGTAGCATTTAAACAGATTATATTAGGTTAATCTAAAGCTTTAACCAAATTTACGAGTTTTTTTACAAAATAAACAACATTAAAAGATGTTGATTAACAACAATTAACAACATTACAAGTGGGTAAAAAACAAATAGCTTGAAAAATAACTACAAGGAATTAACAAAACAATGTAAAACCCATATTCGCAAATTACAAATCAAATAATTGGCAATTAATCTAATTATTTAATTGTAATCGCTAAATAAAAAGAACCTGGAGTTACGAACAGTTTGTTTATCACATGTTGAGCTTAATATAAATATTGATTAATAAGTACGACTTAGTTATCTTGATTTGTGACGTATGCGTTATAGCTTTAGATAATCAATTGACAACGGATGATTGACATATGACCGTGGATTAAGAGACGACTTACGATCCATGATTTATGATAATAATTTATGATTTATGACAACAAGACTTATGAGTTATGATTTTGAATAAACTTATGGTGATTTCATGAAAACAATCTGACTATGAATTATATGAGTTAATGATTTTTATGATTTATGGCGTAAAACATGAATGGTGAAACAATGGTTGTTTAAAGGCCGAAAAATGACTGTGAGATAAAGTTGAATTTAACTGATATTTCTGCACTTTATAAAGTTCAATGAATGACGGTCAAGATATGACTTAATGTTAATAGACCAATTGATTTACGATTTTAATTTATGATTTACGAACCTTCATGATTTACACTACAAGAGACGACAAACGTTTTTGGTACGCCGGGGCTACCCCTATTCACAAACAATTCACACCCGTTTTCAGACCTGGCCTCTAAAATCCATACGCGTTTTCGGACCTGGCCTCTAAGAATTAATGTCATCATTACTTAGATTAGAACAGCAACAAAAAAGATTGTTTAAAATCCATTTCGAATGAAGATTTATACGCCCAGGACTAACAAGCGGAGGTTTAGGGTAGTTCTGATAGTGACTATCATCTGATGATGGTGGTAAACTCCAGTTGTTGACCTCACAGGTCAATGAAGTCGCGATGCTGTCTGGTTAAACCTTGATTTTATTGTTGGCCATACCTGAGAATTCCCAAGTGTGTAATACCCTGCGGAGCACTGCACTTGAAAGTCGTCTGTCTTTGATGGGCAGGCATATCCTGCAGGGCATGGTGTACAATCTTGTTGTCCTCCCTTGCTGTACGTACCATCTGCACATTCAGTCTCTGTATTTGATGTTGTGCTGGGACAGCGATACCCTGGCGGACACTTGGTGCAATACTGGAAACAAAAAACACGTTTCCAACTGTTGTCGAGAGAATGTTTGCTTTAATGACATGTTTCTGTTTAGACAGACTAAATAAATAGTAGGCGTTTTAAAAGCTGTTACATCCTGTTTCAATGAAGGTGACAAAAGAATTTTTTGTCCTAAAATAGCCTCTGCTATTGTTGATAATTAAAAGAAAAAAAGAAAAAAATCAAAAAGGGATCAAACTAAAACCTGAGATCAGGCTTCGAAGTGATTTTACGACACATATTTTGTAGTTTAGCCTGAGTGGCAGGTGTCGAGAAAGAAGGGGGTTTCCTACGCGGGAGAAGCGCGAAGGCCGCACGAAACGTCTCCCTTGCGCGTGCACTCGTGTACCCGAATTCCCTTCCACTTCCCTTTTGAACGCCTGCCACACAAGCTATTGTACTTCCATGAATGTTTCTATTTATGCACGTAATCACGTAAAATTCAATTATGTCGCCCTGATGCAATCTGTATTTGAATATTATTGTGTCGTATGGTACCACGCCTTGCCATTTATTCTCTTTTTTTCTATTAGAATCGTTTTGAAACTGTTTGTAATTCGATATTATCATCATTATTGTAACCCAATCCCTGATTTTTATATGATTTGCTTGTGACCTCAGTTTTTAAAACTCTTGTAACAACATTGTAATTCATTAATTTGCGATGATGTTGAGATTAAACCTTGCTTACTTACTTGCTTACTTATTATAATGGCATGGCGGTCCACCGTTCGAGCCGTAGCCGCAGAAAACAAACAAACAAACAAAGGCAAAAACAAGACATACCGTTTGTGATCCAACTGAATATTCTCCTGGTGAACAGGTTACAGTTTGGTTGGTATCTGTGTATGGACAAGCCTCCCCGGGAGGACACGGAGTACAAACTGTTTGACTACCAACTGAGTAGGATCCCTGGAGACAAAGAAAAGGACAAAGATATAATTAGTACAGTTCTGTTCATTAATGGCAGCATGACATTTACTTCATGTAATAGTATTAATCTGTCCTATGTTCACTATCTTTACCAGTGTTACCATCCTAATTGTGTCAATAACAAAATGCTTGAATCTGATTGGTTCTGAAGAGCCCATATTCATAGCCTAATTTTGCTTTTGTAACTCCAAAACTGTCCGATTTGACCTGTCCGATTACCGGGAGCTTGTAATCGGACAGGTCAAATCGGACAGTTAAAGAACCAATGAAAATCAAGTTCCAAACGCCACTAGGCAATGAAATTTAACTACATAGCGCATGATAACCAATCAAAATCAATGAAAAAATAGTGACCAGGTAAGCTGTCCAGGTTCAATTGGAAAAGAAAAATGGATGAAACTAACTGGTCCAGTGACAATTATTCCGATTTTTTCTTTAGGCTTTGACAGCTTGTTACTCGAAAAAAAGTTCATCATGCGGTCAGGCTAGCTTCCACATTCTGGAAAATTTCATCCAAAGTTGTAACCGATCATGTTTTTGCTTTGGAATCTTTCTCTTACATTAATAAATATTCTAAGACTAAGATTCCCGCATTTTGTTGTTGAAACAACCAATTGGTAATATGACTTCGTGCCGTGCAATTCAAGGGTACTCCCTGAACTGTACTTCACTCAGTCCTTTTGCCATTACCAATCGAAGTAATAATACCAATATCATCATCTCCATCAGAGTCCCCAAGGCCATTATCCACATCACGAGCGATGAGCATCATCATCTGTACTTAAGCTATAACTAGTGCCATTCTCCAACACTGTCACTGTGAAAGCGGTAAGGGGTTGAGTCGTCAAAATTCCAAGATGAACCTGTCATTGCTGATTCACTACTGCCATCGTCAATAGCATCAGATTTTTATTTGTCGTCATTTTGAACATCACCGTAATTTACAATTACATCATCAGTACTATCATCATCCTCGTCGTCCGTCGACATCATAATCATCATCACCATTATCATCATCGTCATTATCATCCCACAGTACTATTGTTATAACACCCGCCCTCAATATCAACACCAACATTACCATAACCAAAAGTTAGGTTGTTGTTTGAAATCGTTTGGGTCAACGTCATCCTCAATAGGACTGTTGTTCCATAACAAAAGTGACTGACGTTTGATCAACCTGTGAACGTAGTCCTTCAGAATAAGGACTGTTCACGTTGTTGATTGTATTATACTGACTGACGTTTCGACAACCTGTGCGGTAGTTAGTGAGTTATTATTATTATTATTATTATTATTATTGTTATTATTATTATTATTATTATTATTATTATTATCTTAACCATTTTGATAATCACCAGACTCGTCATAGGTTTGTTAACACGAAAATTAAAAATAAACAATTTAACAAAAATGACCTCTACTCTGCTACACAATGTGGAAAAACGACATACATACCGGTAGACATTTAACATTTCCAGTTCCATCCTTATTTGGGCATTTCCAGCCCTTTGGGCAAGGAGTACACTGCTCCTGACGACCATATGAGAATGTGCCACCAGGGCAGTCTGTCACCGTGGCAACAGTTGTTGATGGACAGAACTTTCCTTCTGGACAGACAGTACAGGCCTGCGCTTTTCCAACAGAGTACGTTCCTAAAAAACGTAAGAAAGAAGTTTGAAGGAAGGTTTATGAAGGAAACATTTACTATTGGCTGGGTGAAGACTCTTCATCAATTAACTCCAATGTCTTTTGCCTAGAGGCACTTAGTGTAAATCACGTCACGTACACCATATTGGTGTCCCAAAACATGGAACAGCGGCTACGTCGGTGTTCCAAACCAATCCTGTGGGGGTTGAACCCGTGAATGGGTCATTAATATATGTATCTTTGTGGCTATTAATACTGTTTATCCGAAGTCCTTCAACGATATGTTTTCTGTAATTTGCTAAGTTTTCGTTAGATCACTGCTGCATATTTGCCAAGACCCTCCCGGAGTTTGCTTAGTGACACAAAGAAGGATGGTTACAAGGAAACCAACCCTAGAAGAATCTTAGAGTCATCGGCCAAACATTTTCTTTAGTTTCAATAAATTTGCATAGAGGCTGGTCACGTGGGTGAAAATTCACTCACGACATGGGGCAGAAAGGTCGACGACTCTAAGATTCTTGTAGGGTTGGGTTCCTTGTAACCATCCTTCCTTGTGTGACTAGCGAAACTTCGGGAGGGTCTTGGCAAATATGCAGCAGAGATCTAACGAAAACTTAGCAAATTTCAGAAAAAATATCTTTGAAGGACTTCGAATAAACAGTATTAAAAGCGAAGCCACAAAGATACATATATCAATGACCCATTCACGGGTTAAGATGAACTCAACAAATTGGCCTACTCCCAATTTACGGGTCTTTATAGCTCAGATGGTAGAACACTGCAGCGCTAACACAGAGGCCATGGGTTTGAATCCCGTTGAAGTTAATTTGCAATTGCTTAAATTGCAATTACTACTGCGACGATCATATTTCAATTCAAATCTGTGTTTCCGCAGTTCACGTCATCTTCATTAATAGAAAAGGTTGCTTAAAACTGATCTGCAGATTGTAAACATTTTTTTAAGACCTTTTACCGAGAATTCATGATCAGAACAGAGGATTTCTGGATCTGTTATAGTTCCATTTTATCTTTGATTTGAGCTTTATTTACCTTTGTTTAAACTCGTTTCCATACATTTCAGTTCTCAAGGAAACTAAAATTAAGACCACCGATTAAATTCAACTACAACAGTTCCACAGAACAAAGCTTCTCCAAAACAAAACAAAAGCACAAACCTGGCACGCATTGACTTGTAGGTCCTTGTTGAGTTGATGGACACTCGGAACCTGCTGGACAGTCAGTGCAATTCACACTCCCAGTAACAGCATACTGACCAGGGTCACACGGGATTGGATAAGCCTGCGGAAACACACAACGAAAAACACGTTTCACATCATGTTACACACAACTATAGCACCCAAAGACGATGCAAAACACAAAACCGATATCACAGTTTTTATTTCGATACGCATTTGGAATTGGATATTGTTATTTATGCATGGTCAGCCTAGGAGATAAATCATTAGAATTACATTGTATCTACTAGTTAGTCACTTACGTCAGTCGTTGGGCATTTATTACCAGCTGGGCAAGGCCAACAACGCACTGATTTTCCAACACTGTATGAGCCATTCAGACAGGCTGCCGCATTTGACCTAAAAGAAAGACAACAGGAAAGCTATTGATTAAAGTAACTGATACTTTTGTGTGGTGAGGCATATTCTTTTGCAGGCTGCATGAGCGATGAGGCCGTTACCTTCAATATTTTGAGTTTCGTGTTGCATGCAGTCTCGCTCTGCAAACTATGATATTTACGTAGTTGTTTCTCAGCTGTTTTGAGTTTAATCCGCGCTGGTATATACTGGGATCATAATACGTTTCTGGGAAACTGCCCACCTACCTAAGCCAACACTAACACTTACTTCTCACTTGGGTCAAAATGTTGGCTTAGGGGAGGGGTAGGTGGGCAGTTTCCCAGAAACGTACAATGATCCCGATACTTGACGTCATAAGTGGCATAAGATTGTTGTGTTTCATTCCCTGTTATAACTTAATGGTAATGGTAATGGCCCTTATTTTACGTCGGTAGCTCGTAAAAGTACACATTACACTGATAAACCTGAGGCCAACGGTACGCTCTTTTCACCCCCTCGCTCCATCAGTGCTCCGCTTCACGGGTATTTAAAGCTACTTACTGCAGGAATCGAACTAGGAATGTCCCGTACAGAAGGCCGTGCACTAATCGACTGTGCTAAGTCTTGCCCCAGTGTTTCAGTCCTAACTCCTTTTGAGAGTATAGCAGAGTCAAACTTTCTTCTTTCAAATTCATTGTAAAGCCAGTACTCAAGGGCGAGTAGGTAGGGCGAATACGTAAAGAAAAAAACACTCACTCTGGATTAGGGCAACGAAACCCTGCAGGACAATCAGTGCAATTCTCTTTCCCTGTCTCGCCAAACGTGTAAGTGCCAAGTGTACAGCGAACAGCTCTCTGCGTGGGTGATGGACACATGTAACCAATGGGGCACACTGTACAGTTGGCCTGGCCGCGAACAGAGAAGCTTCCTGCTGCACAAGGAGCAATAGGAGAGCTGGGAGTTGGACAACTGTACCCAGCAGGACAGTGCTTGCAAGATGTGGCACCCTGTTAGTGAGATATAATTACACCGTTAAGGGTTTACCTGAATTTCATTTTCTTGATTACGTTCTCGAGAGTACTTACAGTTAAAAAAGATAATACTTGAAAATATATTTAGGCCTATTTACACAGGCGATTTTGGGGCACGATTTAAATTTGCCTGCTGTCAACTCACCTAACACTGGTTAACTTGCCTTCTGCAATAGTTGAGGATGTCTAACCGACAATGTTGTTAAAAAAGAATGTTAAAATCGGTCCTCATTGAAGCATCGAGTATTTTATTTTATTATTAACTGGTATTTTGAACGCGTGCCATGAATCAAAGAACGAGAGAAAACGGCACGCTAACCAAAATGAAAATGCTTATGTTGATGCCCAGGCGGACTACTTCCAGAGAAATGGTTAGAAAGGATCAAAATATATTATCTTGTATTGGTTACGGAAACAATTATCAAAACAATAAAAGTAGACTTATACTTACAACTTCACTGTAGGTACCAATGGAACAGTGTTTTGGAGCCTGCGCAGGGTCACTACAAGCTTGTCCTGCTTGACACTGTGTGCAGGAGGCGTTTCCTTGAAGGGAGAAATACCCAGGCATGCAAGGTACCGGTGGCTGAGTGTTGTTTGCACAGCTATAACCAGCAGGACAAGGAACACATCGAGGAATCTGTACCCATCAAGATAAAAAAAGGAATGAAGATTGCTTTGGAAGTGTCAAGTCACGAAAAAAGTCAAGCTTCTAGGAGAAAAATGTCACGTTTTCAGGCACTACTTGCGATTAGGAAATGTTGTTTAATTCTCAACAAGAGGCAACCCCTTGTAAAGTATCCCCTGGTAGAAATCTCGAGTTTGCCTTCTACTTGTTTATAAGTAGACAACACAGACCAGACAATGCAGTTAGGCTAATAGAACCGGGGTAATCTAATTGACTTGAATCCTGAGTGAAGTAGTCAGGGTTCCAATTAAGTGCCAGCAGCAGGCTAAAAAACTGGCTACTTGGAGGTTTGAGCTGTCTACTTTTTGGAGAAATAGAAAGTGAGACAGTGAAGCCTGAAATTGCCAACAGCACTCAATAACCAAGCCACCTTCTTTATCATCCTAGCTGTCTATTTTAATGAGACCATGCAGTAGTGTGACGTTTCACAAACAGTAACATCAAAGTTAGCTTTTCACCTACCCGTTCTGAGGGCTTTATCACGCATTTGAGAAAAAACACGCGTGACGGGCCCCAAGAACATCTCAGGGTAGACTACTTGACATGATGATCACCATTTGATCAAATAGGTTTTGTGGACAAGCTTAAGAACAGGACCTCCATTCCTACCTCACCACCATTGTTCCAGTACTCTGTAGAGGAACAAGGAACAGGGGACTCGCTGGGGTCATTGCATGTGTGCCCTGCTGGGCAAGGGGAGCAAAAAGATGCCCCTGTACTTGAATGTGTCCCCAGGGGACATGCATGACAAATTCCAACTCCTGGTGGACTGTAAGTTCCGGGATTGCACTCAGTTGGGGGTATTGGATCAGAGCCATTCATGCAGGATCGTCCTGCGGGACAGATGTCACACACTGATGCGGCACCAAGACTGTATCTTCCATCTGGGCATTTCTGTTTGAAGGAAACAAGACCGAAAATTACTTGGCAGAACATTAAACACGAACCATGAATCATCTCTATACATTTTAACTTTTGAGTCTGTGGAAGAAATCTTATAGTATGACCATTCAAATGAAAGCTCTTTGACAGCTCTTCCGCATGGCACTATTTGTTTTGCAGCATGTTACAAAATAAAATGTAGAATTGTGTTCAACTTTGACCCTGACATTTCTGGTAATAAAGGAATTAGAACAAAATTGAGAAATTCGCCTACCGTGCACGTTGTTTGTCCAGCAATACTGTATTCTCCTCTGGCACAAGGAACAGGGGTGTTTGAAGGGTTCAAACAAGAATGTCCTGCATCGCAAGCTTTACAAGAAACTGATCCAGTCTCATTGGCATAGGTGCCTTGAGGGCAAGGTTGAGGAACATTCAGTGGTGATGGACAGTAATGGCCAATGTCGCAGGGGAGGCATTGTGACCCATTGCTATATGTACCAACCTACAAAGAATAAAACGTTTAGCCATGCAGTAAAAAGATCATTGATAAAACAAAAATACTACCAATATTCCAGTCCTGTACAAAAATGTTAACACGAGTGTGTCTTATTTCAAAGTAGACACAAAAGCATCTTAAAACCCTGTCAACAGCAACAATAACCATACTTACAGCACATGTCACTGGCGGAAGCGTAGGATCAGAACAGATCTTTCCAGCAGGGCATGAAAGACATTCAGCTGAAGCCTCTGGTGAATACTGAAACAAATAAAACGCACTTCACCGCAGGTCTATGCACATGAAAAGAATGGTGATTAAATGAATTAACAGCTGCGCGATATGGATGAAATCGTGCCAACGGTGCAATAATGACAATGTAGGGACTGTTATCATAGACAGGGACAACAATAATGGATGGTCGCAGTGATGATGATGGTGATGATGTTGATGGTGGGGGTGGTGATGATGATGATGATATGATGGTGATGACGACGATGACGACAATGATGATGATACTGATAATGGTAATGATAATGATAAATAGCTTCAACATTTTGTCTGACGAAGTAGCCACATCAGTTGTGCTAGTAGCTATAACATTTTCCAGCATTCACACAAGATGATAAAAAGATTACAACGCCCCCAAATACGACGTGAGACAAGACGAACACAAGAACTGCCACGTGACAGAACATATTCCAAACAGGCCAAAGAGCAGGTTTTACCTGACTAAAGAGACATGCCACTGGTAGGCTATCTCTTAGTGGGCAGCGGCTTCCCGCAGGACAGGGCTGACAGGAATGTGATGCATTGTCTACTGTGTAGTACCCTGGAGCACACTGAAACAGAAAAAAGGAAAATATATTGGAAAAAATTATTGGAAATGGTAGAATTACATTTTAGTTTACCCACTAAAACAGTATCTACCTTGTGACATTACAAGATGCACAAAATATATAAATAAAAGGATATTACACTGTTTGATTAATATTTTGGCTAAGGAAAATATAAGAGAACAATAAAGCCCTTATGCCTGTGTTTAAGCAAACAATACAAGGTTGTGCTCTATGGAAAATTAAAGGGAGCACAGAGCTCAAAACCTGTAGAATCTAGGGTGCCCAACATACGATTTGTATGAAAAAAGTAAGATTTTCCAGTTGCTCAAGAGCAAAAGTTAGACGCCAGGGGCCACCAGGCTCAGCTAGAGCACAGCCCTGTATATATGAGCACTTAAGTCAGTGCATGCCGATAAACTGCACAAGTCAAAATACCTGTATATGTTAACTGTCAAGCACAGAGTAAGGTGCATTTACTTTACCTGAGTGCAGGTAGTTTGTCCTTTTGCTGAACTGAAATAACCTGGAGGACATGCTTCAGGGGAATCAGTGGTCGTCGGGCATCGATAACCTGTAATTCACGCAGGCACACAGGTAAGTTGGTTTGAATTCACATGGGAGGCCAACTAAGCCCGGCAACAAGCAGGGCCATATTAGTTGGTTTGTATGAATTGAAGGTGAGCGCATGCTCAAAAAAAAGGAGGACAAACTCGGGGACAATTTAACTGGTAGGGGGGAAATAGGAAGGAAAAAGAAGGTCGTTAGAAAGGAAAAGTTGGCTGGATGACAATCTTATACCATGATCCAGCTCTGTCTAATGCTGAAAAGTGAGATGTGGGAGATCTGGGTATGAGATTAGCTAGGTAATAGGTAGGTAGGCAAGAAGAATCACTAGGTAACGTAAAAACAACAAACTTCATACCTCGATCACACTCTTTACAACTATCTGACTTTGTTTCATTTGCATAAAATCCTGAGGTACATGGTTGAGGGCTACTATTGATGAGCAATGGACAATAAAATCCTACAGGGCATTCAGTACAAGACACACTTCCTTCTGAGGAAAAGTACCCTCTGCCACAGGCTACAGGGGCGTCACTCTTCACAGCACAACTGGTAAAAAACAGAATATAACAAAGTCACAACATTTTCTAAATAATAGGATCCTGCAGGAGAATCAGAAGCAAATGAAAGCATTGGTGAATTTATGCACCTTAAGTCAAGTGAGAGCAGGCAAAACGTTTTTGATAAAGTGTACATATTTGCGTGCATTAAAACTTCATCACACTTTTTTCAACTTATTTAATATTTCTGGCGTTGAGTTTTCGGGATCGAAGACGTTTTGCGTCGTAAACTGAGCAGTGACGCTAAAGAAATGTTCCAAAAAGTGTGACGCACGTACTAAGTTTTTGTTTTCTTATTGAGTCTACCAGTGTTTGAGAGTCTTGTTGACACCGAAGTCGTGGCAATGAACAAACGACAAACTTCTCCTCAAACAATCTTTATGTTACTGTGCTGTGCAGAGGAAATTAGAGCGAAATTCACCTAATTTTATCTTTTATTTCCGACAAAAGTTCACCGAAGTTGCACAAGTAAAGAACCAATTTTCGACCACACATTCTCAGTGGATTGCAGTGCAGTTAAACTGTATCCATGCCAGCTAATACATATGAACGAATACAACAACGTATGGATGTAAAGTTGGCAAAAACAGTGACCTCGACATCTCACCTATGACCTTCTGGGCATAAAATACAAAAAAGAGAACCGGTTGAGTTGCTGTACGTTCCATTTGGGCATTCTTCTTGTGCCTCCAAACCAGCGTTAGGGCACCTGAATCCGGCATCGCATTGCTTACAATCGCTCAGTCCTTCGACGTCAGAATACGTGCCATTGGCACAAATAAAGAACGTTGACAATCCGTTATTCGGGCATTGCGCTCCTTTGGGGCATGGACGGCAAACTCTGCTCCCGGATGTAGAATATGTGCCGGCCTGGCATTCCGTTGTATCGTTTCTATAACAACTGAAATTTCCAGGAAAGAGTGTTCAGGACACATTTTAAAAAATAATGTTCTCACGTATGTTCTGAAGAGGTGTATGGTGCTTGAATGCTGCTGCTTCTCTACCGAATGGTGTCATTGATGAAGGTAACTTAGAATGCAGTGAAGAACATTGTGGTGCAGTAACAACTTTCACGTATGTGCTAGACAAACGTCTGGTGCTTAATAGTTACAATTACTGGTTTTAATAGTGCTTATTGTAAAACACTGTGGTGCAGTAACAACTTTCATGTATGTGCTAGACAAACCTCTGGTGCTTAATAGTTACAATTACTGGTTTTAATAGTGCTTATTGTAAAACACTGTGGTGTAGTAACAACTTTCACATATGTACTAAGACGGATGTCTGGTGCTAATAGTTACAATTGCTGGTTCTAATAGTGCTTATTGTAAAACGTGCTTAATTAATTGCTGCAGTAAAGTAATAGTTAGCATCGCTTACAAATACCACCACATTAAGTGTGAAGCCATTTCCTGTGCTATTAACATGAACCGTTTCTTACGTGCAATTAAAAGTTATATTATAACTGTAATAATCAAAGGTTACAAAGTGCGTTCGACCGATCTTGACGATGTCATTTGCCCCAGAAAAAATTTGCGGAGATGCCAGATCTGTGTCTGAGGATCCTTTCATTCAATCAACGATAGTTTTCCATCAGCAGTCTCATAGTCCACTCTGTATTAAGGATGCGTTCGGAGTCCAACCCAACAAAGTACTGGATCTTATTCGCGCTATGATTGGCCATTGCCAGTGATGATTTGGGATTTAGAAAAACGGCTGCCGTCAAAGTAATATAGTTTTCCTTGTTCCGTCCGAAAAAGCGCACAACTTTATTCAGTGAAACACACAACTACGGCTAGTGCACGTCCTTACCACATGACGTCATCTGTGACCGACATATGGGAAAATGGAATCTACTCAAGATTCATCATTACATTATTTATACGCGTTCTACTTTTTATAGCATTAAATAGCCTTAAAATGGATTTTTATATCTACCACGGTGCACCAAAAGCATTTTATGCAAGAAAGAACAATGCACAAGTTCTCCTCTCTATTCCCCATCGATACAACAACAAATCTTACACAATACTGCTTTCAGCAACCCTCCAAGTTAAAGTTTTTGCTCGGTCGCCATTTGGCAACCAACTCTTTTGGTTTGGGAAGACTTTTTTTACAAATCAAGTCGTCAGCTGCAAAATTTTAGGCGCCATGGCGACTAAAATGGTCGCAACTTGGAGGATTGTTTCAGTTAGATGCAGCTAAGAGCGTGAAAGCGAGCCTTATTTTTTAAACAATATCTTATAAGAATTTGACGCCTTATGCGCAAAGAAACGCGAAGAGGCAAGGTAAAGTAAGGTACTACAAGCATGTACATGAATACAGAATGATAGAGGGGAAAAGTTAAGTTTTAAGAAAGTCGACTTTCATTCACTTATAAATCTAGTTAATAAAGTATCCTGCAAGTTGCTGAAAGACAATATCACACATTTGAAGTGTTAATAGGCTGATTTAGCAAAAGAACGGGAACCTCAGTAGACGTCGGCGCGCGCAAATTAAGCAACTGGCTTGTCCAATGGCAGAGCAGCAAATTGGGCACCGTAAGTCGTGTTTAGTCCTTTCCGCGTGCTTTCCCGTCGTCAACTGACGTTCCCGTCCTGTTGCTAAATCAGCCTAATACTGTCCTCAGGGGGATGGGGAAGGTATACCTAAGTGTTCTCCTGTTTCTGGGGGGAGCGGGGAGGGGGGTCTTATGGCAAAAGAGATATCTTCTCTATCGTTATCTTAAGAAGTGCATGTAATTATCTGGTACAAAAACCTCACCTGAACCCAGCTGGGCACAATATACAATTTAGTGAACCCGTCGTGTTGCTAATAGTTCCGTTAGGACATACTTCCGGTGCTTCCATTCCAACACTCGGACATCTGAACCCGGGATCACAAAGTTTACAGTCGCTCAACCCTTCTTTGTCGGCGTACGTGCCATTAGCGCAAAGAAAATACGTCGACAAGCCATCTGTTGGGCAATGGGTTCCCTTTTGACACGCTCGGCATTCGCTACTTCCAACGCCGGAATAGGTACCAGCTAAGCATTCTGTAAAGTTGTTTCCCAAACAACTAAAACACGAGGCAAAAGTGTTTAGCACGAAAACAATGAAATGATGTATCCACGAATGTGCTCCACGTACGAATGTAAGGTGCTTGCTTGGTGTAGGTGCTGAGGTGTTAAATCAGTTCTTTGCATTACGCTTACTGACGAATTGCATTGATCACGATAAATATCACGACAAATGGCAACGTAGAAGTGTTTAACACGAAAACAATGCAGTGATGTATTCACGAATGATCTTCACGTACGAATGCATAAAGGTGCTTGCTTCGTGCAGGTGCTGATGTGTTAAAGTGGTGCTTTGTATTACGCTAAATGACGAAGTGCCTTTAGCACAGCACATACCAAGACAAATGGCAAGGTAGAATGGTTTAGCACAAGAACAATGCAATGATGTATCCAAGATTGTGCTCCACGTACGAATGTAAGGTGCTTGCTTCATGCTTTAACGGTGCTTTAAATTACGTTATTTGACTAACTGCATTTAGCACAGTACATATCAAGACAAATGGCAAGCTAGAAGTGTTTACCACGAAGACAATGCAAAGATGAAACCATGAATGAGCTCCAGGTACGAATAAAAGGTGCTTGCTTCGTGCAGATACTGATGTGTTTTAACAGTGCTTTGAATTATGTTATCTGACGAATTGCATTTAACACAGTACATATATCAACACAAATCTACCAAAATTCTTCCCAGAAACTGGAAACGTTTTCGACCCCAATTACGAGATGCATGAGAAATAACACTGAAACTTTATTTGAGTGTCAATGTATTAAGCACGAAAGTACTAATTGGGGACACTCTTTTTACGTCTCCTACAAGACTGACGGGACCACCATTTTACGTGGTCAGCCGAGCCACGCGAAGGTCTAGCCGTTTTCAGGGCAAAGGCAGTACCTTCATTTCTCAGTTACTTTGAGACCCTGATTATTGGTCCAGCCCCGGGAATCGTACCCGCGACCTCCTGCTCAGCAATCAAACAATCTACTGACTGAGCTAATCCTACGTGGTATAAGTGAAATCTTCACCTATACATGTAAAATACGAAAAATCTGTCTGATAGATGCATGAATCAGTGAATTAGTGGTGTAATTGATGATTCAAAGACATCGTTTGTGACTTTATTTTAGGGAAGAGAGTGGACAACAAAAAAGGATTTTAAATAGATATGCAGGACAGATTTTCAGTGACGGAATAAAATGCATGCAGTTGCTATTTTACGCAACACAATTTTGCGTTGGTAAATAGACTAACAGTGCTTTAGATTAGTGGTGCAAAGACAAAAATATATTAAAGACAATACAGTATAAATTTTATTGTACCTCTTTTTCGACATCATCAAGCGTGTTAAAAGTTATTACGGACAGCCTAAAAAGGCTCGCCGCTATTGTCAGACTGAATAAATATAATCTACAAAAATGACAATTTCTTTGGTCTTCACGAACTTTCTTTCATTTATATTAGACTGATGATGTGCAAAGCTAATGTGCCAATGAAAGAATACTCGGCCTCACCTATACCCAGCCGGGCAGAGTATACACTCCACGGCACCCGTAGTATTGCTATACGTTCCGTTAGGACAAACTAAGGGCGCTTCCATTCCAACATTTGGACATCTGAAGCCTGCATCACAAAGCTTACAATCCGAGCTGCCTTCTGTATCAGAATACGTGCCATTAGCGCAGAGAATGTACGTTTCTAGTGTCTTGGTTGGACAGTGCGCTCCTTTGGGGCATTTCGTACATTTAGTACTGCCAGCTGCCGCATAAGTCCCCGCCGAACATTCCACTCGACTTGTTTTGCCTTCACAACTGAAAATTCAAGTATGAATTGAGAAACATAACCAATAATAATACGATTATCTCCACGTATGTGATAAGTATATAAACGGTGCTTGATTGGTGCAGACGTTGCAAATAAAGGCGCTGACAACATATCAATTCGAGTGCAACTGTGGTGTGAAATCACCAAGATGTGCCATCCAAAATTTAACTGCATTTGCTGAGTAAAGCAACTGTTCTTGATTGGTGCTTTCTAAGATTCCCTAATTGTGGACATAAGTGCTTCAAGTGCAAGTCTCTTGTGGTATATGACTACAATGTGCAGAACCAGTTGTGCCAATAAGTGACCCTGATTGTAGAAAAGACAAATTGTGCTTGACAGGTGCTCTTCATGATTCATCTGGTGTCAATTGAAGGTTACCGAATCTCACCTATAACCAGCCGGGCAGAGTATACACTCCAAGGCACCTGTGGTATTGCTATATGTTCCATTAGGACAAACTGAGGGCGCTTCCATTCCAACACTTGGACATCTGAAGCCTGCATCACAAAGCTTACAATCCGAGCTGCCCTCTTTATTGGTGTATGTGCCATTAGCGCAGAGAATGTATGTTTCAAGTGTCTTGGTTGGACAGTGCGCTCCTTTGGGACAGGTTGTGCATTCGTCACTTCCAGCTGGTGAATACGTCCCAGCCAAGCATTCTAATCGATGAGTCTTCCCTTTACAACTGAAAATGCAATTATGTATTGATTAACATGCAATACCACTAATTATATGATTATCTCCACACAAGAGCTGAATACATTGATGGTGCTTGATGAGTGCGGACATTGCAAATCAAGGTGCTGATAAAATATCAATCCGAGTGCAACTATGGTAGAGTGAAATCACCAAGATGTGGCGTCCAAGATGTGACTGCATTTGTTGAGTTAAAAGAACTGTTAATTGGTGCTTTCTAGGATTCCCTCATAAGCCATTCAAGTGCACGTCATGAAGGTCTAAGAGTACAATGTGCAGCTCAAATCGGTCTTAGTGTCCCTGGAAGCTGAGGAAGCATATTGTGCTTGACAGTTGCAGTTCCAAATTCATCTGGAGTGTACAGAATGTACTTAATCTCACCTATAACCTGCCGGGCAGAGTATACACTCCAAGGCACCCGTAGTATTGCTATACGTTCCATTAGGACAAACTTCCGGCGCATCCATTCCAACACTTGGACATCGAAAGCCGGCGTCACATGGTTTACAATTCAAGCTGCCTTCTTTATCAGAGTATGTACCATTAGCGCAGAGAATGTATTTTTCAAGTGTTCTGGTTGGACAGTGCGCTCCTTTGGGGCATGTTGCACATCTAGTACTGCCAGCCGGTGAATATGTCCCAGCCAAGCATTCCACACGATCTGTTTTGCTTTCACAACTAAAAATGCACATATGAATTGAGTAACATAACAAATAATGATACGATTATCTCCACGTATGTGCTGAGTACACAAATGGTGTTTTACTGGTGTAGACGTTACAATTGCAACTGTGGTAGATAGCCATGTAAGTCCATCGTAAATATGACTGCAGTTGCCGAATTAACAAACTATTCTTGATTGGTGCACTTTCAAATTCCCTCACGGACAATAACGTCATTCAGGTGCAAGTCCTGAAGGTGTAAGACAATGGTTAACTGTGCAGGACAACGGTAAACTTTGCAGGACCGACTGTGAAAGAAAACTGGCTGCTTGCTGAAAACACATATTGTGCTTGAATAGTGCTTTTGCAGATTCATCTAGAGTTTGCTGAATTTTTGGAATGAAGTGCTGTGTTAGCTTTCTTGAGCTGGAAGAACGATGTGACAATTGGAGTGCTGGACGTCCAATCACTTATGGTGCTGTGTGCTTGACTAATTAGTAAGTACGGTTCTGACTTTGCCAGTTATCCAATCAGTCTCCTCCACTTGATGTACAGTATCCACTGATGGCTAAAGGTGCGATGAAGTGCAGTTGCAATATATAAAAATTATTGTTCAAGCTTCAAGAGTGCAAGATCAGTTTGTGGTGTTTGATTGGTGCAACCTTGGATTAATTTGTCGACTGTTCTGAAACTTAAAATCTACCACTAAAACAGTCCTCTTCATTAGTCTCTCCACAATTTCCTTGACTGAAGCAGGATTAGCTCAGTCGGTAGAGCACTTGACTGCAGACGGGAGGTCTCAGGTTCAATTCCTGGGGTCGGACCAACACTTAGGGTCTCACAATAACCAAGAAATGAAGGTACTGCCTTTGCCCTGCAAACAGCTAGACCTTCACGTGGTTCAGATGACCCAAAATGGTGGTTCCTCGTCCAGTGAAAGGTGTAAAAATATTGTCCCCAATTAGTACTTTCGTGCTAAACACATTGACACTCGAACAAAGCGCATTTTTTTTTTACAAATTATGCGTTGTACTTGATGAATAAATGTGCTGAGTTACTGATATTAAAGTTCCTTAAATTGAATACTGTTAATAGTAAGAAGCTCACCTATAACCTGCTGGACACAGAATACAATCCAGAGCACCGGTAATGTTGCTGTATGTCCCATTGGGACAAACTAAAGGTGCTTCCATTCCAATACTTGGACATCTAAACCCTGCATCACAGAGCTTACATTCCAATTGGTTTTCAGCATCTGAATAAGTGCCATTAGTGCACAGAGTGTAAGTCTCCAGCCCTGCTGTTGGACAGTAGGCTCCTTTTGGGCAAGCCTTGCATTTGTCACTCCCAGCTGGAGCAAATGTTCCAGCAGGACATTCCACTCGGTTTGATTTACCCTCACAACTGGAAATGTGGGTACATTATAGTTAGTGTAAATCAAGTGAGGTGTAGCAACATTTTATTTAGTGACTTTCATGTTCATGCCTTAACATTTTGGTAACAACTGTGGAACCATCAAACCCTACTAACATGGATACTGAGGGGGCCATAGAAAGTTTCTGTATTAATGGGCTGTCTGTATTAAGCGGGTTCAATTTAGAGGAAACGTAAGGGCTTTCTTTCCCTGGGAACAAAGCAAACTGTCCATAATAATGAGATGTCCATACTAAGCAGGTGTCCATAAAGCAGGATTTGGCTGTAGTTGCTGCATGTGTTTGGTGTATGTTTGAGTGCTTAATTCTAGTCTACTATGTCATTTGGTGGAATATCACCAGCCAAACTGCTTGCCCTGAGATCATGAGATCAGGCAACTACTGAACAGGCAAAGAGAGGTAAATCAGTTTATTGTTAAAAATCAAACATAAAAACCAACATTTCCAGAACTATCATCATACAAATGTTATTACAGACAGAAAAGCTTCTGAGTGGCTCTTCCAGAAACTCACCTATAACCAGCCGGACACAAAATGCACTCCAAGGCACCTGTGGTATTGCTGTATGTTCCATTAGGACACACTAAAGGAGCTTCCATTCCAACGCTCGGACAATGAAAGCCTGCGTCACATGGTTTACAATCACTCAATCCTTCCTCATCAGCATACGTACCATTAGCACATAGAACATACATTGGTAAGCCATTGGTTGGACAATGGGTTCCCTTTTGACAAGAAAAGCATTGGATACTCCCAGCTGGTGCATAAGTGCCATTCGAGCATTCCACTGGGTTTGCTTTATTTTGACAGCTGTAATTAAGAAGAAATGTTAAGTACAGTATCAAAAGGGAAATTCAGAATCAGTAACTAAGGGCTCTCATTTAGGGCAGAGAAGAGTTTCCTCTATAATATAAACAGTAATTAGTAATCCCTTAAAAGCTTACAGGAAAAATATTACAAAAGGAAGGCTTGGGACGAGATGACTGGGTGTGCTTCCTTGTTCCAATCCCTTCTCATTTTCACTGCCAGGTTGTGTGAGCAAGTGGTTGAATAACAACTTAAGGACAGATTTTAAGGGGAAAAGGCACATTTCAAGCAGTCTAGTTCTTTTTATGTCTCTACCACTATCACAACTCAATCATAGCCTTTTTGGTTTTATATGAAAAATAATGAAAAACAGTGATAAATTAATTTTAATTAACATGGAGCATTTCAGGTGACATAATACCTATAACCAGCAGGGCAAACACTGCACAAAGCGGCGCCTTTAAAGCTGTAGGTCCCATTTTCACATGGCACAGGAGATGCTGCAGGATTAGGGCATGTAAAACCTGCAGGGCACTGTAGACAGGCTGAGTTTCCTTCAGAATCTGCATACGTTCCATTACGACAGGGCACGTGAGTTGAAAGTTTTGCTGATGGACACTCCGATCCTGCCGGGCACTGGTGGCACTCTGTGCTTGCACCTGGCCCATATGTTGACGCATTACAGGGTATAGGGTCTGAGTCTTTGTTAGGGCACCTGGCCGGAAAAGAAACAAATTTCCTTGAACCCTCAAAAGTAATTTTCTCAATATGTCAAAAGACCAACAGAAAAAGCCTACATCATAGAATGCATACAGCTATAAAGGGTATTCTATGTATTCTGCGTACCTGAATCCTGGAGGACACACAGTACAGTTAGCAGCACTGCCTTTGCTGTAAGTACCATTTTCACAGTCCACAGGAGACAGTGCCGGAGTTTGACAAAGAAACCCTGCAGGGCATGGACGACACTGAAGTAATGATGTCTCGTTAGCATAAGATCCTGGTGCACAGGGTGTGTGGACGGCAGAAGTATTAGATGGACAGTGAGATCCCAGTGGACATGGTTGGCATACTAGGCTTCCTGATGGTGCAAAGCTTCCTGCAGGGCATACAGCAGGATCTACTGATTTGTCAGCACAGCTATGGACGAATACAGACACCAAGTTAGTTCACTGGCAGAGATACCAACCTCCGGAGATCTAAAATCTGGAGACTCTCTATTTTGCACTACACCCCCCTCCCCCTCTGAATGTCAACAGCCCACCACCCCCTACCACCTGCCCACAAATTGACTCAGCTGCCTTGGCTTAGGACATTATATGAAGTCTTACATGAACTACATGCTATCAAAATTCGCTTTCATCATTGCAATGGCAAAATAGTGCTTAAAAGTCCATTTCATCCGTACAGAATAGTGCTGTATCTGGGAGAGTTAGTATAAAATGCACTAGTGAGTTTTATGTGGAAGTGGTACCAGGTTAGAGAATTACACAAAGGAATGATTAATACTGAGAACTACATTACTACTACCACCACCTATTATAAATCATAGAGGAATTTTTAAGTACAAAATTGCAAAACTCACTTGTGAATATGTACTGCATTTCAAACTCATATATAAGGGTTGACAGAGAGGTACTCATCAAATCAGGTTATTATTCAAAGGTGGGTAGTTATTGGATTATTATCAATAATTTACAGCTTACCTATGTCCACCTGGACATATAACACAGTGGGTGGCCCCAGCCTTACTGTATGTACCATTTTCACACTCAACTGGCTCCACATTTGGGTTAGGACACTTGAAACCAGGAGGACACTCTAAACAGCTTGTGGCATTCACAACTAGCGAATATGAACCATTTGCACAGAGTTGGTGGTACACAAGTTTCGCAGAGGGACATTGGGATCCAATTGGACAGCCATGACAGTAAGTGCTCCCTTCTGGAGCAAAGCTTCCATTTCCACAAGGTATAGGATCATCTGTCTTGACAGGACATCTGAAAAAAAGAGAGATTCCAGTGGAATTTGTGAGAAGAATAGAAAACTGTGGCCATGTACGTTGGTGGGATGTAAGTGCTGCCAGCACTCTGCCAATCCCAGGGGCTGAAGGGGAAGTCAAGTGGTGGAGGTCAGAAAATTTTGGAAACACCCCTCAAAGGTATAGTTGGTCCACACACACCCATGCACACCATGGGGAAATTCCTTATATTGTCTCTAAATTCAACCTGCTTAAGGTGGACACCCGTTAATGGGAACAAAAGAAAATTCTTTCTCCTCCAAGCAACAGATCCTAAACTTCTACAACAAGGACTCAAAACAATATTTTCTCATCTTTGTGCTGTAATAAGCTAGAGGACATGACAACATGATGATGAAAGCACAATATGTGAACACTTCAATGTTCACTGTACCAAAGTCTTGTTTTGTGGGTGAGGTATCAGTTTTCAAAGAAGCAAATTATCTGACACAGACATTTTTTAATCACAATAAAGGTGATTGATTCATTGACTGATTAATTGATTGAGTAAGCAACAAGGAGTTCTTATCATTTGATGGTCTAAGAGTGAAAAGACTATAAAATTAAGGTGATTTTTTTAGTTATGTGTGTATAAACATGAGTTAAGCACTAACATTAGCGGGGTACAAATCACGAATGCATATGTTTTTTTTCTTTAAGCATTGTATAAAGTATTTTTTAACCCCAGCCTAGAGCGTTATATATTTTTTCCAAAATAGTCTTTTATCTAATTGCAATTAACTTTTATCCATGGTTGTATACAGTGATCTCTTGTTGGATAATGCTTTTAATAAAGTTTCTATTTCATCATTTTCAGTTTTAAGCAAACTGATCCAAGTGATAAAAATCCACAAAATGCACCCCAAGAAGTACAATAAGCACCCCTTTGTACACATACACACAGCCCCTGCTCTCTAGGAACTAGGCCTGCTACTCAAATTGAAAACCAGGCATTTGTGTTATTTAAACTTAAAGACCCACCTATGGCCTCCTGGGCACACAGTGCATGCGACTGTCCCACCCTTGCTGTAAGTTCCATCTGGACAGTCCTCTGGTGCCTGATTTGGATTTGGACACCTCTTTCCAGGGGGACAACTCTGGCAACTGGTTACATTGTTTGCATCTGTCGACAGATAAGTACCGTCGTGACAAGGGACGTATTCTGACAGCCCCGGTGTTAAGCACTGAGCTCCCTCAGGACAAGGTAGACATGCGAGGCTTCCTGATGGCGCATAGGTACCATTTTGACACTGAACAGGATCTGCACTTGGATCAGCACAACTAAAGAAAATTAGACAATAAAATAAAAAATGAATCGTAAAGTTGATGAATATAAGATCAAGGAGTGACCTGAAAAAAGTCAAAAGTAAGTCCCAAAAAAATGGAGTCAAATCAAATCCACTACCAAAAAATGGAAAAGGTGCAGCCATGAAAAGTAAGCCAGGTAAAATTAAGGACAGATGCTACCTGTCACTTTAAGGTTCAAAGTTATTTCATTAGGCAACACCTGGTCAATAATAAATATTATAACTGCATTCATTCAGGATATCAAAAAATAGATGCTAATTAATGGGCACAGAAAGTTTTGTTGTTTCAGGTAACCATGGTAATGACAATGTCATTGGTCATCTGTCAGTTAAGCCATGATATTATTGGCTATAAAGATTGGTGCCTTGCCAATGACACTGCAGTTTAATTGAGCAATCAGGTCAATAACCAGAGTTCAATACCATCAACTGACATGATACAACTCACTTAAACTCTGAAGCTGACTGCCACACAGGTTGTTGAAATGCCAGCCAATGTCAACACCAGTCCTACGCAGGACTACCTCTCACCTGGATGATCATATTCCATCTACTTTAGAAATGACTCCTGGGTTCAAACCTTTTTTCACTGTTTTACATCAAAAGTAAAGGTCTGTGCACACTAGGCGACAAGTTGCAGCACCACATCGCGGTGACAGATCACTCCATGTGTACAGGTCGGGCGACTAGTTGCGGCAACAAGGTGCGGCAACACGTCGCAGCAACAAATCGCTTCGTGTGTACTGGAGAATTTTTGTGAAAATCTTTCTCTCTGCAACAGAATTTAGTCGCTGCAATAAGTCGCAAAAAATCAAATCAGACTGAGTCTGTGCGACTTGTTGCGGTGACAAATTCTGTTGCAGCGACAAAGATTTTCACAAAAATTCTCCAGTACACAGAAAGCGATTTGTCGCTGCAACATGTCGCCGCGACATGTTGCTGCAACTTGTCGCCTAGTGTGTACCGACCTTAAACGGGCAGATTCACCACTCACCTATGTCCACCTGGACACTCAGTGCATACTGATGATCCATTCTTACTGTAAGTTCCATTTTCACATGGCTGCTCTCCTTGTGAAGCGAATGGACAAAAATTTCCTGCAGTGCAGAGCTTGCACTCTGTCTGCCCCACAGCATCTGTGTATGTGCCATTAAAACATGGCAAAGGACTTGCTAATGGGACATCTGGACAGCGAAATCCTTTTTCACACAGTGTACACTTGGTCTCACCAGCAGGTGCATATTCACCAGGATTACATCTGACTGGATCAATGGTTTGATTGGAGCATCTGTAAATGAAAGAACAGTAATATATAGATTTAGCCGAGGCTACAGGCGAGAAATGGAAGGTAAAAGAGGCTACAGTGTACAAGTACATGCACAGTTTCATATTTTTGGAGGAAGAATCTACGAGTCCATCCAAAAGTCAGGTTGGCTTTTTTTCAAGGGCCCCCTTCATTAATGAATAATGTTAACTTGAATATTTATTGATATAAATCAGCATACTTACTGGTGTCCAGCAGGGCAGACAGTACACTCTGCTGCCCCTTCAAGGCTATAGCTTCCAGTGGCACAAGCCTGGCATGATGTCCCATTGAATGAGAAGTTACCTGCCTCACAAGGATTACATTTTGTTTGAGAAACATCAGGCTCATATCCTCCTGGGCAGTACTGTGAAGAAAAAATGGTTTGATGATTAAGTGTTGAATAGTGACAAATATACTTCTGGAAGCAACAAAATTGAAAGCTGCCAGCTCATTTTGACTGGGCTTTAACTGTTACAACATTTTCAAGAGACTTTTGTATTACAGTCAAATCCTATTAATACGAACACTGAGGGGGCCATAAAAAGTGTTCAGATTAACAGGGTTAGCCTGCAACCTCTCCAAGGCCCTCTGGCAGCAGGGCGGGAATATAATAGGAAGGAGAGCTTGCAACTATATCTCTGGAATTTTAATTCTGCCTCCAATTCCCTTGTGGCTCCCCATTGAACTGAGCAGTCAGATTTCCACCAAACAGCACCAAGCAGAAACAAGCGTAAATACAAACAATCACTGAAAAACACATGAAAGCATGCGCCAAGGGTGATGATGTCATTACTAATGTCATCTCCGCCAATCAGCATTTCACATCGACTTTTTCGATGCAGATATTCAAACTCCAAAGACGTGGTTGCAAGCTCTCCTTTCTTTTCCCACTCCGCCACCAGAGCGCCCCAGAGAGCATGCTCGCAAGCTATAACAGGGTATACGTATTAAGTGGGTTGAATTTAAAGAGAATGTAAGGGCTTTCTTTCCCCAGGGACAAAACAAAGTGTCCGTACTAATGAGGTGTCGGTGTTAGGTGGGTGTCCACAAAGCAGGGTTTGACTGTACTAAGTTTACAACCCAATAAATATAAAGCTCTACTGTATTTCAATTCTCTACATCTAAGCAAAGTTCTACATGCACTCTACACAATGGCCTCCTATATATTGTTGTCACAGAAACTATTGTGCAGAAGTTTGACTGTAATAGACCAATAAAAGCATACCTGAGGTTGCTGCGACGGGTCTGGACACACTTTACCACTAGGACAAGAGTGACATATTCCTTCTCCATAATTAGAATAAGTTCCTGCTGCACACAATGTCACATTCCCTGGTGATGTTGTGCAGTCATAACCGGCAGGACAAGGAACGTCACATGATATAGATCCCGCAGTGCTGTTTAAACCTGAAGCACATGCCTGTAAGGATTGCATACAACATTCAGTAAAAAAAAAAACATGCAATACACTTTGAAGAAAGGCGAGAGATGGACATGTGCACCAAGTCCCCCTCTTGACTAGCCAAGGCCTTGCTATTGGGCTTACCGCAATCATACACAAAAATCCAAAGCCAAGGGGGAGGATACTCCAGATTTCAAGTAACAGGGATTATCAAATCGAGGCAAAAGTCAAAAACAAAAAAGTCCGTAGCACTTCCACCAAACCCCAAAAACTTCTGAACAAAATTTACCCCCTGAAAGCTGCATGCCGTCGAAATTTCCAAGCCTGAGAATTCACTTCAGTAAAAGAAAATTTCTGTGATGATAAAGGCAGGGGTGTGCAATGGACACAATGCATGAGAAATCATTGAAATAAAATGAAACCCCAGTGGATACAGCACCAGACAATGGCCGAGTATGGATAACGAGTGTTATGAAACATTTATTCTGAGATACCAGAGCTGTCATTAAGGGTTGTAACCTGTAACACCTGACCTGTTACAGCTAAACTCACTTGATGTTATGGGTGATCAAAGTGGAAAGCAAAAGGTGACACTATAAATTTTTGTGAGATGTTACGGGTGAATCTTCATTTGCTATGGCTGCTTCAAAACTCAATGACAGCCCTGGATAAAGTGTAATGTTTGCTATAAACAATCACAAAACACAAATTTGTCGTACTTTATTAGTTGAACTAAGCGGCTGGGAAACATGTGCGGTTTCACAATTCTTCAAATTGTTTCAAATGCCCAAAAAATCCCTTCTTAAATCACGATACACAAAAAATATAATTGCCACACTTTCCTACCCAAAAAATATTAGAATAAAAAATTTTGCATCCCCAAAAATCCTTTGATCATCGCCATCACTTGAAACATTCAAAGTACTCCCCCCACACCACTTTCCCAGGATCCAAAGGTGGATTTCCTTCACTGAAATCCACCTGCAATAACAGATCTGAGTCTGAAATCCAGATTTTTAAACCCAGTAATAGGTGACTTCACAATGAAACTATTTTATCTTATAACAAAATTATTGGGAATGGATGAATCATCATCACCTCTTTAAATGATTTTCACAGGCAAACATTTTTGAGTAGACGTAGACAATGCAGACAGTGCTGCCCTCATTTTAGGGTAGCGTGATTTCGTTAGCCACTTTTCAAGGTCGGAGTATGGCCGGAAGATGACAATGCAATCGTCGAGTGACAATATCAATTACCGACTGCACTACGCGCCTCGATTTTTATTACATTTTTTTAACGGCTATCCATAAAATTTTTACCTTAAGATCAGAATGAGCTTTGAGTTAATTAGACAATTCGGCTGGTGCTAGGAAACAAGTGTTTAATAAAGAATATTTCCTTTCGAAACACTAATGAAAACAATAATTTGCGAACAAATAATAATCTTACCGTACAAGCTGAAGAATTAGTTGCCCCAGTGTTTGGGTTTTCTGTGTCTTCTGGGCAAGGTTGAGGGGCAGTTTCATTTCCAAGACAGCTAATAAAAAGACGACAGAATATCGTACGTTAGATTCAAGGAGATACCTCATATCCAATTGACATCAAAACAAGATATTATGCAACTACACTGACCACAATACGACATGAGATCAAAGCATACAAAGCAAGGAAATTTGAAGCAAAGAATGTCCGGCCAGTTATACTTGGCAAGACTTACGTCGACAGAACCTTTTATGCACGTTCTTTTCTCTAATTAAAGACTTAATAATTCCCATGTAGGGTTAAATATATGAATACTGATCGTTTACACTTACAAGTGTCCGGCTGGGCATTCTACACAACCAGCTCCAGACCAATATTCCCCCGCCGTGCAGTTGCTTTTACTACAAGAACATTCAGTCTCACAATCACAAGCTGCGCCTGCTAAATCTGCGAAATAACAGAAACAAATCGTATTAAGATCGAGTATTGAGATCTCCCAATGAAACAAAGACGTCGTTTTGTAATAGGCACAAAAGTCAGGGCACAAGCTTCAATTATAAGTGGATTTTTATCTCACCGGTAAAACAGACAAGAAGTAATCCAAACACGATAAGAAGACTGGCTCGCAGATTCCCGCTCCTTGGAATACTACAGTTTATCATGTTTAAAATCCACATTTTTAACACTTGTCGTGTTCCTCGAACGAGGCAAAAGCCTCAAGGAAATCGTAATTATAAATTTGTTGCCCGCAACAACTGCTGTCTGCAGAAATTCCAGCTGCACTCAGCAAGAAGCAAATTAGTTGACATGTTGAACGGAGGAAAAAACCTCCAAACAGTCACTCGGCTTAGAAAACATTCACTAAAAAGACACTGATTTCTGCAAAATTCACGGTTTTCAGTACTACAACAATTCAAGGAGTGTGCCTCTTGATTAAGTTATGAAGTATTCCTCAATTAGAAGAATAAATCCGGATGAATGTTTTGTAATGAAAATTCGTTCTTTTCGCGAGATCACGTTGATTTCATTCCGTGACGTCACGTCTAAGGCGTTCTCATGGAAACGATCGATTTGTTTGTGATAAACTTTCCGCGAAATTCGCGTTTGAAGTCAAGGATTGGTGCAGAAGAGAAAAGCCATCGTAACGAAGTCGTTTTGTTCATTAACTCTATTGTTCTGTAAACACATAAACGAAAGCACTCTTTGATCGGCATCAAATAATATTCTGTGGCCATGGTACTCAGAGATTCTGGAATTCAGCGAAGCCGAACGTTTTACACTGATTTCACGTAACATCCTACGGCAAAATTACTCTAGTCATTTAAACTTTTATTCTATTTTCACTCTCTTTAAAAGCAATAATAGAATGAACTGTTTCAAAAAGCAACTGCGTTATAATTTTCCAGTGACCTATTCAAACGTTTGCAACATCCTCGCCTGAGGGTATAAAACAATTATGCCTTCACATTCTTCGCAGTCACTGAGCTGAAAAGGACTTCCGAACCAGATCTGAGAAATGAAGGATGCATATTCTTCTTTTAGCTGTGCCGATTGGGAAGGAATAAGTTTATTCAATGTCCTTGGAGTAAATAAGGCATGCATTGGGAATTACAAAGGCACAAATGGGGAATTACATGAGGCTGTTACATGTATTCGAGGAAATACGCTACGTTTTAAAGACGTATCTCTTCAAGGTTTGAAAGATACATTTCAGTGCCTTAAGAACCTTTATGGAAATCTAACCTTTGAAAAAATTATTTCATAAATCTGGCCTTACATAACTTTAATTGTGAACAACCGTTGTAAAGGTTCAGATGTATATAATGTGATCATGCATACCAAAGCGTCAGTTTTATTGCCGTAAATTCTAATACTAGTACTGAAGTAACAGACTGTGGAATTACGAAAATTTTGCCGAGAGTCTCTTAGTCTGGCTTTAGATAGCCTGGCACAGAGGTTTTGACTTTTTGGTTTCGATGAATTTTACGAGACGGGGCACCTCCCGAGGGTTTTAGTTTCATACGCGCTCTCATCATCATCATCTTTATCATCATCATGATCATGATCATCATCATCTCCATTAAGTTGGTAAAAGCCGGTTAGGCAACAGACCAACCACTTGAAAACTATGTAAGTAAAAATTACATACAACAATAAGTAGAATAAAAATAAAAATAAAATAACTAAGGTAGTTCTGACATTTTTCAAGGGACGAAATACGACGTATCGGGGAGGAGCCGATTCCAGTATTTAGCAGTTCTTAGGAAAAAAGGAAAACTTGAACACATCTTTCTTACAGTGGGTTTAAAGAGGCTTAAGTCTATGGCTACTCCTAGGACGAGCAGACGATCTCTTAGGGGAAAATAGTGTCTTGAACTGCTGGAAAGGCTTAAAGAAAACTATTCAAAAGAGTCGAAACACTAAAATTGCGTTTATCTCGCACAATGATAAATGTAGTTGTCACTCCGCTTATATCAAAGGAGCCAAGTGCTTTACGCCGTTTTAGCCTGCATAGCAGGTGCACGTTAAGTGAGTGCATGATAAGGGCGGTACTTCGCTCCTCCTTAGATCAAACATTGCGTTGGATGACGCTAGCCTGGGACCAGGCTCCGCCGGTGGGGGAAAAGGGCAAAAACAGAGTGAAATAGGAAAAATACTGGGGAGCGAAGCGAGTCAAGCGGTGGTCTGCGCATGCCAATTTTTTTCTCCCTTTTCCCCCAATGCGAAGCTTGGTCCCAGGCTACGATGACGGGTAAGCAAAAGGCACACGAAAATATGAGCGCGTGATCTGGAAAAAAAAACTGGGGTGATAGCTGGGGCGCCTCCTGTCTTATTTTCGGGTTCGTGCTTTCTCATTTTCGCGGACGCGACTATCTTGGAGACTGGAATAGGCTATTATTCCCTGGGCCGCCCTAATTTACAGTGGAATTCAGTCTCTTTCCAACTGAACTGTTTGTTCATTGCGTTGGGTCTAGGAGTTCAGGGGTGCAACCCGGCACCTTAAAAACGCTTTATCACTGGTTGATATTTATGCCATATACAAAACTCTGGAAAATGGAGTGTTGAAGACCATAACAAATTATCGACTGTGTGTACAGTGAAACTATGATGTTTTTACGCTTGCTTCATTCAATAAAAGATTCTTTTTTATATCCTCTTAAATGTAATATAATTTATACATACTGTTTTCACCTTTTTCTTCGGTACAAATAATTCATTTTTCCTCAGGAAAAAAAAACACTTGTTTCACACCTTTGTTCTTATGCGGTTTTAAAATCATAAAACAATTTATTACAAAAAAAAAAAAAACAAGCATTCTTTCTCAAAGATAAACAAGCGCAGGGGATTTGTAAGAGTACAGAAAGGCGCTCCCGCACGTTGCATCTTCTCGCGGGAGGCGATTTTCAGCGTCTCACAAGTTTCTCCGCCTCTTCTACTACTCAAGAAATTAAGAATCCACTCATTATTCTTGTGCTTATTATTGTAAATCAGTTTGATGCCAGGTCAGTTTTTGTCTCCACCTCCTTCACTCATCTTGAGCTCAAACTCGTCCATAGTGAGAACAAGTTTTCCCATTGTCTGCCCTGATTCTAAATCCTTATGCGCCCTTCCTGCCTCCTTCAGTGGATACTTTGTAACCTTGGTGACTTTCAGCCGGCCTTCTTTCACCCAGCCAAGAAGTTGTGCCATACTTTCCTTGAGCATTTCTCGCTGATCAAAGAGAAAGCTGAGGTTGAACGCCATGACACTTTTGTTCTCATTAGTCATCTAAAGAGACGAAAGACAAATACAAATAATTTTGATCAAAACCCGCCACCCTTTTTCGTTCTCATTAGTCATCTAAAGAGACGAAATCTTTTATTGACAAATAACAAAAAATTTTTATCAAAAAAAACCCGCCACCCCTTTCGAGAAAGGTTCGTTTCGATACAATAATTAAAAATAATAATAAAAACTAATTCAAGATTTAAAAATAATAATAATAATAATAATAATAATAATAATAATAATAACTTTATTTCTATAGCGCTCTTATCCTATGTTCAAGGCGCTTTACAGTCATGTAAACAACATTATTGAAAAATATTGACAAATTTACAACCATATCCTATTATATTTACAATGAGTAAAAAAGGAAAAAATTAAAACTAAAGCAACTACTAAACCATCTTATTCACAATGATAAAAAAAGGGAGAAATTAAAACTAACGGAATATACACAAATCTATAAAAACAATGATCCGTTATTACTGAATTTAGTAAACAAGTACGTCTTAAGTGATCTTTTAAAACTCGCGATGGTGTTGGCTTCCGAATTTCATAGGGTATTATTATTAGTTTTCATAGGGTATTATTATTCTCTTGGTGCATGAACAGCGAATGCTCTATCTCCGTAGATCTTGGTACACGATCTAGGTTGCATTAAAAGTTCATTACTAACAGACCTCAATGATCTAGTTGGAGAACAATAATACAGTTTCTGAGCTAAATAGCTAGGCGATGTCCCATTCAGTGATTTATACACGAGGAGCAGAATCTTGAAAATAATCAATATAGAATCGGTAGCCAGTGAAGCTCACACAAAACAGGTGTGATATGCTGAAACTTACTCACTTGCAACACAACTCTAGCCACCGTGTTTTGTACATACTGCAATCTTTGTAACTGATACTTAGGTAGGCCATATAGTAATCTAGTAATCTAGTTTCGATGTGACAAATGCATGAACAGCAACTTCTGCTGATTCTTTAGTAAAATACTTCCTAATTCTAGATACTGGTAGGTTCCTGAGATGATAAAAATGATGATCTACAGATGCTAGACACGTGCATGAAAAGACATGTGCTCATCAAAGATAACACCAAGACTCCTAGCCGACTGAGAGGCAGCCACGCTCTCATCACCAACACATAAGGACTGAAAGGATGGAGAGGGACGATACTTTGAGTGGAATTATCACTAACAACCATGGTGGACACTATCGACTAATGAACTTACCTACAGTATGCAGTTGAAATGTTGTAATCAATGGTTGTCTTTACACTAGGCTGTTAAGTAAGACTTGAGAGCTGCTAAGTTTTACTTAACCACAAATTCGTGTGCGAAGGCCTAAGTAAAATCTCAAGTAACTTTACTTTGCATCTCATTAAATTTGGAAAGTTGAAACGATTCAAGAAAGTTTAAAGCGACTTGAAAACCATCCTTAAAACTGACTTAACTGACTTGTGGTTATACTTGCGGTTTCTTGAGCTTTGAGAAAAGTGAAACATGTCAATCAATCTTAATTATGGTGCATGGGAAAATAGCCTTAAGTTAACCTGAAGTAAAAAAGAATCGGTTGTGTGCGAAGCTTCATTTTACTTGAAGTAATTAAAATTTACTTGTCTTGAAATATTTCTTAGCTTATTTAGGCTCTAGTGTAAAGACTACAAATATCTAAGTGACAATCCTGAGACAAATGATAAACAAAACCCTTTATACACAAACGCTGTAAATTTTAAATGGAGACCCTATTTTTGACTAATACATGCCATAAGAAATATAACCAAATGCATGCAGACTAATCCAGACCACTGTTTCCAGACAGTACAATTCCTTACTTATTACAGACCCAAATGGCTAGCCCGTGAGCAAGCTCTCATGAGGGTATGGGGGTGGGTAAGGAAAGAGGGGAAGCCACAAGGGTCCCCAAGAGAGCTTACTTGCAGGCCACTGACTGGCTAAAGTCTATACTCAACTGTGCACCAAAAGGATTCAAAAAACCTTACATTTTGGTGCCACAGCTATGAATCGCCATGTAGAAGAAAGACATACACCCATCTCATTGAAAAGTTGTCAGGTGGAAACAAGGCAAAGGGCAGAATGGGTGAAGAACAGCCAATGAAAGTTAACCGACACAAATGCCCAGTTTAGTGAAAAATGCTGTTGAATTTGGCAGAATGACAGAATTGACAGTAAATTTGCCAGCATCTTGATTTTACTGGCAAAGCAAGGCACTACAGGCACTGCGAGGAATCTCTTTGTTATATTAAAATCTATGATAGTGAGAAGTAGTGGAGATGATTTGCAGTTTGACTTCCCAATCTCCAATATCAAAAATTCCTGGCAAGCATGTGAAAGTTAGCAGGAATACCTGAAGAGGGTTGAATGCCGGTGTTGATTTGTAGTTCCATCCCATCTTTACCCACTGCCACACGCTTATAGCACCACTAGCACTTTCACTGGATTTAGGAAGCATTGTGTGAAAACCTGCCGAAAAAAATAATTCATAATACCATACCAATCCATAACTTCAGATACTCTACTTTCTGCCACTTCACCCAGGTGTATCAGAGATGCCAATGTCTGGGGATCTAACATCTGGAGACTGTCTCTTTTGAAACACTCCCAATATCAACCACCTATCCCCCCTCCCCTTTAACACAAAGCGACCCAGTCATCAAAATTTGTTTTATGTCCTGAGCATGTGTTGTTGAAATTCCGAGGGCAGTGAAAGAAAGAGAGTCTCCAGATTTTAGATCTCCAGAGGTTGGCATCTCTGTAATCCTGTGATTATGCTTCTGGGAAAAAACCCTGTACTTGCAAATTGCATCATTTAAGAAGAGAAGAAACAGTAATGGGTGCTTCATACTGCAGTGCACCTTAATAATTATTAGGCAAGGAAACTATAATTTAACAAAAGCTCTCACCATAGATAACCAGTCGGCCTCCTGAGGCCACATGATTATAGCTTTCCTGTAAAGTGGCCACACCATTTGCATCAAACACAACTTGATAACCCTTTGGACAAAAAGACTCTGCAGTTTTCCAGAGATCATTCTTGGATTTGTCAATGACATGGTCACAACCTGGTCATGCACAAAGGAAAAAATAATTCAGTTTGATCAAGTGTAACAGAGTTGATGTCATAAACTGACCCTTTCAAAGTTTTTGAGTCTCAGATTTTCAAACAAGAATCTTTTTGTCTTCGCATGTACTGGATTTAATCATTCACCACTTCTATATTTCTGTACAAGAATACTCACTCTCTATAAGTGATCAAGTATATGGACAATCAGAATACTGGATTCCCCGATCAGAATTTAGGATTTGCGATTAACACACCATACGAATGAATGACATGACATGCTTGTACGATGATGAGGGCTAGGCGAAGTTTCAACATGAACAGATTAATTTACCTAAATTCTTGACAAGATCAACTTTATAACTTGCACCAACCACGCCCACCACGTGACAACCATGGATCTTTGCAAGCTGTACCAGCATACTTCCCACCCCTCCAGCTGCAGAGTGAACTAGTACCCAGCTCCCAGGCCTTGGTCTGGCCTGTTCAAACATTCCATACCAAGCAGTTATAGCCACTGTTGGAAATCCTGCTGCTTCGTACCTGTCCAAATTGTCCGGCAGCGGAAAAATCTGGTGTTTTGGAACCCTAATTCTCTCGGTGTAACCTCCAAAAAGGGACACGCCGAAAACCTTTTGACCGATCTCATATTCTTTCACATTCTTGCCCTTTCTTTCCACCTGACCACTAAATTCAAATCCGGGAGTGATCGGCCAGCCGACGAATTTCTTTGCTGACTCGTACAGGCCCCAGCGAATACACACATCGGCATAGTTCACACCGCAAGCGTACGTTTTGATAGTGACGAGATCTTCCTCGTCAATGTCTTCAAGTTTGATGTTTGCACCTTCTGTATACCCATCATCTGATAGCGGCTCATACACTAGCTTGTCATAGCCACCAGGTGAAGGTATTTGGATCATTGTACGAAAGATAGCCTCGGTCAATCGATGAGTTGGACAACCTCGAAATCGAAGCGACTCTGCTGGCAGGGTACCCCGAAATAAAATTTAACCAGGCCACATTTCTAGTGCCCAGGTCATCTCACTCTTCCAGTGTCACACAAGTCAGTTCAACGGGGAACTTCTGTCGCTATGAAAGGGCGTCCGATTTTAGCAGAACGTCCAATTTTATCTACCGGTAACGCAGGTGGAGGCTTTGCAGTATTACGAAGAGGGCACAAAGGGATACGGGATCTATAAAGGCAGCAAAGGAATAGAAAAGGGATGCAGAGAAAATGGAGGCTCCTGCCGGCGAGGAAGCTCTCCTAAGGCGGGTAGGGGGGAGAAGTGGGGAACATCGTCATCGTCATGCAACCCCGCATCCAGGATCGGGGCCATTTCTCCAGTCTGCTTTGACCGCATCACGCTAACCAAAAGGGCTGAGTTGGAAGACTAGTTGCTATATCATGTTTATATCCGCGAAAAATTTGTCGTCGGCAGATCATACCAAAAGAGTATGACAAATGTTTATTACCTGTGTTGTCTACAAAACAAGTTGAAGCTTGTTTTATTATCACATTCAAGCGTGGAAAACAATACTCTTGACAAAGGACAACGGGTCCACACCGGTAACAAGATAATAAAAATCTCTATTTAAGAAAAGACAACGAAGATATGGTTGGTGCAATAATTTATTCACGAATGAATGTACTCTGTATCGCTCCATCCAAATATATTACCAAAATTGATGCACACATATCTCATAAATAATCTATTTCCCCCAAAAGGAGGGGAAAACATCTGGTTTCGCCCGTGGCAACATTACCCATGAAATTTGTTTTATATTATAATACAGTATATACACGTAAAACAGTGGCCTGAATAGGCGTCAAATAAGTTTGTTAAAAAATAACTGTATAATGCTCTGCTCTTAATTGGGTAGCTATTAGTCATTCATGGAAATCACTAGCCTATTCACAGACCCTCTATCCTCTCAAAGTCCGTCGAGCGCGTGTGATAAGAAATAAACCGCGGGGGATTTATTGACCGCCAGCGCTCTCGCGCACGCCAATGTTTTCCAAAAGGACGAAAAGAAAAATAAAACGACGTCTGTGTACAGGCTAGGAAATCACAGACTAAAAATGTCCTTTCCGCTTATAAACTAGCCTCCCAGGCAGGCGTTTTTAGGGGAGCTCGTTTGTTCCTCCTGTGGGGAGGGATGAAAAACGAGCAACGCCTGCGTGAGAGGCTACATATAAACAGTCTTCAATCTTATCGTTATATGAGCGAACTATTAAGTGAAAACAACCGGCATTCTTTCGCTGGATCCAAACTGTTCCAAGCAATAGTTCTTTTTTCTTATTTCTATTATTTCAACTTGAAGAAGTTAATTTCTGTTGAGGAATTAAGGGAAATTTTGAACGCTTTCATCTTTACATACCAAAAGAAGTTTTTATCTCACAGAAATTGACTTGAAAAAATATAAAAATGATCTTAAATTTTATTGCCCGAGAAAAACGTGCATTTGTACAAAAAAAGGTCTTGAAAAATATCGCCCACAAAACGTGAAAATATCGTCAAACTCCACATCCTAAACACTCTTTGTTACAATAATTTTACCACAAGTAAAGACACCAATAGACCAATGTCCACAGTTCCATACAATAAAATTTCACAAAACATCTTAAGAACTGAAATGTACTCTGTGGTCGAATATATACTTGGTCTCCCTCGCAGCCGTTTTTTGGATGTCACGCAACGCTCCCCCAAAAGAACTTTTTCTTTTGGAGGAGCGTTGCGTGACATCCAAAAAACGGCTGCGAGGCAGACTAATATATACTCCGCTTGATACTAAAAATGAACAAGTAATAGCCCTCAACTTAAAAAACAATGTGTTTTGTGGTACAAATGCCAGCATTTGTCACAAAACGTTTCATCAGAGAGAAGATTTGTTTCTACTTTCTCGAGGACTTGTTTCCAGTCGCTCGTAAAACAAGATGTAGGCTTGATATCCCCGCACTCTTGACGAAGACAAAGAATCCACACTACAAAAAAGGAAGAAAAACACAAAGATAAGACTACAGAACGTAACCAAAGTACGTAGATGCTTCTAGCCTGCGTAGCAAGCGTTTCCGCGCGAGTTCGTCGAGAAAAGTTGGGACGACAGCGAAAAAAAGGAATGACAGGGGAGGGGGAGGGGAAAGAAGGAAACGCTTGCCCGCAAACCCCACGATTTTGAAAAACTGCGTTCGCCCACGAACGCAGCTTCTGATTGGTGCGTTGCTTTTAGTGTTGATTACTTAGCACTCGAAACATGATCCCGCTCTAACTTTCGCGCCATAACTCGATTGGAAACGCTTGCTACGCAGGCTAAGATGCTTCGGGTTCTATTTAGCCATTGCACTGTATTTAGCTGCTTCGATTGTTCACACTGGACAGTATTAAATTACTTTTTGGAAGTTTTACTAGACCCACCAACGACTACTATTAAAAATAACCAGCTTAGCCTTTTGAATGCGATAGCGTTCTTTAAATTTCCTGAACAAACCTAGGCACTGCGAATTTCTTCACAAGTTTACAATACAACGACTCAGTTGTCAGAAACTCTAAACAGCTAACTGGCTTCAGCATGCTTTTTTTTGCTTGCACTTTCTTTTCTTTTTTGAAATGACTGCATGCCCCCTACGCGTATACTAAGGGTGCGTTCCTTTGGGATGATTCGGATCAGAATCAGTGATCCGAGATCACTCGGATCATGGTAGATCAAATGAACCGAAGAATCCTTGCCCAGAGTGGATTCATCGGTTCATTTGATCTAACATGATCCAAGTGATCTTGGATCACTGATCCTGATCCGAATCATCCCAAAGGAACGCACCCTAAATAAAGACAGTTCCTTTTTCTGGTGCTACGCAAACGTTCTGCGCAAAATGGGAAGATACGAGAAGCTTCTTTTTTTTCCAACACTCAATAGCCAAAGGGAGGAGTGGATTCAAGAAAGGAACGGTAAATTTTTCCAAAATGAAAATTCGAATTGATTGAGGGCAACAACGCGGCATTTAAACCAATTCTCATTGTATGATTTAAAGGGTTTTTAGCCTTATTTCATTTAAAAAAACTCGTGAGACCTCAAAGATTTCTTACACATTCCACCATCTTCCATTAAAATCCCCTTTCTCACTCAGTAATTTTGACGAGTTTTGTGTTTGGGTGTTAATCATTTTACAATGGTACGTATTTCAACTACTTCCTTACCGTGAATCATTAAAGCAATGCCAGTTGTTGCTTATTGGATGTTTGCAGTAAGCTGTGTAATGACCTCCATAAGTGCCTCCAGAGTGATTTGAGACCGCGTAAAGAGAGTAAACAGCTGACCGGCGTTCTGGAAAGTATAACGCAATTTTGACTGAGTTAATGCAATCATAAGGGTAGCCTTCGTAGCAGGCGCCGATAAGGGCGAAGGGAGATATTTCGAGGACGCATGCGCACGTAATAAGCCAGCCACTACTTTCCTCTCTGTTCTTTATGGACCTTAAGACTGAGTAGTGGTTCAGCCAGGGCTTAAACTCGCAGTCTCCCGCTCGGTAGGTAGACCGGCGCTCGTCTAGTTGAACTAACCGGGCGGCAGTGTTCAAGCGTGACCCCGTGTGCACGTTTGGGTTGTGCGTGGTTCCCGCGCTCTTCGGCTACCTGTTCCCTGCGCATGGCAACAGTTATAAGCTCACGCGCGCTTGGCAACCGCTCTAATTTGCCCGGTTTAGGGCGTGTGAAATGATTTTGCTCACAAAACGGTTGTTATAGGGTGATAGAGTGATCTTACCACTGGGAGTGGTAGAGTGATCTTACCTTGATCAGCAGAGAACTCTGCAAGATCCAACTTCATGGGAAAATCTACATTAGACTGAAGCTTTGAGCGGAAACTGAATCCAGAGAAACGCTTTAAATCTGTGCAATATACTGTTAAGGGCAAAACATTGAATGTAAAAAGACCACTTATACAATTTTGAATCAGCTACCTAAAGTAAAAACCGACCAGGACACGAAGCGGATAATAAATTTGTTCTATAATAAGTGAGATCCCAGAGCACGCTAATGCAGTCCTTAATAGACTGTTCCAGGCGTTCAGATAGTAGAGTGCGGCCTTAAGTGGGGAGCGAGTTAAGTTGTACACCCTTTGTTTTTTTTTCTTTCTTCGTAAATTTTTCTGCCGCGCTCTACTATCTGAACGCCTGGAACAAGCTAAGTCCTTAAAATCTTCTAGGGCAATCTAAACTCTGGGGTTTTATTTCACTGTAGACGTTGACTACTGTTTATCAGCGTTAAGTTGATATTAGATTGCAAAACAGTCCGTATTTTTGCGTATTCAAGTAAGCGCCAGTAGTCAAACAAAAGGTCTGGAACGAGGCTGAAAACAAAGAGCGAGACTGAAGAGACTGAGGCTCGCGCCCTTCACACGTGTAAGACTTTTACGCCACGCTTTGCCGATTTCTTTACTGATTTTGGGAAAAGATATTACAGGGGACGATTCGTATTTTGTTACAACGTTGTTCCAACATTGTTGCTCTATGAATAATCGTCGCTGCAAATCGACCACCCCTCCCCTCACCCAACGTTTTGCCTGAGGCGAGAAGTTAGTGTTAGGTTGGCTTTGTTTTAAACTTATAGAAGGATTACAAAGGATACGAAGAACGAGGATTGGAGGAAATCTCTGGATGTAGAATTTCTTCGTCGATTTTCTCTTGGCTTTGCACTTGTCACAAGTCTACGGAAAAACGACCAAATACCGTTTTAATAAACAAGTAATGCAGATACTCTTTTTTGCTAAAGCTACCGGGCCTGCATGAGGCAAACCTTGAATTAAAGAGCTTGCTGAGAAGTGTCAAAACCTGCAGAGTCGCACATTAAAAGGTATCAACAATGAATTACAACTGTGTTGTGTGTAACCCGCTTAATGCATTTAAATGCAATTTAAAGGAGTTAACAACTAAGAGCGCCTTAAGTACCTGAGATCAGCGGTCTTTGGCATGCACATGCCCAGTAGCTGGCTTCGTTGATCATGCGATTCATTGGCGCGTTCAGTTTTCCTTCGTGCTGGGTTCTTCTAGCCATTTTCTCTCTCCCCCCCCGGCATCCCCCTCCCCCCCGGGCTTTGTTGTTTTTTCTCTCTCCACTGATGTTTTTTCAGTGTGACGGGTGCCTGTTCCTTTCCTTTCGTGTGGGGGCTCATGGCTGGGTTGTGCTGTTGTGGCAGTCATGGGGACATTATTTCAATGTAGGGGCTGGCTCCTAATGGTGGAAACCCCTAGATACTCCAGGCACCCAACCTCCATTTTAACAATGCAGTTGTTAAAACAGGTCTAATACGGCCGGAATAGCCTTGGGATTACTCAGCACTGGTTTCCTCGAGAAATGACGTCTGAGAAAAGAAAATCCACTGAGAAGCACTACCTAGATCTGGGTAGTGACACATCATCAGCGTGGAATTTCTCAGGTGCACTCGTTACTCAGACGTCATTTCGCGGGGTAACTAGAGGTGGCATCGCGAAATGTAGGCTGTTTTCTCAGGCTGCCTTGAGATCAAAAGGTGTAACATTTGATGTTCCGGGCAGAGAGAAGTCAAAATTCAGCGTACTTGCAACCCTGCATATTAGAGTGGTTTTCGTTTGAGTGTCGTAAAACCAAAACCAAAGTAATTACTCTGGCCAATCACATAGGACACAGACAATACATTGAACCAATAAAAACTCGAAGTAATTAAATATGGCTGACGCAAAGCGCGGGAAAATGCATGCGAGCGCGTCACAATTGGCTTTGGTTTTACTTCTGATTGGATGAAAAGGTGGCGCGAATCTTTTAAGCCAATCGCATCGTGTAGAAAGTGCAAAACCAATTACTTTTCGACACTCAAATGAAAACCGCTCTAATCTCGCCAGGGTAATCCAGGGTTTGAACAAATAATTTAAGGACTTTTCAAGGACACTCAAGGACACATTTCCCATTTTTCAAGGACTCCATTCAGTGCAAAAAAGAGTCTTGAGTCTGTCTTTTTTAGTTCTTCCACAAAATAAGTAACTTTACCCAAGGTCTTTCTGTGTTTTCTCTTTTTTCTTTGGAGTCTTACTTAAGCTATTAAGCTAGCATTGAAATTCAGGAACTTTCCAGCACCGACTGCAATTTTCAAGGACTTTCAGGGTGCGTGTGAACCCACGTAATCTATGAAAAATAAGGATCGAATGGCGCGCATGTCCCTAGCAGAACGCATGCTGATAAGTAAAAGCATATGGATCAATTTAGGTTTCTAGGAAACTACCCACCTACCCCTCCCTTAAGCCAACATTTTGCCCCAAGTGAAAAGTAATTGGATAATGTTGGCTTAGGGGAGGGGTAGGTGGGAAGTTTCCGAGAAACCTAAATAAATATTGATCCAAGCATACTTGCATTGACATAAAAATTAACTTACAGGTCTCTCATCACCATCCAAGACTTCCTCTTTAGTGAAAGATAGCATGCAATCTCTGATGTCACTATCTCGATCATCACAAGCGATCGACCTTCTTCCAGAGTAGCACAAAGAACCTGATTGCTGTAAAAGCAGCAACAAGTTGTGGTAAGTCTGGAAGGCTAGTGATAGAGCTGAGGAGTAGGGATAGGATATTGTTTCTGTTTTAACCTTGCCAAGCCAAAGAGGTGAAGGGCTCTCTTTTTTCTTAGTCTGTCAAGTAAAACTCGCTAGACTCAAAAATGACCACGCGCGTGACTGTCTACCCAATTTCTCGCGTTTCGCCGCTCAACGCTCGCACGCTTATACACTCCCCTCACTAAAACTAAGGAAAAAGAGACTGCTCACAGTCTACATCCAGTTTATATTGAGCAAAATGATCAGCGTCTTTTGTTCATGCCCTCTATATAACACCGCATTAGAGACGGCAGAGAAATGTACTAAAAGATATAATAAACGGTGTGCAGAGAAGCGTGCACGTTTTGCTTAACATCGTTGTTGTTGTTGTTTTTATTATCATTGACATCACGGTTCTAATTGTTTATTATAATAGGCTTTCAAAAAACAACTTCTGTACTCACCCGGGGAATGGGCAAAGACAGATCCCAAAATGGATCAAAAGTAACTGATGTATAATTACACGTACAACAGGTTAACATGCTCTTCAACTGTCCTACAAACAAATCTGGAAGAGAGTAAAAAAGCAAATTAAGTACTATGCCGTAACAAATCCATTATCCAGTTGTGAGAAGGACTAAATACAAGGTAGCTTACGCAGAGGTAAGATAATTATGACTTACCAGTCATCAAACTGTTGTCCCGGGAAATATAGCTTTTCCATGACTTTTCTGCGTTCTCTTTATGACTAAAAGTGACAACAGAAAACTTAAATGTTAGTTCTTTCCTAGCATAACAATCATACAGCTGCCTCTTACTGCTCCCCAGTTGAGTAGTAGGGGGCAATGAAAGGTGGCAGTGCAGTCAAACTCTGCTTTATAGAAACCTGCTTAAAACAGACACCTCATTGTTGCAGACAGTAAATGCTTTGTCACTGGGAAAAGAAAGCCCTTACATTTTCTCTAAATTCACTTTCTCTGGCCTAGTCTGAAAAGCCCCCATCTCCACCCCCTAACCCACGGGGGTGGAGACGTATGACATTTCAGACTACCCCTGGCCCCCTCAGTGTCCTTATTAATTGGGTCTGACTGTATTTGCAGGCTAGAAAAGACTACCTTGTTAAGAATTAGATCAGTGAGGCACACAAGTATTGTGTAAGGCTGCTGTTAAGTCACCCAAACTGGTCACACTTGTAGTAGCCTGAGAGCAAGCTCTCTGGACCCCTCAGGCAGCGGGGCAGCAAAAGGGAGCAGAGCTTGCAACTACGTCTCTCGAATTTGAATTCGACCTCCAATTCCCCTGTGGCTCCCTGTCAACTGAGCTGTCAGATTTCCACTAATCAGCACGAAGGGGAAATGAGCCCAAATGTAAACAAACATTAAAAAAACAAGTGAAAGCATGTGCCAAGGGTAATAACGTCATTACTTAAGTCATCTCTGCCAATCAGCATTTTGTATCGACTTTTTTGACCCAGATATTAAAATTCCAGAGACGTACACATAGTTACAAGCTCTCCTTCCTTTTCCTGCCCCGTCACCAGAGCGCCCCAAAAAGCTTTCGCGCAGGTTACTCTTGTGGCAAAGATGATTAATTCCTGGATTCAGTGTCTTTGGCATGGAATAACTATTAAAACAGTCTCCTGATCTAACAGATAACTTCCCTAAAAGATAACTTTGAGATGCAAAAAGAATTCATTGAGCATCTTCAATTCATTGAAAAGAAAAGGTTGCCATCTAGTTTGTTACTGGTTATGTAAAAGAGACAGAGGAGTTACCATTTGCTATTTATTTTTTTATGTTTTTCTTTTAAGGAAGTATATTTTCACAGGATCTAATAATTATTATTTTAGACGTTGGAAGACCGCAATGTTCACAAAAAATCCAGGCATATACCATACGATACTTATCACCTATTAATTTCACTTTAGATTAAAAGACATTTTACCTGAGCTTATAGTCAAATTCACAAGGTGTGTACTTTGGTTTGGATTTGACTTGATTCAAGTCATCATGCAGGCCTTCCAAAAGAAAGCGTAAAAACTCCTGGGCATCTTGTTGACTATAAACAATAACAAAACCACAAATAATATTATTATTTACAAGTTTCACAAATGTGCAAGTTTTACCTACCAATCGTTTTCACACACCCTAAACCCTAGTTTACAAAATAATGAAAAGGTTTGGAAATTTTTATCCACCTCAAAAAAGAATATGGGTGCATCAGGGTTGTCACTTGCGGCCAGAGGTAGTAACTTCCCCTAGCTACTATAAGCAAGATCCACAAAATTAAAGAAAAATATAACATGAACATAAAGAACTTCCTAGCTGTTCAATTTCCTGCCTTTGGTATAGACCCAGCAACTTCAAATCTGACAGCCCTGGTGCATTGTGCAGCTTCTTGAGTAACTGGAGACACATAGAATAGAAAAACTCACTTGTAACCAACAAATCGTGGTGCAAATCGTTGGATTTGAGTCTTGAATGTGTGTGGTGATACAGCATCACTATTCCCTGGCTTCCACATTGATTTAATCAGTTCCCCAAATGCTGTCCAAAAAAAAGATCACTTAGTACTACTACCCCTTCCATCCGGAAATAAAATAAACAAAATAAAGCCCTATTGGGCTGACACAGACAAATCCAGTATAGGTTGATCATTTCAATCCCAGAAGTGGGCTAAATCAAAATTTGAAAAAAATCCAAATTTCAAGTTGTAAAATGACAAAAAACTGAAAAGCACCATTTTAATACTTTTCTAATGATTCTACCTATCCTTCAGAAGCTTTCATTTGAATGGTCATACTAACATGCAATTTGACATTTACATCATTCACCATGGTGTAAAGAGTTAAATACTTTCCTTTTTCATGCCACTTTGACTTTACTGTTGATTTTTTCCTTTCATGCCACTACTACCTTCAACAACTGTCCCGTTAAAAGTCGTGTGTGACTTAGACATTGAAGAATAGAATTCATAAAACACTGAAAAGAGAACGAACAAAGAAATTTTTGGTTGGAAATTAGTACAATGAAACAATTTAGACAATCAACACCACCACCAGGGCCAGAAAAGGTTTTCTGTTTTGCTTGTCCATTAGGACAAGCATTTCTTAGATTTTCCACATGTCCAAAACAAGCACTATCAAAACTGATGGAAATTGTTGCACATGACAAATTTTACTCACTATATTGAGTGCCAAAAAGAGTGCTTTACAAATTTTAGTCACCTGAGAAAAAAACTACTTGAAAAATTTTGATCCAAATTGCCTTTTTTGTTGTATGCATCATGATAATAGTTTGTTTGTTTTAAGTTCATCTGTCAACCTTTACTGAAAAATCAGGACCAGCATAAATTCTTTTACTATTTTTTATAAGCTTTTTAGAGCAGATTAAACTCCTTGCCTACAATTTTACATGCTTACCGTATTTCCTAAATTACGCAAACCAACTAGACCATCAGAGTTTCCTATTCCAGTTGGCTGTAAAAGAAGAGAGCAAAAATTAATGCATGTACAGTAATTGTTCACAAATGGACATCACCGAAATATAAAACAAAAATTTTCTCATTTTTTAATGATTTGAAATTCGAAAACAATCAGCTCACCACAACATGCAAATAACTTTTTAAATACTTGACAGACTGTTTTTGTCTATTAATGTAGGATGGTAGGTTTTTTGGGGCATGCTGACTTCGTTTAGCCAAGAAAATCCAGAGAAGACAAGAGTAAATTCCTAGAATGAAAATGAATTCGCCTGCAAGAGCCACTATTTTGCCCAGAATCTTGAATAATCAAGTGTAAAGAACCAAAAGAATGGACTAAGAAAACTTGCAAGCTAAATTCAAATGGATTTAAAAACAGTCATTTCACAAGTACACTGAAATTCTTTACAATCTAATTTCACCTATTGCAAAATGCTTTTAACACCACCTTCACACAAACATTTAAAAAAAATAATAATTATAAAGAAATAAATGTGCAAAATATAGTTGAATATGCATTTAAAAAAGCACTACCTGTTACTAGGTTGAATTTCATTGGTTTTGACCAGAATATTAAACAAACCCTTACAATAAATTATGTATAGCATTATCATTATTGAAAATCTGACAGCAAAAACTGTGCATGTTCAAATTGTTCAATTTCCCCACATAACATTACACACTGTATTTTGGAAATTTTCCAATAATTGTAGAAAATTTTATTAAAACAAAGCAAAGATTTACCGAGCATGCATAAACATGTTAATTATTTCCGTTTGTTTGTTTGTTTTTTTAAACTAGTTATTTTCAAACACAACTTAACCATTGTTTTAAATAATTATTTTTTGTCCTCTAACTTGGCCATTTATTCAATCTGGATTTACATCTAAACTGAGATGTTTTTTCAATTTATTATTGTCACCAAAATTAGTATCATCAGCATAACTGAGAAAATAATTCACTCTGGCAAGTCCATCTAAATAACAAAAGAGAAGATAAAAGATGCCCTAATTATAGTGTTATGAATGCAAAATTACAGTGTTAGTGGTTACATTTAGTTAAAATAACTATCCGAGCGACAGGTCCTTGAACAGATCAGTGTCTTTTAGACTCTTTTACACTGTCGACCAAGCAAAACAGTTACTGGGTGTCCCAGAAAAACCTTAAAATGCTATTAAAGCACCAGTGAATATTTTTGGGGAGGAGGGAGGAGGGAAGTTACCCTATACCTTTTCACAGGAAATATGTACAATATATATAAAATCTGCTTATCAACAAGTTTACAACAGTTCTCAATGACAAATAAACTTTACATTTTTTAAAAAAGTCCTGCTATATTGATAGCAGTAAAATCACCAGTGATAAGAAAAAGTTTAAAAGGCTTGAAAAAGTTTTCCATTGTTAAAAAAAAACCTTATGATACTCTAGTAATTAACAGTCTAAAAAGGGTTTCATCCTGTAATAAAAGTTTACAGTGCACATGACAAACAATTAACAATTATTGGACGAGGTTAAGCAAAATATCGGGATTTGTCTGTGGAGAGCAGATCAATAATTTTTGCCTCAGCCTTCGGCTTCGGCAAATAATTGATCTGCAAGACACTGACAAATCACGATATTTTGCGATAAACGAGTTCAACAATTGTTTTATCATTTGATCACCGAGTTTGTTTTGTTAATGAATATCCTCGGGAAGCAAGGTGATCTGCCATTATCATGCAAGAGCGATCACAAAAGGAGAAAAGCATGGTTTCCTTTACGCATGAGCAGAATATCATTTGCAGCCAAACACTGTTGGATGGCATTGCACATGACCAGACCATTATTTGTAGGCAGTTAATTGTAGGTCACGTAGTGGGCTTTCGGCCAATGAAAAGAAAGAAAAATTTGCTTTGAATAATAACAATTATTTGATGCACATTCTATTTCATTCTTGTACAGTGAAATTCAGATGTCTCTTTTTACAAAAGCATATTCTTTCAGTTTACACTAGCTTGAAAGTTAGCTTCTGACAGTGATTCATGGGAAAAGCTATCTTCCAGCTCCTTTTTGATGAAATCTTATCATACATTCAAAATAATTTTGGCAAGTTCAAACTTGACTACCAGTCAGTATTGAGAACTGCTGCAAGAACAGGTGATTTTTTCTCACCAGCATTTTGCTCTGTGAAAGATCTGGTTCAAGCAGTGTCCATAGCACCATACCAAACAAAAATTATAAAACTACATCAACATCACCTTAAGGTGTGCTTATCCAGCGGCAAAGATATATCTTGCAAAAAAATCACTTTTTACACTTGTGGGTTTGCTAATTTATGTTACATCTAACAACATCAATAAATTGGCACAAACATTTGTGCCAAATTAATTGATGTTTTGGTTATATCACTATCACTCCATTAAGAAATGCGATAAGTGTACGTTCTAAACAAATAAACTTGCATGTACTGTCCATATCTTACAAACATGAGCTCATCCACTCACTTACCGAAGGAGATGAATTATTCGAAGAACTTAACGATGATCTTCTTGAGCATTTGAGATCAGCTGGAGAAGCAGTTATGGTAGCTTTACGAGATTTTTCAACATCAGTGATGTTAACATTGTTTTTGTTACCATATCCGGTGGGCAAATCTCCGTCCAGTGTACGAGAATTTGCAGGTTTGGTCAATGAGGTCCTAGTACTACTGTCTTCGGCCTTGCGATCTCTGAAGTCTGAGTGTGTTGTTGATTGATATAAACTTTGTCTAGTATTAGTATTAGCATAGGGTTTAGAGCTCATATAATCGCGTTCAGTACTTCTTTGTGAGGTGTGATGTGACCCCATCTTGACGCTAACTCCACGGTTAGAAACCGACTCAGTCCGAGTCCGGTAATAAGGGGACGAATCGATAGATTCATCCCTCGAATATAGCTGGGAAAATGATTTTGATTTTCGGCCAGCCAAACTACCATATTTAAAATTATCAGCATATGCATAATCCTTTCCTCTACTCCCGTATCCAGAGTCATCTAAAGCTTTTCTTTGTGTCGCTGAAGAGTTTTTTAGCACTAGGTTCGTTGACAACTATTAACATGTGAAGTTCCTTCCCGTGATGTTATTGTACCAGAGTGAGACGCAATAAATTCAACCTTCCCATAGTCGACCGTAGGTCGATTTGGCAGTATCGGGCCGGGCCCATTAGGAAGACTCCGACCAGACGAAGAATGCAGTGGTTTAGAGGATCTCATAGAGGTATAAGAAGAAGATGATCTAGTAGTGCCAGCAACTGGACGCGAATATGGAGGCAAGTTTGTCGTTTTCATAGCACCACCAGTATCACGCGAAAAACTAGACGAAGCTAATGATAAACCACTCCGATGCATTGTAACAGACATTAACCTATCATATAAATAAAGGATAATTCTAACCACAGCTTATAACCACGTTTACACGGTGTTTCAAAACTGACCATATTGAACGTTTGTGCCGCCATGTCGGCTACGTCACGTGACGACAATTGTGATCTTGACAAATGTTTCTATTATTGATGATGTCATAGCAACCAAACATTTCGACAAAGCTTGTCTGTCAATGGTGAACTGCGTCTCCCTCGCAGCCGTTTTTAGTATCGTCAGGAGCGTTGCGTGACGATACTAAAAACGGCTGCCAGGGAGACTAGGGTGAACTGTGCGGGATGTGTAGAATTTTCAAATTTAAAATGATAAACTCCAGTAGAAGTAAAACTTTTTCTTATATTAAGGTATGCGGCTTTTCTGTGTTGCATCCTAAAAAAAAACTTTTCCAACTTTGCAAAATATACTACAGGGTCTTATGCGACTTCTGACATACAACTAGTACTGAATATTAAATCAAGAGCCATAATGGCAGCAAGCTCTACAATAACCTTGAGAATCAGTCTGAAACAAACTGCAGATAAATGAATAATGTTTTCTCCTAACTTAAAAGTATGAAAAGCTTTTATTGAAGCGTAAGAAGAGCACAGGATCAACCCGTTTGGGTGTCCTGTGTCGAGCAGTTGCCATGGTACCCCAATATCTTAAAACAGCCGGTGATAAGTACTGTAATACAACAAAAATTTATTCCAGGAAAATTCCCGGGATTATTTTTAAGGTTGGACATGCCTTTCCCTGTATGTCACGCGCCTGCAATCATGGACAACAGAGGTCACATCAACACACCAAGCTTGAAGGGTCTTGAAGTCATATCTCTTGAATTCCTTCCTTAAAACGCATCCTCAAAGCTTTCAGAGCGTCAACACTTTCGATCTGTACTACGAAAATTGCTATAAGCCCGGCCGAGGCAACCTTATGAAAATTGAAAGACAGGAAGCTTCGAAAGCGAAAGTGGGAAAGTCCCTTTAAAAGGGCATCGTGCTTTTGATTGGTTAACAGCAACCAGCCAGGGCTAAAAATAGTGCATACTCTTTATCATCCGATTCTTCCTCTTATGCAGTGGGTCTTTTTACAGGTTACAATTTACGAATGATTGTCAAACTCAAAGAAGGATATTTTCACTCTGATAAATGGTTAGCGGGACACACTTAGGTTCAATTTTTGGCAGAAGTCCTGAAATGGAGATCAGAACCGTGGATCTTGCCGCGAGTGGTATAAACTTCACTTCCGCTGTGAAGCAGAGCTTCCCAGAGTCTGTTCAGAAGACCACTAAAGATGCCATCAAACGAAAACTTACTGCAAGAGTTTCCCCTATGACGCGAAAAACGGAACAAGTTTCTGATACTAGAGTTAATTTGCAAGTTTCTTGTGGGCGAAATTCTCAACATTCGAACGACAACTTTGGCAAGAAAGAATTCAGCTTGGGCAGCAATTTTTCATCGACAGCACCCTCCAATTCTTCGCGTGCTCAAAGCAGTCAAAAAAGACTTGCAGAGAAGCGTAAATTACCCTCTACAAATATCATTGTTCCTGCAAAAACGGCGAATTCGAATTCTTCAAACAAAACAAGAGAAGAGAAACACATTAAAAGGCCTCGAGCCATATTGCCACGCACCAGTATATCTCAGGCCCAAGGTAAGTATTAAAGGTTGGTTTAGAAAATACAGTTAATATAGAAAAAAATTATGGGAGTTTACTTCTGCGACAGTAAGGAAAAAAAACTTTCCTATCAGCCTTTTGCATAAGAAAGAGATCGAACGAGAGGCCTTCTACTTTGGCACGCGACGAAATTTCTTGTTTTAAAAAAGTATAAATTAAGACTAAATAATGCGTCAGCGAAAATTTGCATGCAAGTTTTATTTACCTTTTTATCCTAGAAGCTAATAGCTTACTCGAGATATATCATTTAAAACTCTTTTCGATTACATTTGTTAATTGAACATTCTGGTGAAGAAGTATTGTATCGAAAGATATCTTGAAATTCGGGGCAATCCCGTTTCTGATTTTTATATATATATGTACACAAATATCTTCCTTATCCGGGAAAGTCCCTTTCGATACGCACGCTTTCCCACGCCTCGATCCAAATCTCTTCGGCGATCTGCTTTGAACTTCCGGTGATCGCACAGCCCTCCGGTTACGAAATGAGGAAGTGTAACAGTGTCATCAAGCTGAAACAAGTCATGTAACAAAATATCGCTAAAAGGATGTTTATTGTTTTCGCTCAGCATGGATACTTCTACTCTCAGTGAGATTTTATTTCACCACCCCTAGATAGTATTACCCCTAGATAGTATTGCTTTGAACTTAGGTCACCCATGGGTGATAATTGGAGTGGAATCATTATTGGCATGTTTATAAGCATGTTATAAGCGGTGGCGGAGTGAAATAAAAAGTGGTGGTGGGGGACTAAAAATAAAACTGGACATTCCATATTCCCCACCCCCCTCCCCAATAGGTCCCCCCCCCTCATCTAGCCCCTCATTTGGACTCTTCGGATGTAATCTTCAATGGTGCTGACAACAAAAACTACATAGGGTAGCATTGGGGGGGGGGGTGGGGGGAATGAGTGCCGATAAAAAATGAAATGTCCCAATTCAACTGGCTACATACTTTGTTTCTTGTTTTAAACAGACTTTGCATCAGCCAATGTTTTGTGACAGTAAACAAGCATGCAGTTGTTTAACCAATCTTGCTTCATTGTGTTCCTAAGGCTGACTCATCCCCAGTCGTCTTTGCGTCTTCGTGCAACTCTCCCTTGCTTTCCACCTTCCCATCACATCCCTTGCCCTCGCACTGGGGAGAGACACAGAGAGATGACTGGGGATGAGTCAGTTCCTAAGGTAATGCTTTGAGGCATCTCAGAGTGGAAAAACTTCGCTCCAATGCAGAGACTTGTGTTTTTTAAAAACATGGAAGTTGGTCACCCATACTGCAAAATTAAATGCAGGAAACCAAACTGATTCATGAAAGGGGAGGAGAGGAGACCACCCCCCATAAAATCCCTGAGCCAAGTAGTAACGTTTCTATGTTTTAACTTTAAAAACACACATCTTGTTGATAACAAAGTTCTTGAAAGTTACCAACATTATTTCACAGCTCCCAAAGTCCCAACTCTTGTAGTACAGTGCAACAAACGCAATTCAACCAAGGTGACCCCAGATTTACTATTTTTATTTTGGTACATGTAGTTTGTAAGCCAATAGTAATGATTAATAGTTCTGTAAAATACAAAGTGTTGGAACCCTGGTCACAGGTTTGATTCCATTTTTGGATAAATTTTGGGTATTTAAATAATACCCACCTCCCTAAAAATAACAAGTCCCAAACAGGGAATTCCCAACCAAGTTCCCCTTGGGACCCAAAAAATTTGGGATTTTTGTTATTTGAAAAAATAATCAATTTTTCCTGTGGGTAGGGTTGTTTTAAATTCCCACAAAAAATAAATTTCCAGAGGCACCCAAAAACAATTATTTGAAAATAATCAATTTTATTTTGTCCAGAACCAAAACCCAAGGCCATAACCAAAACTAATGAGTGACAACGTGGCGACAATGAGCCTTTTGTCAGCTTCAGAATGCCACTTAGCAGCTCTTCAAGATGAAGATGGAGATACGTAAGTCAAAAAGATTTTTTTCGTAGACTAACTAGCCCCAGGGCTTTGGGGGGAGAAGGAATGTGTCATCAGGGGGGGCGTTGTAACTATATAGGACTAAAACGCAAGTGTATAATTTATTTTAGCATATTACTGTTAAAATGAAGATTTAACAACAGGCAACTGATTCTCATAGCAAAGAGAAAAAATTAATAATAATCAAAATGCTAACATTATTTGTGGTCAAATAGTATCAAAAAAATATATTATTTCATTTTTTTTCTTTTAATTTTGTCTTCTCACTCATCCACTGTCTTGTTTAGAGACCTGGCAACTGAATTTTTTCTTTTGTAGTTAGGAGTTTTAAAGATTATTAATGCAAACCAGTTTTTATTTTTATTATTATTTAAAAATTAATATTTTTTAACTCTTTCATATTCTTTTTACTCAAATAGTGGAACCTCAATATAATGAAGGGCCAAGAGACTGGCAAAATTTGTTTGCTCTGATGAGGTTTTGTTATATTAAGGTTCTCTTCTATATATTTACTTTTACTGGGTTAGAGAAAATAGTTCATTATACCAAAATAACGACTTTGTTATACAGAGGCTTGTTATATCCCCAGGTGGGGTACTCCAAATTTAAAGTGACAGGCTAGGGATGATCAAAGGATTTTTTGGGGTAGGAAAATTTTGGCAAGTGTTTTTTTTGGTAGAATTTAAGTAAGAATTTTCTTCGGTATTCAAAACAATCTAAAGGTTCATGATAGTTCCTGCGTCTCATGTGGCACATAGTTCCTCTGGGAATTTTTATGGCTCTGAAATTCGGTATGGCTTTTTTGGGGGGTTAAATTTTGGTCCAGGGATTTTTTGGGTTTTGATTTTTGCCCCCATTCGATCATCCCTATCACTTGACATCTGGAGTACTGCCCTGGGGTTATATCAAGGTTCTACTGTATTCACAAGAATTTCTATTCTTTCTCATTACAGGCCACTTCACATAGCTATTGCTCATGGGAATACCCAACTTATAGAATACCTTATCAGCCTCATGTCATGTTTATCCCTGGACATTTATAACAACTTAAAACAGACACCACTACACTTAGCAGTTATAACTGGACAAGCCTATATTGTAGGAAAACTTATCACCGCTGGTGCCAATCCAAACATGCCAGATCGCAATGGACAAACACCAGCTCACTTGGCTTGTCAGAGGTCAAGTTTAACGTGCTTAGAAGAACTTTTTAAGGGGCAAGATGAGATGGACCCAGATTTGAAAAATTTTAGTGGATTCACTCCTTTACATGAAGCTGTATTTGCAAGCTGTACGGAGACTGTGAAGTGTTTGGTTAAACATGGTGCAAATGTTAATTCCAAGGTTTGTAAAGATCTTTTCTGTTTCTAAATTTTTTGGAGGTGGGGATTGTAGATTTAGGCAGGGCAAAAACACTGGAAATAAGAATTGGAAAAGGAAGCAAATGAGTTGGGATAGGAATTGGGCTGGCAAAAATTTCGGAAAAGTTTGCCAACAAAAGGGCAAATTGAGATCAAGGAAGTAAGATCCCTTTGTTTTTTGCTTTTTTTTACAACTTGCAGACATTATAAATAAGTGCCTAATTATATTAACAAAGGCTAAGTAAGGGAAAGTTCATTTAATATGACAAGGGGGGGGGGGATGAAGATATTGAAACTCGATGCTTGAAATTTTAGCAGCCCCCCTCACTAGCGGTTCAATTTTTTAGGAGCCCCTCCTTGGCAGTCTAAAAAATTTCAGAGCCCCCCCCCCCTCCTCCTTCAATTCCTTTGCTCCCCTGAAAAAAGATCGCTAGACTGTATTAAATATATTTACCATTATTGTCTTCAATGGTTTATACTATGACAAACTTGAGATACAGTTGTGATACAATTTTCTAAAGCATTTTTGGGATGAACAAGAGTGTAATAATTACTGAGACTACATTTGTTATATCTGTAAACCACGTGATATAGCTGAGTTGCACAGGTCATTGAATTGTTGAGTTGTATGATGATGTCATGTGTTGGTTTTGAAGTATACAAATTTTCGGAGCCCCCCCTCCTAGCGCAACAATTTTTTCAGAGCCCCCCCTTCGGGTGTCTAAAAATTTTCGGAGCCCCCCCTCAATATCTTCATCCCCCCCCCCTTGTCATATTAAATGAACTTTCCCTAAATGCATCACAGAATTTGTCACAGCTAACACATGTAGCAAAGGAGAGAACCAACTTCAAATTCAACCCACATAATGGCATCAACATAATGGCGCCAGGATTCATACCTGGGCCATGTTGGTGTGAGGAGAGTGCTCTCACCATGCTGCCACCCTCAACAGATATTGATAGCAAGTTTAATTCCTCACTAGGATGGTAAAAGTGGACGTACCCCTCTTCACCATGCCGTAGAAGCAGAAAATGTTGAAGTCATTGAAGAACTGCTCAAGTGCGGGGCAAACCCTAGTGAACCAGCATTCTCTGGGAACACTCCACTGCAAATTGCAAGTGGACGATGCATGCAGAATATCAGAGGTCTACTTGAAGCCAACACGTCAAAAACTGCCGTTATTGGAAAATTCAAATTGGTAAGAAAATTGCATTTGATTTGATCGTCTCTGTCTTCCTTATGGTCTCAGGGAGGACTCCCTAGTAATAATCTTGGCTTTTCACATTGGAAAATTTTAAAACCAAGAAAATCAAAACACTGATATCATGAAAAAAAGTCTTCATCCAGTAAAAATCCAAAACTACGAACATTGGAGTCAATAGATAAGAGATTTGATCATGCCTCAGACTAAAAAAAAATTGAGCCCTGTTGCTCAAAGGGACTGAAAACATCCGGGCCCCAAAGGGAAATTTTAAAATCAAAACTTCTTGAACAGAAGCACAGTTCATAGCTCACAAACCAGTCAATTTTGCTTTCTTAATTGATAGTTTCATTGTACCACTTTCAAAATTATTGAAACTTTGATATTGAAGGCAAACATGGCAAACACAAAACAGCTTTCTGGGCCGAAAAAGTCACTGGGTCTTTCGAGAAATGGGCTCCTGGATAGAACCATTGAATTAATTTAGAATTCATATTTTTTTCACTATTACAGATCCCTCAGAGACCTGCAGTGCAGCAAATGACTGTCACTGTTCCGCAGTATGTGTATCAAGACAGCAGGGGTGTAGTGTTGAAGAATACATATGCTTAATTACGTTATTTTTTAAAACAAAACAACTATAGGAAAAGTCCCATCAACAAGAAAACATGGACTTTAGGTTACCTGCACAATGTACATAAAATACAAACTAAAGTGCATGGCTTGTTGTTAATATAGTTTTACACAGTGCTCCAAGCTTTGCTTTTCAAAAAAATGGTTGCCAGACATAAATATCGGTCCACAGAAAAAAGGCACTACCTGAGGGTTTGAATATTATTACTGGTCGTCAAAATAGCTGCCCAACTATTGCAATCAAATTTGCGGGTGATGATGATGATGATGATGATGATGATAATAATGAACTTTATTCATGTGTCAATGTATTTAGCTGATGCTAATTGGGTGCACAAAATCTAACTTCTTTTTTTACAATAACACTGAAAGTTATTGATCACATCATTCCCATGGTCTGTACTCTCAACAACCATATCTCTGCACCAATCGTGGGCGAAAAATTGCTCCGTTATTGTCAAACATTTTTTTCTTGGCATGGCAAGCAAAAAGGTCACAGATTGAAGTGCTGATGCAGCCTAGATTTTTATGATTAAATAACAGTGAGACTGTAATATATTTATATAGAAGATCAAACTAGTGCCTTGAAAAGTATTATAATAGCTTCAATTTATAGAAGGTTTCAACACAAAGGTAACGTTTACTGGTAGATTTAAGTAAGATAATCAGGATTATATATTCATATTGATTTTGTCGTACAAATTTCACATCCTAAGAGATGTTTTGTTTATATTCATGCTAGTTGTTGCTCATCACAATGTCTTGTTTAACAAACAGATATTGGGTTTATAACCATTGCTATGCAATGAGAGGTATTTAACACATGATATAGCAAGTCCATGTTTACGGGCTGATATCAGTGTGACATTAGCTTTTTCACGAATTGTGGTTTCTGGATATTACAATGGATTGGAACTGAAATAAAAGGCCAATAACTCACGATAGTATGGCTTGAGAAATCTTAAAATAGCTGAGTTATCTCCCTTTCAAGTGAAATCTTCTTGTTATTAGTAATGGTAACAGGACTGAGTGGAGTCCAATTCAGTCTGTAATCATATTAACAAAATCGCGGGAGTCCGATTTGTTTAATCACAAGTATGATTACAGACCAAATTGGACGACACGAAGTTCTGTTACCAAATTATTAATTATGACTTTAACAAAATTTGTGATATATTATTAGGCTCTTTTTTTAAATCAAAACTCAAGAAATTCTGAGATTTTTTTTTGCCAGCAGTGAAAAAAAAAGCCACTTAAGCCCGCGCGTGACGGTGCATACTGTCCAATTACTAAGGCATGACGCGTACTGTCCTATTTAACTGTCCTATTAAGGCTGAAATCAGGGCAGTTGATAGCAAATCAGATTTAAGAATTTTGTTATAGTTATGATTAAGAGATTAATGATACAATAATAATACCTGCTAGACCTGGGTTACAGGTCAAAATAATATTAAATTCAGGTTAAATTTTTTTTTTTTTTTAATTTAGGTTGATTCTCTGTTTCCTTTACCTCCTGAACCTAATTATGAATTGGGACTAAGAGATATAGAAAATTGAGAATCAACCTCGTTAAAAAATTTTTGACCTGTAACATAAACATATAAGACTGGACAAAAATTATTAATTTTAGTTGTCAACATCACTCCTTCTAATCATGGGTGAAACATTTTGTACAGGTACGGTGTAAGAATGTATATAAATGAATAAATAAACTTTAAAAAACCCACTCCTCAACACTTCTGTTAAGTTTGTTCCTACATTGTATTTTATATTATTACATGTACCTCTTCAAGGAAATCACATGTATCAATAATATTAAATGCACATTATTTACTTAAACACTCTGCTGTCTGTTTATTTATGCCTTAAGGGTTTTCTAAAGATACACTTATCAATGACATTTTATTATTTATGACCATGGCTGAAAAAAATATCAGCCATAAGTTTTGAGTAACATCATAGTTACTTACAGTGTTTTAAGGGAAGGACTTCTGACACTTAACTCATTACATTAAAGAAGAAAAAACAAAAATAATTTGCAAATCAATTTTATAGGTTAAGGTAATAACTTAAACAAATTTATCAGGTCGTTATAAGTAATATTATTTCTGTTTTTTTATTATTATGCAGTAATGTATTGTTAAAATTAATTGGACCTTACCAAAGTTACAGAAAAATGGTAAAAAAATCTGATGTTATCATGTCCAAAAAAGTACGCTGATTGTCTTTTATTGATTTGTTTTTTATTGCAAAAATGTGTTTTGCAAAGTACATGACTGTATTGTACACTGTATATAGGAGAGAGGAATATTACAGCAAACACTTGGAAATCTTTCCTGCTATCACTATCAAAATCTCATAATAAATAATATTAAAAGAATTTAATTTACCTGATCTACTATTGTACAAAAACACATTATTTCAGGTGTTTAGAAAGTTTTTTTCCCAAAGCATCAATTTACCTTTTCACAGTTAAACAGTGTTTCAAAGGTAAAAATCATAAACTCCATTCTAGTGAACAGAAAAAGGAAATTCTCTAGCATTGATTTCACACATTATGTCACTAAAACACCAACAATAGTACCTTGACTAAGATAAACATTATCAGACCCTCTATTAAAACAAACAAAACTATTTCAAAATTATATAGATACGTAAATTTGTCTACAGTCTACTATGAAGTCATATACTTGAGCCATTGTTGGTGATCAGTGACTGTGTGGGAGTTTAACCTCATCCTCCTCCACCGGCACCTAAAATGTAAAACAAAATAAGTTGTACAGTAAAATTTAATATACTAACAGTCATAATCCTGTAAACTGGCTGTTGTAACCTGTACTTGGACCTCCCTGCCATTTCACAGTGCAAATATTTTTCCACTATTTAAGACAATGGGGTTTAAACCTTCATGTCCCAATATCCACAGATAAATTCTTTGGAGTGATTTCCAATCATTTCCTCAAATAATTGGTTGCGAAAATTTGATAGAAGATCAAACCATTGATATTATAAGGAGAAAATAATTGATGTTGGTCACAAGAGACTAAAATACAAGTGATGAATTCACCTTACCTAAGTAACTGACAATACTTTTAGGGGGAAATTAATGCTACGGTGGCAAAAGGTTCTGATGACTGTAACCTGATATCAGGCCCAATTTTAGCGGTTCTCATACATTCTCTCTAACGGCTACCGCTAAAATTGGCTGTTTTCGTTTTGCCTTGCTTGCCAGAATTTTATTTACAAAGCGAAACGAAAATTGAGCCTGATCTCAGATTATGATGACTGAGGTACATGGTCATAATGAACTACACAACAAAGTGTCTTGTTTATCCTCTGTATTTATGAAATGTGATGGGACACAACAAGATGTTTTGTCTTAGATTTTGTTCCATAGAAGTAATATTAAAATACAAGTAGCAAGTCACTGATTGTCTTGGTAGTTCGTAGCATAGCCTCTCTTGTGTTTTACACATCCTTTTCCTCACCTGTGGACTGCATCAAGGGCGAAGCCATTCATTTGCCTCTCTCCTTGCTGCTAGTTAAGGTGAGATGGTTTGTGAGGTTATTGATTCCCAAATAACATAATTTATGATGTGACTTGACAGCAATTATCTCTATATCTTGTTGTGCAGCCATCTAGTATCTACGGCAAACATCTGATTTTAATGAGAGCCTGAGATTATTACCTCTTCTTGAAGGTCTGTAACTAAATCCTCCCCCACCTCCTGATAATGGCCTGTAATCTGTAAAATCAACATTACAATGTTAACTGATTGTGTTGCCAGGGCAACACCAAACTTGTGCTCACCCTTAAAACATTTTTGTAGCCTTTTTACAACTGATCATTTCCAAACTTAAATTTGGAGATGGGTGTATATCTTATGTGTCATGTATTTTGAATTGACATGTATTCTTTACCTGATTTTCTGAGAGGTTTATCTGATTTCTTTGGCTTCGCAACACCCCGGGCTTCATTTGACTCATCCTTTACAAAAAATGAAAAAAAAATCTCCGTTAAAAAAAACAAAAACTAGTTGAATGAAAATTGATTTTATTTGTGCCCTAACAAAACAGTAGAATATTTACCGAAGATTTGAATTTTTTGGAGCGATATCCTTTTCCTTGTTGATGTCTCTCCCAGTCTTCTATCCTCTCTCTTCTTTTTTCCTCCTCTTCCTGAAATATTGGGAATCATTAAAAAAAACACTTGGTTATACCGTACCTACAGTCACAGAGAAACCCTGCCTTACAGCCACCTCGGTAATGCAATCACAGCGTTATTACAGCCATTTTTTTGGCCACCAGGCAAAACAACCATACACATTCTTGTAAAAAACCCTTGTTAATACTGTATGAATCAACCAATTAACCTGAATTCAAATTTGCCCTGTAAATTAAAAAGATACTCAAAATTGCAATGTGCCAAGGATGCCTAATCAAAGTTGCAGACTTTGAAATTCATTTCACTTCTCAAGACCTATATTTATACTAAACTCGTTAAAGCCCATTGATTCGATTTCATTAGTTGTTCTTTGTCAAAGGGGCTCTTCCTTTGAGCTACACTTGCTCCACAGGTCAATCCTTAAAATGTCTAACATGAAGTAAACCATGCTCACAATAATTGAGAGCATTATGACATGTGCTTTGAATTGGATATAAGCACAAGATACATGTACATTAATTCATAGACTGCCAGGTTGTGCCAGGATACAATGTATTTCCTTTAAAAAATCGTGGACAGAATGGGCAATATAATTATTATACTAACCAACTTTTTGTCTTCCATGTACTTGGCAGCCTTTGCATCCTGTTTTTCCTGCCATCTCCTTCTTGCATCCTCCATTCTTTCCTGCTGAGTTGCTGCTTTAATAGGATCTAAGTGACAAGGGCAATGATTCAACAAAACTGACAGCTGTTGTTATTTTTCAGCAGTTGTCTGGGAATTTGGCACTGTCAGCTCACTACCCAGATTTGGGTAGTGACGCGTCATCAGTATGGAATTTCTACGCTCCTTTCTCAGACGTCATTTGGCAGGGAAACCAGTGGTAGCGTCACCAAATGTTGGCTGTTTCATAGAATGTCAGTGGACTACTGGTCAACAGCTTACCGACAGTTGGCTGACAGAATTTTATGGGAGCTCTTCAACACTTTTACCCTCAAAAATATATACAGAACTTCAGGAGAGGGTTTGTTATTTGAGATCCCTCACCCAAATGGTAAAACAAAGGCCAGACAGGCCATCTTCTCTCTCACCAAACACTTTGCAGAGTACCAGTTTATATTTCACACTTTCTTTAAAAGATGTGGCTTGAACCAAAACTTCTCTCCCTTTAAAATTCATTCCTAATACAAAATCTTAAACTAGCAAGCAAGACAAGAATGATATAGGACAAAATTACTCACCAAAGTTTGCAATTTCTCTTTGGCGCTCCCATCTGTCCTGTAAATCTTTCCAATATGGCCTCAGTTTTTGCCACAGGAAGACTAAGATAATCAGACCAAGAACAATGAACCAGCCATAACGTTCCAAGAAAGAGACACCTGCAAGTTTTTTAAGGAAAGGTATTGATAATGTGAAGCAAGAGGGTGGAATAGATCGATGATGCTATTGCACTTTTTAATTCAGCTGTAGTGAGTATTTGGCTCTATTCCTGAGTCCACTTTCAGAATAAAAGTCCTTTCCTGCTTTTTTTAATCATTATTATTTGACATAATAAGTTGGCAAAAATCCATTAACACTGTACATAAAAGCACCTTATAAAATCAGTCAGTGCTATAACTCTCCTGGATAATGTGGGAGACTCCAGATTTTGGACTGTGTCTCCCAGTCTCCAGATTAGAGACTGAAATCTCCTGGATAATCGCTGAAGTTTGCTAATTCTTGTAGACTCGAATTACTAACTGCAAAATATTAAATATTTTGCATGCATTGCTAAAGCATTTTACTGTTAACATGGAAAGTGTCCTCATAAACTCTGGTATGCCATTTTAATTTAGGCAATAATGTGGCTAAATATGAACTGTTTTATGTGGTATATGTCGATCAGAGTCAATGAGTATTATTTGCACAAATGACGTCATATGCTATGCGACATGACGTCATCTGTCATATCCCTTCCTCATCAATACTCAATATTTGAAGACGTGGGGAGTTGACAGCCCTGATCAGTTTAATTGCCAAGTTTAACTGGGGCAGGATTAACAGTTGACAGATCAGAGTGCTTGACTGTAGAGCAGGAGGTCATAGGTTTGATTCCTGCAGCCGGACCAATACTCAGACTCTAGAACTGAGAAATGAAGGTTCCGCCCTTGCCCTGCAATCAGCTAAACTTTTGCATGACTCAGATGCACCCATATAAAATAAGGTTCTGTCATCAGAAGGAAACGTTAGAACGTGTCCCCAATACATGTATTACATGTGTACTAAGCGTAACAGTTAGAGTACAATAATATTATGAATGTATCTGACAATGTAAAATTTGCAGGTCTGTATCATCTAACTGTATTGTTTTAGCTTAAGGATAGTTGTTACACCTGTTTAAATAAAGAATGACGTTATATCTATATAAATTTGCAAAGCTGAAATTAATGAAAGCCTTAAAGCTTAATACACTTAGTATATGCTTAAATACTAATGTTTTGAGCTTATAAAGTCTTAAATTTCATTGTTATAATTGTCATCCTTAGGGGAAAACTGTTTTAAAGTTTAAACCGTTGCCTACTGTAACCCTCATTATGGATAGGATATAGCAGAAATCTGCTGGTTTATGAGAGTAAAGGACACCTTAATGTTTTGCGTCTTTTAAAGCATGATATTTCATGCCCAATGCGAAAAAACGTCCGCTATTGCTTCTGCTGCATAATAGCACAGCGATTTAAATAAAACCAGTCACGAATCGGAAGTAAAAAACGTAGGAACTCAGAGACAGTTAATATGACAAAAGAATAAAGAAACAGCTGAATCGAAAGGAAACTAACCCAAGGACCAGCTATCTACCAGAAATGTTGGCGCCTTGTTCTTTGGGATTCCCGCGGATTGTTGTTCATTTTCAGCCCCTGCATCCATTATGAAGTTCAGTTCACTGGACAAGCTTGCATCCCGAATGAGCCGAAGGAAGACGAACAATTTCACTTCGACGTGGAAATTCCTTATTTGCGATTGCGGTAAAAGCTTGGTGTAAGTCGCACGCAGTGTACTACCTCTTTGGTGTATGAGTGCTGGCCAAAAAATGTCGTGGGCTCTCCGTCATGCACAGGTATCCCAAGCTTAGTATCACAGTGTTTATCACTTTTAAGTGTGGTACCATAATGCTTAATCCTCAAAATGGCTGTCAACATGAAGAAATTGGAGGGGAATTTAGAATAGATTCAAGAAGATAAATACTTAGCCTGATTCTCAGACGTCCAAGGTCCCTTCGCTTCCCTCTCTCCCTCTCCAGGGGAGAGGGAGGGAAGCAAAGGGACCACGAATGACCTCGGACGTCTGAGAATCAGGCTAATAAATACTCGTGGGAATTTTCAATGAAAAACATTTTACCTTCTTTATTTGGTTTGTTCTTAACTGTTGTGTGTTATTTTCACAATCTGCTATGACAGCATGATTTAATTAACGGATTTACTTCACCCTCAAGTTTCCACTATCACCTAAATTCCTGTACAAATCCTTAATGTTCATAGCTACTTTGAGCATTACACAATATGATACCACATGTATTTAACAATTATTCCTTGAGCTCGAATGGGTTCTGAGTCAATAGCGCATGAGGCCGAAGCAATCAGAACGCAGCATTGATAACAGACCACTAGTTGGATTTTACTAACAATAATTACACTCTCATACTGAGCTTGGGCTCCTTGTGGGTCATGTTGCAGAGATTTATACACACATGATGAGCTCTATATTTTTTTAATATAATTTATTGATTTATTTATAAATCACCTATCTCAGATAATTTGTCTTCAAAAGCTGTCTTATTTAACAGACGGATATTAACTCAGAAGGTTAAAATCAGACAGATTATTCATCCAAAATGAACACTATCCTGTTTTCAAATCAAGAAAGATTGTCTAATACACAGAAAATCTGTCTTATCAGTCAACTCTAGTGAAATAGAACTTATAAAACTTAAATCAAATGGTATACAACAAGCTCAGTCAAAAACTGTGAATCATTCAGCATAACATTATTTGATGTAAATCACTTAACAGAAATGAATCAATAATAAACTATAGAATACCTTATTTTTACTGTTAAAAAAGAACCAATAATAATTTATTGGTAGTGGTAAGGTTCCAGAGTCCAGGTAGCCTGTTCCAGGCTCTGAGATAGTGGTGAAAAGTCATTCAGTAAAAAGAAATGCGAAAAATGCGCGGCGGCTGGGGAGAGACATTTTTCTCGCCACCACCGCCCCCTTTCCCAAGTCGCACACGTTTTATTTTCACTTTGCTTGTTTTAACATGTCCGCACTCTACTATCTGAGAGCCTGGCACAGGCTAGAGTCCAGGGAACCATTGACAGCAAAGGACAGTGTAGAAGCAAAAATTGATAATAATAAATGGACAAAGTACTGTGTACCGGTAAATAATGTTTTCTTCATTTACGTCTTATAACACTGTAAGTCTCTTGAGGCTTAGCTCTTTCAGCCCTAAGAGTGACACAATCATGCAAGTATTTCAAATTAAGCTGAAATACCACTGCTCTAAGCCAATCAAATTGCAGAAATTTTTCATGTGCTATATTTTGTATATTAAATTGGGAGTTAAATATTATTTTTCAAGTGCTTCTGACTGGACTAGAGGCAGGTAGAAGGGGTTACTGGCTAAGTAGAGGAAAATATTATTTAAAAACCTCTTTGCAGGAACCTTAACATGGTTATTTTTTTTTTGCTAATACATAACAAATTTAATTTTTTTTCAAAATTTGTCTTAATAGCACTCTTGAAGTATTGAGGGGTATGAAAGATTTTGCATTACTTATCTCTAAACCTCCTTAAATATAGCTGCTAAAAGTACACATTTTCTTCAAGTTAAAAAGGAACAGTGTCAAGAACAGAAAACTGTTCATTTTGATTTCTTGTCAATAGAAGCTGCAAACATCTTACTCGTTTTGAGGTATTCTTCTGCTTCGTCAGGATCATGCTGAGTCAATAGATGTCTTTTGAGGTTTCCTTTTCGTTTTAGGTGCTGTCCACAAAGCTCACATTCAAAAGGTTTCTCTTTAGAATGTGTTTTTACATGATTCCACAAATTGCTGTTACACTTGAACACTTTTGGACACTTGCTGCACTTATACGTCCCAACAGCATTGTGAGTTTTCTTATGTGTCGAAAGTGCACTTGACCAAGAAAAAGTCTTTTTACATATTTTACATGAAAAGGCCCCTTTACCAGATCTGGCATTTTTGGTGTAACGAGAGGAGCCAATCCCGTGAATGGACATACGGTGAGAGGAGAGTTTAGAAGAGCAACGAAACATTTTGCCACAAGTTTTACATTTGCAAGGCTTCTCTCCTGTATGGATTCGTTCATGGTCTCGATGATTGTATCGACATCTAAATGCTCTGTTACAATACTGACAGACATAAGGTGTTTCACCGGTGTGAAGCAACTTGTGCTTCTCAAGATGTGAGCTTTGTCTGAATGTCTTTCCACACTCAACACACTTGTATGGCCTCCTGTCATAATGGATGTTCATATGAGCTGAATAAGCCGTTTTGTTGGGGAAATGTTTGCCACATTCCACACAGTCGTAAGACAAATATTTTTCCTGCTTTGGCTGCTTGGGATCTGCAAAATTGACAAAGGCAGCTGTTGCAGCTGTTATTAGAGTTCTACAGAGATGACATCATAAAAATTTTATTATTTTGTGTAATTAATATTGAATTTGTTGGGATATTTTGAGAGAACAACATCTCAAAGTCCTACTAGCCAAAAACTAGCATTGTGGGGTAAATTACCTCTGAGATACTAGTTCCATTTTGTTCTGATGACTCCATACAAATCCTCCTAAATTTGACTCGGTTCTTAATGTCTGAACTGAGTCAAATTTAGAAGGATTTGCAAGGAGTTATCAGAGCTTAACTGGGCTATCATCTCAAAGACAATTTGCCCTGGAACACTTATGTTTGGAAATTAGACCTTTGGGATTTTGTTCTTTTATTAATAATATCTCGACAAATCCCATAATTTCACAGATTTAGTTTATTATGACGTCACACTTTAAGACTTTATAGGGGAGTAATGGTAACATGCTAGTGAGGGCTTTTTTGCCTTTTGCCACACTGACCCAGGTTCAAGCCTAATCAGAGCTGCATATAGAGTCGACCACGGGACAAAATCTGATTTAAAATGTCCATTGCTGTACTCTAAAAAAAGGGATCACAATACTTTGAACCTGTCAAAGCTAGAGTGCCCTGCTTAATACTTTAAAGAAAAAATAAGATTTTCTGGTCAGCTGGGAGAAAAAGGTAGGTACCAAGGGCCATCAGGTGCAGCTAAAGCACAGCCTCACAGGTCTGATAAAATCTTAATAATTAACAACATCACTTTCGACCACAGGGACGAACATTATGTCCAGACAAAGACAACACCACGAACCATCATTTTTCAGATGAAAAAAAATCTACCTAAGGCCCACATGAACCGTTGTACCAATGAAATAATGTTGTTGGACCAATGCATGGCAGTAATCAGACTCGCGCATCTCTTGAGGACAGATTACCTCTGGATTGTTATAACCATACTAATTTTTTCTAACTTTTGATGCCACATTACATTACTTGCAGCAAAATGTTTTCAGTGTTACCTGTTTTTTTCTTCTTTTTTTTCTTTTGTGGTTTAATCCCTTGTTCAGAATTATCAGACTCAAGATTTAATGGCAACACAACAACATCCACTTCTTGAACAACAGGGGTTGATACCACTTGGTTCACAGGGATACCAGTTTCTCCACTAGGCTGTTGAATATCTGACTGTTGGGTTGATGGTGTGATCAAATTTTCACTTTGAACAACTGTTGACGTCATTTCTTTAGATGGCTCCTGGGATTCCTGTGCGGACTCCAGTGAATTTATAGTAAGTGACGCAGAAACACCAGCTGATGCCATTCCATTTTCATTTATGCTCTCTAAAGGTGGTGATAACTCAGTAAGATCCTTATCTTTATTTGCAGCCTGATTTGAGTGTAATTCATAATCACGGGCCCCAGATTCTTCACCAGTTGAAGTAATTTGTACTTCAGGCTCTGTTGTATTTTTGTTTCCTTCAACACGTACACCATTAGCAATACCAGCAGCTTTCTTTTTCAGGAAAGTCTGAAGAGCTAATTTTGTAGAACTGGTGATCTGACCAGGCCTCATTTCAGCTGTTGATCCCTGAACTAAACTCTCCACAGGAGTAGCACTGGTTATTTTTCGCTTTGTAGAACTGGTGATCTGACCAGGCCTCATTTCAACTGTTGACCCCTGAAGTAAACTCTCCACAGGAGCAGCGTTGGTTATTTTTCGCTTTCTGTTTTTCTTATTAACCTGTGTTTGGCAATTGACGACTTCATCATTACAGAATTGTAACTCTCTTGCGACCACTGGCAGTTGTGGAGAGATAAATGAAGGTAAAGGCCCTGCTGGTGGAAATGATTTTGATTTTGATGCTTGTAATGTTTTTTGCTTGTTCTGATGACTTTTCAGTCTTTTAATGACATCAATGTGCGAAGCCCTTTGCGACCTACTGCTTGTAGCCTCTGCATCACTCATTACCGACACTTGGGACTGAGATGAATTGAGAAGTTCTGATGAGATTTGAAACACATGCACTGCCACATCATCACTGCTATTTAGAATATCTCCATTTTCTTTGTCTCCCTCGGAACTTGACTGGGCAAATTCAACAATGATATTGATGGCATCTGATGGTACATCAGTTGAGTTTCCATTAACCTCCATTTTGGTGTGCTCATGCATGTATCACAACAAAGCCTATAACAGAAGACAATGTACAGGCCTTAAGCCCATAAAAAGAGCCAGGGGCATGGCTAGGGGGGTTGTTCTGTATTGCCCGTGATTACCGCCCACCCCCCCCCCCCACCCCTTCTTAAAATTTGAGAGAAAATTGTTCCAAATAATCAACATGCAATAAATTTTTTCCAGTGCTAGATAGTTACAAACTCCAATAATTGCAGGACCTACGGTAACATCTGCAGTGGACCATGTTCCTGTTCATAACTAAAATTATGAAAGTCATAGACCACAAGAGGTCCTCCTTCTTTCCTAATTGCCACGTGCAGCAAGTGAAAAAGTGAAATAGTGCAAATGAATGGGGAAAAAAGAGTACAGATTGGGGCAGAGGGAGCAAAAAGGACAACTGCAGAGATCTTTTTGGATTTTGAATAACCATTTCAGTGAAACGGAAACTGTTTGTTTACAGGAAAAAAGCAATATGGAGATCAAAGATCCCATTTTTTGTTTCTATTTTTTTTTTTTTCGCTTAGGCTTCCGCCCTCATTTCTCTCAGCTTCGCCGCACGGCCCTTACACGTGCTCTCAATCTCTTGACTTAAGAGAAAACTAAGAGACTTCTCACAGTCTATGAAGGTCAAAGCAGTTACGCAGCCATTGGTTTATACAGACAACATATTTGATCCTTCTCACTGCGTGAATACAAGGCCGTTGATTCACAGGTAGAGTAATTTATGTTACATGGAACTTGATTCATCTATGCAGCTATTTTTTGGACTTGTCCCTCCCCCCACGCTCACTGCTCATCTGCAAAAATATCACTTTTAAAGTAAAACACGGCGTGGATGTCGACCGAGATGCCAATCCATTACGTGGTACCCTACACACCTAAAAGCAACCATCTTCTTACTCTAAATCTACACAATGATTACATAGGCTGGGCTGGGCTCATTTACAGGGCTAGCGCGCTTTGAAAAGATGAGTTTATCCTGTTATCTGAAATTTACATGAAGATGAAGCAAACAAACACGAAGCTCCATCAATCATGTTAACAGAAAGATAGAAGCTGTGGGACTTCTGTTTACGACCTTAAAATAAGGCCCTGTATTCTGTAGTTACCCCTAAAAGACTTATTTCTGTGTTTTTCACTGCAGATATGCATTTTCAACGAGCCATTATAAAAGAATTCTTACCAATTGCTGCTGATCTCAAGCGAACAACCGCTTTAGGCCGCCATTTTTTGATATGAGATGCGAGAGGGAACTGGAAAAGAGAGAATCTAAGAGAGATTCTGAGAGAGGGAATTCGTGGGATAGGTCAGGACCCGGGGGTCGGTGCCAATGCTTTCTGGTGAAGATAAGCCTTCACGCAAAAAATATGGCATAGCTTTCATTAACCATAAACTTCTTTCGCCGGAGCTAGCTGCAATAGTAACTTGAAAGCGAGTCAAAGTCGACAAAAACCTTATCGTGAGTGACGCGTCACGGTTGATGGCGTGACTTTGTTTATGTGATATTTTTGATGGCAACCTGTTTCGCTTTCATGCGTTTTATTGGACGCTTGCCTCGGACTTTGCATCTGGAAAAGCAAGCCAGAATTGAGCTTTTGAATGGAGCAAGTCATTTTAACGATAATGTATAAATTTAAAGTAATGGTTTTATACAAAACTGGCACTATTGAAGGCACAGCTTGCTGAAAGTTGACAACATCTTTTGGTTATGTCTTTTTTTGCATATGTGCTGGGCTATTACGGTGCAAAATTTTTGTAGCTAACAAACAGCCCGGTATTATGACTCCTCTGGAGTTGCCAATCATACCTCTCTAGCTTTCTCTGGCAATATCTCGGCTTATCTCATGCTGAAAAAGACAACGAAAAATATCAACATATCATAGTAAGCTACTTTAGCCACAAGCACAGACATATCGCTAAGAGATAAAAAAGGATGGCATGCTTCTGTTAACAACCAATACAAACACCGCTAAAGATATCGAATTTTGAGTCTTTACTGCCAAGGAATTATACTAACAGTGTTAGAGATATGATAGATACACTTTTTGCAGTGCAGTTATGGTCACAGATCTCGCAAAATGAAAATTAACTTTGTTCAGATGGATACCACTGTACTGATGGTAAACCATTGGCTTCAAATCGCTTTATTTTCAATGTCGTATATTTATGCGCGCTGGGTTAATTTATGATTGAATAGATTGGGGGGAAAACCCCATCTGCGTAGAGCCTCCTGATTGGACAAGCTGATCACGATGGAGTGATTAGCATCGTCTATCACTCAAATACTAGTGATGCATATGCTGTTTATCAAGAACGTAAAACATGTCTGTTCAAAGTGGGAACTACACAGTCGAGCTTGAGATATGAAACTTTGTTGTCCGATGAGTGAAATGCGGGAAGAAAGGATCGCCGATAGTGGTTACAGAAATTCAGAGTTAATAGATTCATGGCTGGTGAGTTGTTGTTTTTTTCATTATTGATAATGCGCGTTTGGCGTGGATCTGAGTTCATTCCTTTGTCGCCTAAATTGTAAGAATAGTAAAAAAGGTGCTGTAACGTCTAATTGCTTTAAAGACGGCAATCGAAAACGACGCAAAGGACATTCAAGGACAGCAAAGGGAGCGAGTTTGGAAGAGATAGAAGAAGATAGTAAATCCAGTCCCACGCTTAGCACCAACAAACTACCTCCCGCGAACTCTTGCGTGACCGAAGAAACGACGGAAAAGCCCGATCACTGGCGAATAAGACAGTCGGAGTTACAGGAGTTATCAAAACATCGTCCGAATGAAATTGAAAGCGGAAGCAGTCACAAAAAAATTGCCATTGAACACGAAGAATCCGATGTCCAAGATATACAAAGGACAACTTCTCTAGCATCTTCTTCATCGGGCTATATTTCAGCAGAATCTCTTGAGCGACAACCACAAGCTTCAGCAGCTGAAGGGCAAGTCGGAGATTGTGTGCGGACGGTGGCGGAAACAACCCCCATGCCTGATTTATTTGGCCAGGATGAAGATGGAGATACGTAAGACATGAGTTTTTATTATTTGGGGATTTTTGTACTTTTCCACTTATCATGATTGCACACTACATGTTACCCAAATTTCAACCTTCAGAAGGCTCGCCAACGCAATTTTTTTTTAAAATGTGCTATATTTCCGTTGAGGTTTCCACCCGGAATTTGTTATTAACCTCTGAGCGTAAGTTCTCTAATGATGTTTTACCCCGGGTTACAACACCAACAACACCCAAACCTACAATTTCATCATCAGCATCTTTGACTATGGTCGCCCAGGAAAGTGCAGCTCTCTAGTACTAGTAATAGACTGTCCCACCCACGACAAACGCAGCTATAAAAATTGCTTTCATCACATCACCACATGATATTCTGCTGTGATTGCATTTTTAAGGTGTTACTGACTGATATATGCATACAAACGCTTAATCTAAAAATGAAGAAAGAAAAAAAAAGAAAAAAATCTGTTGTAAATGTTGTCTGAACCAGCACCAACATGCAGTAATGCATTCTTCTACTGATTCAGTTTAGACGTCTCAAGACGTCTATCATGCAGGGCGCCTAATGCGATAAAGCGTATCGTAACCTACGCGACGCATGTTTGGGGAGTCTTGCCTTTTTGGTTGATACAGTAAAATCTCGATATAACGAAGGGCAAAGGCCGGACTGGCAAAATTTGTTCGCTATACAGAGGTTTCGTTATATCGACGTTCTTTTTCATATATTTTACTATTACTGTGGTAAAGAAAATCGTTCGTTATATTGGTTATACCGAGGACTTTGTTATATAGAGGTTCGTTATATCGAGGTTCCGCTGTACAAAACAACATTCATTTGATAAAGAAAAGCGGGGAAACTTTAACATTCAGAGAAGCAGATTTCATAGAACTTTTAATATTAGTCTAACTTCAGCTGCCCGAGAGGCGAAAGAGATGGCTTGGAACCGTTCATGTGTAATCCAATGATTTGGTTACGTATGATCTAACTTGGGAAACAGGTTCAAACCAGGGTTAATGGTTTAAACCAGAAGTATATCATCGAACTTAGGTTTCACCGATTTCGTCGAGGAAAAAATTGTTAAAACAAATTCAAGCGATTGTTGAAATTTTATGGTCAATAGCAATGTGTGATGTCTGAAATAATAAGTCATTTAGTTTAAAAATGAATGATTGGAAAAGTTAAGAAAATAAGACGACTTTCCACCATGTAATTTATCAAGCATGAGACTCAGTGTTTCATCACTAGATGAAACACCGAGAAGAGAGTTGAAAATAACACGCGCAGCGGAGTATTTTTGACGAACTTCGACGTGTTTCATCTGATGATGAAACACATGTCGAATGCTTGATATTTCTCCTCAAACAAAATGATTTTAGCAGGAGAAATTAAGGATGCAACAATGAGCGGTTTTTTATCTGATTTCTAAACGCTCATATCTAAACATTTTAAATTTCCTTTATAGAATATGATTATTGTATGAGAAACCCACGGTGACGTTTTTAGCTGCTTTTGTTGTAACATAGTCCGGATGTAATAATATTCGTGGTCATTCTTACGGAAAGTAGTAGAAAAAACATTGTGATGTAAGACACGCTGTCAGTAATGCTAAGAGGAGATAAAATGCGGAAATCAAAATCCAAACAGCCAATCGTAATAACTTCCTGTCAGTCTCTATCATGTCTATGTTCGGAGTAAGCAATTCCAGGAACTGACGATGTATAATGACTGGGACAATGCGCATGTGGGCATGTTCATTCTCAGACGGTTCAAAGTGATCATGAGTAACCACGGCCACCCGGAATACCGTAAAATTCCGAAAATAAGCCCCAGGGCTTATATTTTTCAAAGGCCCTTTTTGAGGGGTTTATTTTGGGGGGGGCTTATATTCGGAGGGGCTTATCTATGGAGGGAAATTTGCGTTTCAAAATCGATTGGGCTAACCTTATAGTCGGAAGTAAATTTACCGTTTTTGCTTTGTTTTACTTTGTATTTGCGGGCAGTTTTCCACGTACAAGCCCCCGGGGGGCTTATATTTGGAGGGGCAATTTAACGGAGGGGTTTTTCGGGTTACCAGTTTGGGGGGATTATATTTGGAGGGGCTTATTTTCGGAATTTTACGGTATCTGAGATTCTAAGATTCAGGTTATGAAAACTGTCGCAAAAAGATCTGGGTGTCAGAGTTATTTTCTTCTTTTTTTCCAGGTTTCTTCACATAGCAGTTGTCCAGGGAGACCAACCGCTGACCGAATTTTTCATACAAAAAATGAAGTCTAGGGGAGTCGATATTTATAACAAGCTGAGACAGGTACAAATACATCTGTGCATTTCGCCACCTATTTGCACTTAGTTCACTGAACTTAGGGTCGCACATTTAAGGTTACTTTCACACGGCATCGGAAAATTCGTGCGTTTATTTGTTTCGTTCACTCAGAACCAGCTTATCCGTACGAATCTTTAGACGCCCAGCCGTTCAAAGTTCTGTGTGAACGGAGCGAAAATATCGAACGGTCCTGTGTGATGGAGGCGACTGGTCAAATTTTTTAACTGGTCGAAAATTCACAGGGTCCGCGTGAACGTACTTAAGTCAAGGGGATATTGTTGTGTTTGATTGCAAAACATTTTAAAAAATCGTTTCATTAGAAAAAAGGCATAAATTCTTAGTGTAACTATAGGTGGTTTTCATGCAATCTCGGGAGACACAAATAACAATGGTGAAATGAACAAATGCTGGTGGACAAACAAAGCGAGCTAATGAGCGATCTTTTGTTTACCGTCCACCAGCATGGCGGCGATGACGTAAAGTGAAAACCACCTATAGGCTGCGAGCAAAAGAGTAGACTCGCGAGAGGCACGCTAGAGGAGACGCGAAAGCCCCTCGGCCCCTCGTGGCTTCGCCGCTCGCTCGCGCGTTCTCGCGCGGCTTGCTTGCCCAAATAGGAAAGCTTGCTCGCAGGCTAGTGTAACGATTTCCTTGATACTTGTTCTTCTAGACACCGCTTCATCTTGCCGTAATAACGCACCAACTATACATAGTACGAAAACTTATAGAAGGCGGAGCTGATGTTAATCTTATGGACAGACATGGTCAGACCCCTTTACATTTGGCATGTCAAGAAGATGACCTCAACTGTGTTTATGCTATCCGTGATGCCAGCCAGATAGGCCGCGTCAAATTGAGGTTGGACTTGAAAAATTCTCAAGGTAGGTAGTGTAAGAAGGAAATTTCTAACACTGCACACTGGGAACGAGAACACACGGTCCATAAAGGGTGACAAAGAGGCCACAAAAAGAACTTGGCTGATATTAATAAAGGATATTTACCTTTCCTTCTTTGCAGGTTTGACAGTCCTCCATGTCGCCATTTTAAGGGGCAGTAAAAAGTTAATAGGGACCATCCTTGATATGGGAGCTGATATTAACCAGCAGGTCAGTATTATATCATATTTATTTGCCAAAACAGAGTGGAGGTAAAAATTTCTGAGGATGTATTCCAAAACAAGCCAGTTTTAACTCAAGGTTTAGGCAGTAAGAGAAAAGAAATGTATTATTCATCTCAAGGCGATTTTTTTTGTTTTATTCCCTTAAGTTCTATCGCCACTATAACCCTCGACTTCGCCCGTTTCATTACTCACTGGAACGGAATGCGGAAGGTTTTTTACTTCCCAAACCTGGCTTACGGGATTGGAATGCGAATTTTTACTTTCTGCATTTGGAAAACACTCGCTAAGCAGGCTAAAAGTAAATATCAAACACGAGAAGTAGTGTTTCATCAAATATCAAAGCCCGTAAAGATAGCTGAAAATGCGAGGCGTGGAGTATCTGATATTTTGACGCAGTTTAAGGTGTTTGATATTGTATTGAAACAAGTGTGTCGAGTGTTTCATGCACCTTTTTCAAAGAAAGTCATTCTAGATGAGAAATTAAAGATGCAAAACGAGGATTTTTTCATCAGATATCCAGAAGTGTCGCGTTTCATGATGAGTTTGAGAAAGTTTGGGAATCAAAGTTCTAACATTGCTCTTCATAAACTTAGGATTCCAACAGTGGCCGCACTTCATTACACCACGCAGTGGAAGCTGGGAAGTATCCCGTGGTAGAGTACTTGATAACACGTGGCGCTGACGTAAATAAAGTTACATTCGCTGGAAACACGCCACTTCACACGGCAAGCGGGCGCGAAATGGACGACATGGCGAAGCTTTTAATGACACACGGCGCTAACGTTAACATTGCTAACCGTGAAGGGGATATTCCTAAAGTGGTGCGAACGAGTGAGCAGGTAGATATTTACAGCTTAATGACTAGTTCTGAGGGAAAAGAATTTCGATTTTCTCGAAGTTAACAAGATTAGCCGGTTTCCCGAAGGGCCTTTAGCAAGTGAACAAGTGATTTCTTACAACTCAAGAAAGCTATCAGTGGTGTTATTACAAAAGTCAATTGGCCGTCATCAACTTTTGCGGGTGAAAGTACACTGTTACTAGTAAGTTAGTTTACCTGCTCAGAGAGTTTCGGCGGGAAACGTCATATATTACCTCAAAGAATCCAATGGCGGCGCTTGCTTTTGAGTAGCAAAATGAGAAATGTTTCGGAGGGGCTGCTGTGTAGAGTAGGCAGCACAAGTAAGATATCACCCGATATCCACTAGTACCCGTGTCGTCTTTAGTTGCCACAACAGAGAGCGCCGGGGAACATATTTTCATTACCATGACAACAGTCGCGCGGTGTTCGAATACGGAAGAGGGTCAGGTCTCAGTTTTTCAAAAGTTAGATAACACTACCCACCTGGCCCCGGTTGCTCAAACGTAGGATAGCGCTATCCACCGGATAAATCTCTATCCACTGGATAGCGCGATGAGTAACTACGCAGTCGATGGGTCTTAAGCTAATGCTACGACAGCCACATGCGTTCTCGACTGGATAGTAGGGAGCTTAAGTAACAACGACGGGGACGAGAACGGCAAAAAACCAATAGGTTTGGATTGAAAAATAACAACTTTGCACACGTATCACGCTTTTTTGTACATTTCTTAGCCGTCGTCGCACGACTACAACGTGAAAGTGTCTAATTTCACGTTTTGTCGAGGACGGGAACACAAAACAACAATTTTCCTTTTCTTTTCCTGAACTTTGATACAATCCTTTAGAATACAACTCCAAAGAAATTTGCCAACATTTCACGAATTAAACGAGATGGAGTAGAGCGCGATAAAGTTTGAGTTAGCGCGAATTCCGCACTTTTTAAGTGACGTTTTCGTAGCCGTCGCCGTCGTCGTGGCTTAAACTCCTAATTGGCGGAATTATCAGGGGAAAGAACCATCTGACTTTTGAACAATAGGGTCTGAAATTAACGTAGTATGTACAAGTTAGTATGAGAAAGTCAAATGTTGGAGCTGGTAGCAACAGCGGGGTAGCCCAGCATTCCTGAAATCGGGGGTCAAAAAATGTTTCAGTGTCTTTAAATGATATCGAAGGGCTTGAAAGGTACAAGTTACCCATAGATAAATAAATAATAAATTTATTCATTAATTTCATTAATTCTAATATACCCCAATGCCCCCCTCTTTCATTAATAATAATGATTTGGAGGTAGCACGTCCACATTCCTGGTCGAATTGGAATTTGGAAATGTTGGTTTTATGAGGAGAGGGGGAAAAACCTCTTGGAGCAAAGGAGAGAACCAATAACAAACTCATCCCACATATGGCGTTGACGCTGGGATTTGAACCCGGGCCACATTGGTGGGAGGCGAGCGCTCTCACCACTGCGCCATCCCTTGCTCCCCATAGTACGTTTTCCTCACTCTGTCCTCTGTTCTTTTCAGGCAAAAAGGCAGTTCCGTTCAAATCAAAAAGAAAGTAAACGAAGAAAAAGATGATTTCGCAGAGGGGCTTGCGATAATTTCCAAACGCCGTCACGCTTAAAACAAAGGCATTGAATTCATTTACATGGCGGGAGCTTGCATGAGCTTTTTTAAATAATGAGCAACTGAAAAAGCAACAAACATTGTAGCAACCACACTGAAAAACCACAAAAAAAGAAGACGCAGCGAAGAAGTATTAATCAAGGATTATAAAGAAAAAGGCCACCAATGGCTGATGGCTGCGATGGAACTAAAGAACACACAAGAAAATAACAGGAAGAGTGAAAAATACAAGACTCGATCTGACGATGTTTAGGGTTAGGGTTGTAGTTAATTTTTATCTCTGGTAATTTTTGTTTTTCTTTTGTTTTTGGGTGTGATAATGTATGCTGATGAAAGAAAAACAGAAATTACCTGAGATAAAAAATTAACTACAACATTCACGTTCAAGAGAAGTTCATGTTATGCGGTCGGGGTCACCAGCAAACAGTTGAAATTACACAGTAGTAATAGAAAGGCAGGACGCTATTGAGGACAATAAAGTTGATTTATTTTTGGTTAAATTTAGTGTCATTACTTATTATACATTCAGACGGGAGAGGGGTTGAAAGGAAAAGGCTTGGACTTTGCATGTCGGACCTTTGGATACTGGCATCTCTTTTCACTAGAAGTACAATATAAGATGATGGTCTCCAAATGAATATGATATTACAATTTTATCCCCTGTATCTTCTCTTACGTCATCATCATCATCATCATCACCATCATAATCATCATCAACATGACCATCATCACCACCACCACCACCACCACCATCATCATCATCATCATCATCATCATCATCATCATCATCATCATCATCATCATCACCATCATAATCATCATCAACATGACCATCACCACCACCACCACCACCATCATCATCAACATCATCATCATCATCAACATCATCATCATCACCATCACAATCATCGTCAACATGACCATCACCACCACCACCACCACCATCATCATCATCATCATCATCATCATCATCATCATCATCATCACCATCATAATCATCATCAACATGACCATCACCACCACCACCACCACCATCATCATCAACATCAACATCATCATCAACATCATCATCATCACCATCATAATCATCGTCAACATGACCATCACCACCACCACCACCACCACCACCACCTTCATCAACATCAACATCATCATCATCATCATCACCATCATAATCATCATCAACATGACCATCACCACCACCACCACCACCACCACCTTCATCAACATCAACATCATCATCATCATCATCATCATGACCATCACCACCACCATCACCACCACCACCACCAGCTTCATCAACATCAACATCATCATCAACATCATCACCATCATCATCATGATCACAGACTTCTGATCATCACCATCACCACCATCATCATCACCATCATAGTTGTTATCGTCGTCATCTTCATCACCATCCATTTTACCACCACCACCACCACCACCATTGTGATTTATTTGCTTATTTTATTCTACATGAAGGTGGTTGAAATCTGTTCGGCTCTATAGCGCGCTCTCCATCTAATTCAAAGCAAAGTTACGCAATAAGGTTTGCCGAATGTTTTGATCCCCTGTTGACAGTAATTTACATCAGGTGTAACTTGTATCAGCGTCCAAGACCGCTTCTGGCAACAGTCTTAACATCCGGAGACTCCGGATTCATAAACTTCAGCGACAAATTTATCATTCTTTTCTTTCGTGCTGGTGGGATCTATGCTGCTTGTAAAACAGCCAAGAGATCTTTCTGCCCAATAGGAATGCCAGTTTGCCATTTTCCTTTGAAGTATTTGTTTTGAATGGCTGGTTACCATCAGAAGGTGGGCAAATCGTCAAACATTTGCTTATCTTGTGTGAATTGAAGTCGGGCTTTGGTCCACTTGTCAGTCTGAACGAACAGATCAGCACCATGGATAATCGTCGAACAGTTTACAGGCGGACAAATTTAGACGACTTGGGCGTCCATTAATTTTCAGTGTTCCCTCCTTTCAAACGATTTTGCCGTCTTTCATTTTGTTATAAGTATACCTTACAAGTACCTTATAAGTATACCTTACGGGTCATTTGTATTTTGAACACTACATCATTGCTGTTACAGTACAGTTCTAGATTTTAATTTTTCAACAGGAGATCACAACCGCACGTGCTTTTTAGAATTAATTTTTTAGACTTGTTTACCGTAACGGAAAGACATAAGCCGTCATTCTTGGAAAAACTTAAAAATAAGCCTTTGAATGTAAAAACCCACTAGCCCATTGAGACTTTCAGCTGTGTCTCACAAACGTCAGTAACCACATTCCGCGGACAAACTCTTGTGGTCATAAAAACACTTCGAAAAGAGTTGCGAAAAGTTTTATTCCTAACCGAGTATAGAATGGGATTTACAACAGACGAAAAACAAGCCAGTGGCGTCGTTCCGAGATATAATTGAGTGTTTCGCCAAAATGAGGGAGCTACAAGATGAATGACAGCGTCAATCAAACTTGGAATCCAACAAAGAGCAAATGATCCAATCACCATGGCAACTGTCATCGCAGCTTTGTTTTCTTTCACGAAACGTGCCTGACCGGAACTGGATTGCTGCTGCACCATGATCAATCTTTTTTGTCTTATGGCTTCTTTGAAGATACGAAAATAAAAATAACAGATAAAAATGGAGGGTGCTCCGATGATCACGGCGAAAAGTAGAAGGTGGCCATCTGCATTAACAGTACATTTGCTTCGCAATGAGGCGATTGCCGCCAAAGCGGATAAGGCCCATATAACTGCGATACCTTTTCGACATCTTTCCCGAGTTAAAAGAGCGGAGTAACGAAACGGAGATGTTACGCCAATAAACCGATCAACACTAAGAGCCAAAAGGTTCAAAGATGACGAAACCAGCGTCAGTACAAGAATACAGGTGAAGACATTATGAACATTAACTTTGATAATTCGCGCTTTATGGAGAAGCTTTAAGCACCACACGGGCACGCCCAAAATACCAAGCAGTAAATCTGCTACGGCGAGGGAAACGATCCAGTAATTTGTTATGCAGCGAAGGATAGAGTTTCGGTAGATTGCCCAAATGACTAAAATGTTAAGAAACACGGCGGCCACACCAGAAAAAATCGACAAACTCAGAACAGGGACCAACGCCGCTAAGGAAATAACATAGCCTTCGTTAAAACACTCGTCGAGGGAACTTGAATTGTCTTTGATCATGGCCCGTTTTCTTTCCAGCGGTGTAAATCTACTAGCTTAAAAGTCTCTTGGCAAATAAGGTCTTCTTTATCGCCAAAGCTCTTAAATCTCGTCGGAAAGTTATTATTAAACGCGTTATGCGGAGATCTTCGATCAAGCCTGAGGAAAAGCCTTGATTGGGATTATAACTTTGACGTTTTTTTTTTCTAGACGCCACTTTTTAACTCAAATGTGATGACAAGTAAAGATGTTTGGAAGGCTTTTTGTTTGGTTTTCTTTGTAAACTTGGCTGCGGTTTTAAGTAAACGAATAGTAAACATTTTTTTTTTGCTTATAAAAACACGGGTTTAGAGGTGTCCGGAAGCCATCTGAAGCCCTCTCATGAAATAGACTCTTGCACCTGTTGTTATTGTTGAATACACTTCAAACTAATGGAGTCGACCGACAAAGAAGACAAATGAGCAACTACCACAGGCAGTTTTTGTCACCTAGAGACCGGAATTAAACACGGCGTTTTTCATTTGCGTGCAATTTCTGGCCAAAAATTTTAATTATCAAGGCCACCTTACCAATTTAATGATAAGTATACATGAAACTGTTCCATTGGAACTGCGTGACGAAATTTTTATCTTTTTTGTATCAGTTGAAACAAATGGGTTGGGCTTTTTCACAGTATATTTAACGTTCAAAGTATAAAAAAATACAAAGCGAAGCAAAATAATTATGTTTTCTCAGATAATTTGGGACGTTTTAGCTTAATTTTTGGGCATAACGGGTTTTCCAAAGTTTGTGTAATTATATGACCTTTTTTCGCTTTCTTTGTTGAATTTTTTTTACAACCTGTTAGGTGTAAGGGCGACATCGTCGTTAAAGGTTTTGGACTATATATGTTCACTCTCATTTCAAACGAGGTCTGATGTTGGCTTATAAAATTCAAAGTATTGAAAGCCAGTACATCAGCTTTCAGACAGCAATTAACACAGTTCAGAAAAACAAACATTACAGTCATGTGTACGGCACTTTTAAAATTAAATTCCTTTTCGGCGTTAATAACGCAAGTAGCTACTTGTATGCTCTTTAGTTTCATATGTTGGACTAAACATACCTCTACTTTTTAACGAAAAAGTCAATGAAAGTGCTTGTCCAATGTTTTTAAAAAATCTTTTATCACTTAGCCGTTTTAAGAGGGGAAAATCAAGAGTGAACTGCACTCACAAGCTCTTAATGTCATCTCCATAAAGAGTACTTTGGTGTTGATGAGTCAAAGTAAACAGGCCTTAATGAAGAAAGGCTTTTAAAAATATTTAATAACTTGTGCAAATCTCTAAGGCCTTTCATGATACTTGATGATGTCTGTTGTTAAGTTGCTAAGTCAGTCCTCGATTTGAGTGGGGAAGGGATGGCTTATATTTTTACAGGAAGCAAAATACGTGCAACAATAAGCGTATTCACATAGACGAATGATCGAATTCATAATTCATAAATCACCTACATAAGCCCACCTATTGCACACAAAAATTAGAGACTGAAGTGATGAATCTTGCCAGAGAATTAAGGGAAAATTTTTGGATCAAATGCCTTTTGAACCAACACTCAGCTTCTCCACTGTAAAAAAGAGCACAAGATCTTATCACTATGCCAACAGCAAACATCCTCGTACAAAACTTCCAATCAACTGATCACTTCTAATTACACCGGTGTTCCGCTGACAGGAATTCCTTTTCTACTCATGTCCCTCAGTTTTTCTAGTCGGAGTTTTCTTAATTCATCATCTGACGGCAGTAGAGGAGGAAGTTCATTTCCAATAAATTCCACAATTCCCATCTTGGCAGTATCTGTTTTGCGTGGAGGTATTTTGTACACCTTTGTGTAGCCACTCACCCTGTCTTCATAACGAGGCAAAAGGTGGCCAAACACTTTGGGGATCAACTCTTTTTTCTAGAAGATCACAAAAAAAAATCCTGTATCAAGAGGTACCCTTATTAAGCAGACCCAAGTCCTCCCGTATTTTCTGTAAAATAGACCTGTATTCACCCTTTCAGCCGTAAGAGTGATCAGCATCAAATTTCTCCTTGTAATATCTGTGCTTTGTTAAACAGAGTGGTTATGAGAATTACAGACATGATCACCCAAGATGAATTTGCTTGATATTTTTTCAACTTCTCCCGACTACTTCTGTAGGAAATGAATAGAGGCAACAAATGAGAATTCAAATTTTGATCTTAGGGTTTAAAGGGTTAAACACACTGTCACCAGCCTCATCCACATGTTAGTTTACACTATGTGAGTGTGTGGAGTCATAGTGCAAATTGAAGCCATGGGGAATTTAAAAAATTTACTCACTGTTATCCAGCTGTTTATTGTTTCTTCATCTCCTTGTTTAGCAAGGTCAATCATCTGGAACCAAAAACCAAACACTTTGACCCTTAAGTCTAGAAATACGTGGCTTGCATACATGCCCAGTACTACACCAATGTTCAGACCATTTTGAATACCCCCAAACTTATTCCCTATTTAAACCAAGGCACCCAAAAAATACCTGCTCAAATTTTCTTCCTGCAAAAAAATCCCGGAATAGAAAATTTCAACCTCCCAGATCAGGTTATGGCTCAGTCAATTCCAAGTATGCCCACGTCCCCCACCCCCCTCACAGGGCATTTGCCACTTTTGTTTGGAAAAGCTGCAAATGCCCCATGGTGGGGCCGGGTGGTTCATACAGAGGCCTCATGGTGGGGTTTTAAGACTGTGCAAATGCCCCACCCCAGGACAACACCGAAATTGCAATATCCAGTAAATATGCTGCAAATGCCATTTTTATATGAAAACTGTTATAATCTGATCAAAACATGTGAAGCACCCTTCACAAATCACTCCTAGCCACTAGTTATAAATATAACGCAAAAAAATAATCACATAGGATATGGTTAATATTAATGACAGAACTATACACTAGCAAAATATAATATCTCTAATGACGCACGATCTTCACATGAGTATTTTTTTCATCATGATGGAACCATTCTGATAACGTATTTATTATTGATGCATTGATCACACAAAACACGAAGTTGATATTAGCTTTCAAATATCTCGCAGAATTTTTCTAGGCCTTTCTCCTTCGAAAGTTCACTCACAAAGAGTGTGTCTTTCCTTTTAACTCTTCAAATGATGCATCAATATTATTGATTGTTTTTCCTCCATGTGCAAACTGATGACAATGGCAGGGAGCGATTTCTTAGATGGATGCAAAAAAATACTGTGGGGTAAGCTGGTGATGGAGTGAAAACCACTCGTAAAATATTCTTTATAGAAATACCAATAGTTATCTAAACAGGCATATTTTGAGCGAACTATTGAAAAAGGAACAATGCTGTTTCCAGAAAAATGGAAAAATGCCCCACCCCTGGGCAGAGGTTTTCTGACAAATTCCCCACCAGCTGGACTGACAAGGTAACAAATGACCGACAAATGCCATGGGTGGGGGGGAAGATGGTAATTGACCTAGTATTATGCACCCTCTCCACTCCCCCCTCCCCCCTAGTTAGTTTATGGCCGTGTTGATAGCTTTTTTATGATAGGGCACAGGGGCTCTAATGAAGTGAGATTTTTGGAAACTTTTTGTGATGCTTTGATAAATATCCTTCTTCCCAGACAACATTAAGCTTAAGAGAGAATCTACCAGGAAATTGATTAATTTTAATTTTCAGTAGACAAAATCCTTGTGCCAGAACAATTTAAAAAATATTGCATTCTTTTTTACATTTTTCAAGGGCTTAAGATGTATTAGTCATCTGTAATAACATTAAAGAAAATTTCTCATGGTAGTCCTAGAAAATGAATGTCAAATTTCTCAAGAATTGTGCAAACACAGGTAAAAGTTCATGTGTTAGATGTCATTTTGTGAAATTTTACATTCATTCATTTTGCAATTTGATTGGCTCAGAGCAGTGGTATTACAGCTTAATTTGAAATACCTACATGTCAAAATTACAAACCTTTTGTGGGTAGTGATATTTGGCATAAATACCACTCGTGATATTTCAAAATTGTCTCAAATTTCACTCACCTAACGGCTCCTGAAATTACGTATAACAATGTCGAAATATCACTCATGGTGGTTATGCCAAATATCACAACTAATCATGCTATTACCCATACAAATCCATTTTAAAGCTATTTTGCATGGGCTCACCCTTTCTGCCACTCGTGACAAATCATGGCATCTGTTTATCGTCGTCTCCACTCTTTCATATTGTACAAGAGCGGTGACCAGGTTTTTGTATAGGCGCTTTCTCTTTTCCCTGCTTCTAGGCTTAAATTTCAGCAAATTTTCAAGATTTCGACATCGTGTGGCCGCCATCTTGAGAACCTTCGCTTCACGACTCCGCTGTACATAGGTATTACTGCCAAAAATACTAGGTAGCCAGGCCGACCAAGTGGGGGCAAAATTCAAGATGGCTGCTGTTTTGTGGAGAATTGCTGGCGAAAGTGTGTTCCAGAAATCTGTTTTACCCTGCATAAACATGATTCCTGTACGCTACAAAACTCACAGAAAATTTCCCACGAGGAAAAGAATCAATCCCTTCGTAAAACTTCGCACGGATCTGATAAAGAGATTAGTGTTAGCCCTTGTACAACATGAGCGCATACAAACTACTCATCACAAGGCATTACAGCTGAAGAAATATGGTGATCTGGTAAGAGCCTAGAAAAGGTTTCTGCGTATTCCTAGTCGTACTAAAACTATTTTTCGGTCCATACTATTGCGTTGTTTCCTCACATCGGATAAAGAAACTTTTCGCCAATGTCACCCAGGCCCTCTCTTTCTCAGGGCTGGCTCTATCCAGGGTGAACTGCAAACAGAACTGCATGTGCAGGGCTGTCAACCCCCCTACGTCATCAAATATTGAGAATGGATAGGGAAGAAATGATAGATGATGTCATATCGCACAACAAATTATGTCATTTGTGCCAAAGATGCTCATTGATTCCAATCGATGTATATAGCACATAAACAGTTCATATTTAGCCACACTATCGCTTAAATTGTAGTGGCATACCAGAATTTTTTAGAGAAACATTCCATGCTAACAGTAGCTCAAACAATGCAAAGTATTTGAAATTTTATGGTCGGAAAGTCGAGTCCACAAGAAATAGCAACTTTGGCGATTATCCGGGAGATATCAGACCCTAATCTGGAGACCGAGAATTACGGTCCAAAATCCGAAGTCTCCTGGATTATCCGGGAAAGTTGACAGCACTACATGTGAGTGGTTATGGAACTTACCCTAGACTTGCAGTGATATTCCTTTTAACAAATTGGCACCTGCCAATGTTTTCTGAGTCAAAGGCATGAGATTTTCATCTTGCCGGTGACTGGGGTTTTCGAAAACATCCCATCAACTTCAGAAGATTTATGCTGACATCAGAACATTGCTGAAAATGTCCAAAGATGTTTACATGACCTATGAGCAATTCCTAAGCTATTTGAAAGACAACAATCTTAACATGTTTTGATTTTGTTAGGACACAGAGTCATTATTCAGCACCTTTTTGGAATAATTATTTTTATGGAAATTGAATTGAATTTTCATCATTCATTGTGTGTTAAAGGACTATGTTTCTGGATTTGTGTCACTCATGCAGAAGAAATAGTTCTTGATGTGTTAGATTGATGTGTTAAGTCTACAGGCGTGAGAGCCATCCATAATGTGTGAGAGTTCGCAGATACAAAATTGCTTTTACAAAAACAGGTGATTTGTGGCACCTTCTCCAGCATATAAAGCCATGTAACACTTGTGCTTTGGGTAGTAATGCGGTGTGCAAGTTGTTTTAATTTCAACAGTCAAACATAAAATAAACATCAATGCCAACTTGTGCCAAATGACCACCTTGTATGAAGGCAGATGTCTCACCATAAGTCTTGAAATCTAGTTTAATAATGCTCTGCATTTTTTGAAATTTTTCTTTACATTATACCTATAACTCCACCATTTTCAGGTTATTACCTTGATGCAGCGACAACATCCACCTCCAGATTTAGATATGATTGAGGATGGTTGGGTTCTAACTGAGAAGGAGGCCGCAGAAAAAATGATCAAGAAGCGCTTAATCAACAGAATGAGTAAAAAGATTGTTGTTCCACCTCAAGTTCAGGGAGAAAAAGAATACATGCAAAGATGCAAGAAAATTGCATTGGAGATGCTGCTAGGAGTAAGAAATTTTTGATATATCGCTAGAAATTTATAAAAATTGACTTACAGTTCCCTGCTTGTTCAAAAAAAGGGATAGTGCTATCCGCTGGACAAATCACTATCCAGAGAAACCAGCTGTGTTATCCACTGGGTAGAGATTTACTCAGTGGATAGCATTATCCACCATTTGAACCACTGGGGCCACTGTTTGTGTATGACTTTAAAACTCTGTGTTTTTACTTACGTGGTCATTCTATACCCCCCAGTCCCCATGTTAGGCAAAAGTAACAAACTTTTGAAAAAGTATCTTTTAAAACTAACAGTAGTTTACATGTATGTTCTCATTGCTTATAGAATGAAGAAGCACTGGATAAACTTTACACCACTCTGAAGGAAAGATACAAGGACCGATATGGAAATTTTGTTCAAATTACCAAAATTCCTAATCCACCAAGATCGACATTCCCAAATATGGCTTATGTTGAACTGAAAGATAACTCGCTACCACCTTTGCCTAAGCTTCCGGTTGTTAAAAATGGAAAATGGGTTGTTTACGGAAATGATGTGGATAATATTGATGATAAATTGCAAGAGGAAAGTGCTGTAGTTCAAAGTCAGAATTAGAAATTGTCATATACTTAAGGCATTGAATAATAAACTTATCATTTTTTTTTTATTGTGGACAGTGAAGTGTGATTATTTTGTTACTAAGGTAAACCATTATTATAAACACGATGTTAGACTAGCCTGGACCGCAGGCAGACCTATACTTCTGGTTAAGTCCATCAGTGAAACAGCCCTGAAATCCTTGTTCTGGGCCACCACCGGTGTACCAGGATTTGAGTGCATGCCATGATTGGCATGTTTAAAATGTCATTGTTGATTTGCTAATCAGGTTTAAGGGAAATTGAAATGTATTTCCGGTAATTTATTGAGCCTGTTGGTGGCCTTAGTAGAGCAAGGATGTTGGCCCTGCTTTGCAGACATTACTAGCTGGGCTTATATCACATATGAGAAGCTTGCTATGTTAGACATACTAAGTTCCAACCTTGAATTAGTAGTTACAAAAAAATAGTTCTTTTTTTTTCTTAAACCATAAGCTGCTGTGTGCAAGGTATGAAGCACCAAAACCGTGGATCTTTTATCCCCACAGAGTAAGGAAAAAGATATCCAGACACTTGGAAGTGGGTTGAGAAAGCTACAGTACTTGACATTTTTGCAACACCCCTGCCCGATAACTTATTCTCAACAGGTGTTGGTTTGAACATTGGGGAAGGAGAGCTGTCAGGAAAAGGATTAGTAACTCATTTGCCTCCAGGAATTTTACCGAAAAACGCCTTTAGAAGTTAATCAAGGCATTTTCTGGTCTTGGTCTTGCTATAACGACTCAAAATGGCCCAAAACGCGGTCTATAAGTAGAGCACTTCCTTGCCTTTTATCCTCCGATATCACATGAGCTTCCGAAGTTTCGGCGTTCACAGAAAACAAGTTGTCTCGAATCTTTCGCCTTCTTTCCGAGTCCGCTGTGCTTTCGCTTTTGTTGCCCCTTTTGCTAGTTTTGCTTTGAATCGTAGGATTAGATGGAAGGAAGGAAGAGCAAGTGGGTAGTCGAACATCGGAATTTTCTGGTCAACTTTACATGTTCTGTTGGTTTGTTTTTTCTTTTGCGGTTTCTCGGCCTCCTTGACTGAATCGCGCTTATTCTGGTATGGAATGAAAGATCTCTTCCTCCTACTAAAGTTAGATGACAAAGTTGTCTTTGACCGTTAAAACTGGTGACGTCACAAGCGGTACAAAGCACGTTACGGGCGTGTCAGGAGGTTAAAAATGTAGATTCAAAATTTGTGACACGGACCATCTTCCACCTTTGTCCAGTAGACAACGCAGACTTCGACTTCGACGACTTCTGCATGCACAGCTAAGCCAACACGGTCTTCACAACATGAAAGTCAGCTGTGCAACAAAAATGGCTGTAAAATTGATATTTTAAGCAACATTCTACTCTCGTAAATGTTTCAATTATATTACATGTAAAGAAAGATTCAAATTTCATAAGTCCCGCTTTAATATCATTTTAAATACTATCTACAAGTGATTTTAGTATCAGATACTTTACTTTACATTTGGCGAGGGGCACGTATCTCGGCTTGACAATTTACCAATTTTAGTTAATAACTTAAGACAAAATTTTTGTCCCTAAATAACTTAACACTGACTTTCAATTATATTTATATTTATCTTAAAAATACTCAAAATTCTCTTCATAAAAAAAGATTGACAAATTAAGAAATGATAGATGCAATTTCGTGACAGATGAATGAAGGTTAGGAATGGTTGACGAGGATGAACATGTACAGAAGGATAGTCTTTTACAAAAGGATCTTTTTGTCCAATTTCAAAACACTCAGAACGTTGTTGAGTGTTGTTAAGATGTTTGTGTCGACACTGCACAACAATTCTGGCGAGTTACTGGGTTCACACGTGTTTTTTACAAGTTTCATGTGTATTGCAAAATAACACGCGGATGGGTGTGGCACGTGAAAGGAAGTAGCTGGGAATGGCAGTGGACGCAGAAGCCAATCCTCGAGGGAAAACATTTTGACTCTGAAGATGACTACAGCACAGGTTGTCGAAACGTCAGTCACCGTCAACAACAACAGTCTTATTCAGGACTACGTTCACCCGGACGATCAAAATCAACCCACTTTTGAAATGACTTCTGCATTCAAACCTTTCACAAAACATTTGGTGCTGTTGACAAAAGTGGCAAAGCGCGGAATGAATGCTAATCATAGCAGCAACGGTCGAAAGGAACAATAAAAAACAGAGTAATCAAGGATTAGGCTTGGATAAAATTTTATGTGTAAATGTTCTCTTAAACTGTAGTCTTGAAATGAACATGCCCACTTTCTATCGCCAGATTTTCGACTCCAAGCTCTGTGGACGCGTTGCTTTTGAGGCTTGTATCTGTTGTTTGGCTTTCTGACTTTTCCCTGCCTAAAAAATAAACACATGTTTCACATCAGTTTCCCTAACTCTGTAGGATGATGGACAGAAAATAAAGGTGCAGACTCACGATCATGCAACGCAAATAACTCTTGAAATTCTAGGAATCTGCACACTGCAATATTAACCATATCTTCTTTGCTCAAAACTTCTTACAAGACAACGTTAACGTCACTTACACAATAAAAATGACTCCCTTACACACCTCACCAAAACTTAAAATAGCTAGAGTGGTGTGCTTGCACTTTCATATTGCTGTTGCAGCGGAGAAATTCGCGGCCATGGTTTTGTTCACGAATTGTGAATTCGGTGGTTAGACACACCTTGGAACTAAATGATAACGACCATGAATAGCGTGTTCGCGTGTACGCGCTCCCTCGCGAGCAAACCAAACACGCGATTGCGCCGAATATTGCCTCACGTAGGGACACTTCAAGCATATGGGTACGAAGGTCGATGTTTTACTCTCTATGTAGATCTCTTACAAATACAAAAGGACTTTTCGTGAAAGAAGCCTTTCTACCAATTATGGAGCCGAGAGAAACATCACGGAACACTAGTGTATGACGACAGAATAACAGAGGTGAATAATAAACTGTATGAGCACTTCTTTTGCGTGGACACTTAGGAGATTTCCTCTAATGTCTCTTTGGTACCCCGAGGAGCTTGGGGAGTGGGAAAGAAAGTGCGCGAGAAATGATGGAAAGTGGACAAAGAAAAAGCGCATTTTCCTCGCCCTACCGTCCCCCGTTTTATCACTTTTAGTTTTTTACAAATCCTTTTGTTTCATTTCGTGGAAACCTTTTTGGTGGAGAGAGTTAAAAAACGAAGTGGAACGAAAGAATAGCACAGAACTGCTTATCTTTACAATGCTAAGAGAACCGGTGAGACTTGCTCCAAACAGAACAGTACATTAATGGCATCATATTTTGGAGCAATGAGTAGGGAGCTTGACATAACTGCGATGGAACAAATCGGGGCAATCCGGGCACTGCGCTCATGACTCTTTCGCGTGGATTTAAGTGCTGGCGACGGAGAATGCAAAACATGTAGTACTTACAAAAGTTCGAAACACGTTTGTTAAAGAAGTGGAAAGTAACAGCATAATTTATTAATGTTAGCCTTTACAGAATAATAATTGCATTATCATGTTAGAAGAGTTAGTCTTAATGGTTCACTATATAACGTTAGTCCCATTAGTATCAGTTTAAATGGAGAGATATTGGCAACCAGCTGATTAAATTAAGCATCAAGTGTTTAGGGCTGCATATTTGAACAAAATATAAGCTTGAATCGCGATTTCGGCGGCCTGTGAGCTACATGCATTGATACCTTATCGATGTTAGGAGGAATAAAAACAACTGGTGACCCCGCTCGACGGACACCCGACATTCGCAAACCTGGTGTCGAGATTCAATGAACGCGCACCTATATCACACTCGTAGGTGGAAAATTCACCATCTAGCAAAACATCAATACGATCAAACCTGTGTAGAACGGTCACCGATGGGAAATGGCAAGGTGACCGTTATACACAGAGTGACCGCTATATACAGGTCAACTTCCCAGAAATTATAAGGCAACTGAAAATTTTGGGAAGTTGTCCGGTGACCGTGATATGAAGGGTGACCGCTCAGCAGGACCGTTCGAGGTTTGACTGTATCAAGTGAAGCACGCTCATGATAGCGCTTTTCAATTAGATTACACAGAGGTCTACACAAATTATCTTCTCAAGTCATGTTTATAAAGTGATTCATATTGTACTCTCATAGTAGAAGTTTCTAACTGTACAATGACTCGAAGGCCCATCCAGGGTCCCTGAGTGACAGTCCCTACCTGTGGTGTGCTGAGATTCAGCTTCATGAGAGCGCCAACTGTTTAGGGACTTACTGCGCAGATTCCGCGTTGGTCTTAACACCAGAATGTACACTTTAGGTCCGAAAATGCACAACAGCAGCGTTGTAGCGTTAAGAGTCGTATTGATACTGAGCGTTATTGTCGCGTAGTCTTTGTTCACGCCGATTTGCACCGGAATGAATGCCACCCAAATGATACAAGTCGTGTACATAGCGAAGCCAATGTACCGCGCTTCGTTGAAGTTTGCGGGTGTTTTGCGCGTTCTAAACGCGTAAAATGTACAGAGAAGAATAATTATCACATTGTACGTCAACGCAAAGATAAGATCGTAACTTTGAATGTTGCAAATTAACAATACGTCTTTATTCGTTGGGTAAGCAAGGATGGTATCCGGTGGCCATTTTGCCAAACCTAATACAGCGAAGGCAACGTCAACGCAAACAAATACGCCTAGTATGGCGATTTGTGAGGCCGGATTGATGAGCATCGGTGGCTTCGTTGACCGTTTGCTCTTCTCAAAAATTCTCGCAATCCGACTGGTTCGAATCAGAATTGCCGCGTAGCACACGCAGAACGAAAATCCAAGACCAAACCGCTGGATTGCACAAACGACAGTCGAGGGCTCAGCCAGCAAGAAGAATGAAAACACGTAACAGGAGAGTAAACCAAACAGTAGTGCGCATGTGAGCTCCCTACCCGAGGCCTTAACTATGGGGGTGTCGTGGTTGATGTAGAATAATGTCCCTACAAAAATTGTGCACATGATACCGAGGCCCGCAAATACCATGACCATAATGAACCAGCTCTGTGCGATGTTGCGTCGAGGCAGCGACTCACAACCACTGAATTCGGCGTTGGGCCGTTGTCCTTGTTCGCAGGGTTTGCAAGATAGTTCACCTGTGGAATTAAGGTAATCATTGTACATAAAAATAAAAATAACATTGTCATATTAACTTTACACGTCAAAATGCCTTATTTCGCTTTGGAATTGTGTAGACCGAGATCGCTGTAGTATGGTCTACCTTTTATCAGTTGTCTTGGAAGTAGGGTTTCTGTTCTTGTCAAATAAGCTAACAGGTCAACCAATCAGAACTGAGGGTAAAGGAACTTTTTCAATCCTGGAGCTCATTCAAACCTCTGACAAAATGGCCCCGGTCTTTCAAAAGCGGTTCGCTGGATAAGTTATCCAGTGGATAAGTGTGTGAAAGCCAAAAGCTTTTTGCACTAGATAGTGATTTACCCATTGGACAGCACTCTTAACAACTAAGACAGAGCATCTCTTTGACCAGCCTTATATTGCACGTGAGATTTGGTCGGTGTTGTCTCAAATGGACTGTGTATAGGGGGAACGAATTTTGATTCAATGCGATAGCATTACCCAAAGCAGTACCTTGAATCAATTCGACACAATAACTACGCAATCTCTCATAAAACCTCAAAATGTCCAGGGCTAGTCAAAGACATACTGAGGTTTGTAAAAACGTGCGCGAATAGTATAATCAAACTGTAACAGACTCACACTTAGCCTTGAAGACAAACATGATATTTACTCTTGTGTCGAGATATGAGCTTTATCAGAGGGTACATGAAATCACCTTATACAATCAAAGGTGTCTTGGCAATCACGAGCACGCAGCTTTACCTACGACTTACGGACCTCTCGACAAGACACCGTTTGAACTCTCCTCTAACAAAAAGCCATCTCTTTAGGAGCCACTGTCTACTTACGAACATTTTTTCCGGTTCTGGAAGGTGTCCCGCACTTAACAGAATTTCGACTGTATTTCACTAAAGGTGCGTTTAAACAACGGCGAAAAGAAACCTTGCAACCTATTTGTTGTAACACAGGTTCAAACGTGGGTGGTAAAACGCGCAACATCACTATTCAACTCGTTTTACAGCAATGTTGCAAAAAGAAGTGCGGTTCCCCGTTTTACTGTACCTTACGTTAAAGTAATAAAAAAATACCTTGCACGTAGTTATTTTCAGGACATTTCTTGCAAGTCCAGCAGCAGGATCCGTCAAAATCAAACACTTTGTAGTGACCAGCAGTGCAAGGAACTCCACAACGTGACAAAGCCGTTCCGTTCTTTGCTCCATCGTAAAGTTTCTGTGCATCGTACAGTTTATCATCCCAAGAGGCTATCTTTACGTATTTCCCGCCTTGCAGACGATAAATGTCGTATCTACCCCGGCCGTTTCCGTTGCGATCAAAGCTGACTGAGCCAGTTTTCCCCTGAAGCTTACGTTAAACAGTATGTCTCGTAGCTGGTTGCCATCGAAGCGCCTCATCAATTCAGGACACAGGCCGTTCCTCGCTGGACAGAAGCTTTTGTACATGGCTTCAAGGCCATGCGCAAACGCATACACAGCGTCAATAACAAAAGGCACTTTATCATCAATGCGCATGTCCATATCTTTAAGAGAACGCGAGCGACAAGCACTTTCGCTCATGCGGCAATTAAACTGCGTTTCCCAAAACTCTTCAAACCACGGATTCACTCGCAAACTGTGGTTATTAGGTTTTAAAGAAGTGAAGTATTGTTTAAACGAAGTAAAGTTTGCCTCCGTCAAACTTATTGTTATCGCTCCTTCCGCATATTTCTCGAGACCGTCAATGGTTTTCTTCCGCGTTCCCCAGTAATCGCTCGCTATCCATGTAAATTTACCAGCGGCATCTTGACGTTTAGCTTCTTGTAGGATTCTTCTAGCGTCTGTATCAGTACAAAATAAAATAATTCCACGGACATTCTGGCGTTTCAGAAATTCTTTGACCATGCTGGCGATTTGTTCGTCGCCGCTCGAACCTCCGTCAATCTTAAACGTCCCCGCGATGCAAATATTTGCCGCTTTCGCGTCATTTGTAAATTCCCGTATCCCCCGCTCTCCGTAATTTCCCTCGGAACTCACGGCGAACACAGACGTCCATTTTAATCCACGCACAACATCGATCATCGCGCGCGCCTGGTAGTTGTCAGGGGGTACAGTGCGCACGAAAAAATCGTACTTTGCTTTGTCGCTGAGATCTGTTGAAGTAGAAGCATAACTTATTTGCGGTAGTTTGAACAACCTTAAGAGATTCGCGATTTGGATGGAAACAGTACTTGCCGCTGCTCCAACAACTCCTGCCATGATTCGTTCTTTCATTGAGGAAGACGCTGAAAACGCATTTGGACAGCTTACGGTCCTGTTTTTAGCAAGTGACTCCATGACAAACTTGAGCGATTCCTCTAAAGCTCTAGTGTCTCTTCCACAAGTATCATACGCCGACATGCCAAGGGTAATGTTTGGCAACAGATCAGGGCTCTTGTTGATCTCTTCTATCGCAAAGATCGCAGCTTGAAATCGGTGAATACCTCGCTCCACGTTTAAGCTCCCACAAATAGAGCCATGTTCTGTGATGTTTTTATTGTGCATGGGAAATAGCCCTCCCAAAACAATATCGGATGGTTTATCAACAGGGAAGTTCGCATTATAACCCAGATCTATATCTCCAGATTTTCCCCTAGTCGAAAAGCTCGGATAACCAGGTGAAACGGCAAATATTTGGCCGAAACAGAGGCTTGTTAAAGAGGATATGAAGAGAAATGAGTTAACAAAGACCTTGAAGGCGTTTGCTTGGTGATGGCGCTGAGGACGCCCTTTGAAATGCAGAATCATGACAATGATGACTTCGGAAGTGGTTTCCTCTGTAAAACCCTTCTGAATAAAACTTTTTTTTTAGAGTGGCTGCTCTGTTTGTTCTAAAAGTTCCATACACCGCTGTATTTGGATACGAAGCTTGAAACACCTGAAATTTAGATAACAGACTGTTACAGAAAATTTGTCGCTTTAATTAATTCCTTGTAAAAAGGTGTAATGCATCCCTCAAAGACTAAAAATTTAAAACACAACAGAAGCTTAGTGGCATTAACCACCTTTGATCTGGGAGCAAATATATGATGCTTTACAGAAGAGTTAAGAAGAGCTTTACTGTGGATGAGCACAAAATCCAGTTCGTTAAAAGGCAATGGCGAGAATTCAGACACAGCACTGATACATTTTTGAAGCATGGAATTCTATTTAAGTAGGTATACAGTGAGCCGTACCATGAGTTAAAGTGAAAACTCTTCGTAGTCAGTCAAGTCAGGGCAATAATCAAAGTCGATTCACTAAAAGTTACGAAGCCAAGAAGAAACAAAACCAAGATCGGCAAAAGAAAACCAAAGTTATAAACCTGTTGGCCTCACTAAAATTACCTCCTAAGACGTTTTGGAGATAAGAGTACACGACGTTTGAAGTGCTAATTCGCATAATTCCTTAGTACTGATTCAGTTAAAAACAATCGATCGGCGGCTGGTTTAGTTCAAATGCCTATAAGTTGCTAAATAGTGCCGGCCAGCCGGCGGAGATCAGAGTGACTTAACATGAATGCAACGTCGTTCGGCTGCTCAGAAAACGTAACTTGTCAACGAGGTGAATTATTTCTAAAAGATCTGTGACCCGTTCAGTTCTGTGGCAGTGAAGTCATCTCCTTGAAAAAAACATTGCTGCAGTAGTATTATCACTGTATTATGTAAATCGGCGCTGAAACGGAAAAAAGATAGAAATCAGTACTCACATAACAAAATCCTGATCAAGAGGTTAGCGATGGTAGTTCTGAAGATTTCAGGTGGGTCCACAACACCGTCCCTAAGCTTTGATAGTTATCTTCGCGTGCTAGCCGGCTTTCTCTGCCTCTGCGGAACCTTTGTTTGTTTTTTCCGTCTGTGTTGGGTTGTTGTTGATGTAATCTGCTAATCTGCATTCAAATGGATGGGAAAACGTTTTAACATTGGGAGAGTGGTCGCCAGTTTGATCAGAAAAGGAAGACAAGAAAAGGGGCGAGATCCACAAAACTCTGATAACTGGCGACAAAGCGGGCAAGCGTAAAGTATATCTGATATGCCGATCAGAGAAGACACATCGCTTTTTGAACTAACAGAGTTTGTTTACTAAAGGCTTGGGTATTTTTCTTCTATGTACTTGACATGGTCCAAAGATCAGGAACAGAGGCTGAATCACATGTACACCATCAAATAGAAAGAGCACTCAGACGTAACAAAAACAATTAATCATGAAACTCATTTCCGCAAAGGATGTAGATTTTTTGATGCTCAAAATTTATTTACTAAGGTTTCGAGGAGAAATCTAATTTTTGCGGCGATTTTTCACTTTTTGCCGATCTTTTGCGGAACAAAAATACAGCCTTACTAAACGTAAGATGTAGTATAATGTTACAAAATATTGCTGCAATAAAATTCAGCTGCCAGTTTTTGTGTATAGGTAAAAACGGATTTAAACAGTCTAGACAGTTTGTAATTGTAGAGAAATAAACAGAAAAGAAGCGTCTTACAAGTCGTTCACCTTTTCTAAAGTTGCAAATCACAATATGGATCGAATAGGTAATTACTTAATAATCTCTATAATTAAAAACAGATCAAAAATTTTTCGGATGATGTCTTCATATATTTAATTTCAATATTTAATTTTTTTCGTCAAAATTAGCGTTCTCAGATTCCACGCTAGTTTATTTTTAGGAAGAACTAAGCGGTTTTTTACTAACACGTTTTCCCCACTGGTCAAGCCCTTTTTGCCGTCATAGAATTATTGCGGTGTCGTTAACTATTCTTGTGGTTTTGCTTCTTTCGAGGCCATTTGGTCAACAACTTATAACTTACACCAAAAAGAAAAAATGTCAGCTAACCGTCGCTCAATCTCTCTTTCAAGTTTGCCAACTTTTACGCTAAAAAGGAAAACAGATCTTACTTGCTATTAATACTAAGGGTGCTATATATGGTGTACATGGCAGAGTTTGAGTGTGCGATATTTTTACAAACATTCTTGTCCATAAATACTGGTATTTCTGGACTAAGTTCAATATCTTCCATGATCCAAACGCTGTGTGGAAAAGAACTTGTAGTTTATAAGATGGGGGCTGCCGGAAAAACAATTTGCGTCAGATGAATGGGGAAAATGCTCCAGCCGGCTCAAAATGAGGCTAAAATGTAAAGTTAAAAGAGCTCTTAGACATCGAAGTAAGTTTAAGAGACTTGACTAAATCAAGAGCCGAAATGATACGATGTATTAGACTTAACTGAGTGTGTTGGAGAGGTTAGAGGGATTAATTCATCACCACAAAGTGATTGAATTTGCGTCTAACTTTCATCGGATATCATGCCGGCATTACCACAGGGAAGTAGTACAGTAAAATAAATAGCAACACGGGAAAGTACTGCTCAGTAGCCCTCATTTGAATGGTCACACTTTAGGATTTCATCCACAGGCTTAAAAGTTAGAACCACCTTGTACAACATAATAAACAATACCACAGGAAAATACTGCTCAGTAGCTTTCACATGAATGGTCACACTCGGATTTCTTCCACAGACCCAAAAGTTAAAAACACCTTGTACAGCATAATAAACAGTACCACAGGAACCCGAAAGTACTGCTCAGTATAGCTTTCATTTGAATGGTCATACCGTAAGAATTTGAACTGCCGACTCAAAAGTTCGAGCCACCCCAGTCGTACAGAGGTAGCGGAAGATTCATGTTATGAAACATGTTCTATCGTTTTCAACCCATCTGATCAGTCCAAGTTATTATCTGAACGTTAATTGGATTGATTGCTCAAAGTAAAAGATAAATGCTTACCAATAAACCTTGGTTGAATTGGCTTTTTACCTCTTCCTATGCATCATAATAACGTATGTAAAAGTGACCGGACGAAATGACAACACCTTTTGCGTGTCAAAATTATAAGTTGTTGATGACCAAGGTCCGCTGCGGTTGTAATATTGGACTTGTTTCGAGAGTGGTACTTGAAAACTAAAAAAAAAAAAACCTGTTTGCCATCAGGAGATTTTGCGAATCTCTGACAGTTTTCATTATGTTGTCAAGGAATATAGATTTTGTTGGAGGGTTTAACTGGTTGAAAAACTACGTTTCTCGGAAGATACAATTTTAGAGACACTCAACATTTTCATACAGTTACATTTATAGATACTGAACAAAATAAATTTCCTGCTATGATATCTCTAAACTTCAACACTTTGCAAAGAAAACGGAGACAGGAATTTCCGGATTCCTTTGGTGATATTTTTATCAACAGATTTGCGTCCGTTAGACAAACAAGGATGCAGATGAAGAAGCTTATTTGGCGAAATAAACATCATAATCGCTGAAGAGGCGACCACCCACATCTGAAGGGCGACTGTGGGGGAAGGGGGTGAGGGTGCAGGTATCCGAAACAATTGGAAGACGACGGAGGCTGAGAAAACGTCACTATCAAAAACTGATTTAAAGAGCCCATGTCACGGCTGTCTGTTTCATTCTTTGGATCAATTTAAATTTCTGGGAAACTGCCCACTTATCCCTTCTCTAACCTAACATTTTGCTCTAAGTGAGAACTAAGTGACAATATTGGCTTAGGGGAGGGGTAGGTGGGTAGTTTCCCAGAAAGCTAAATTGATACCATTCTCGGTCTACTTTCTAATCCTCTCGGATAAGGACGAAAAACCGTAGGTCCCGTAGGTCATAGCACTTGCACTTATGTGTTCTTGTGGGACGTAAAAGGACCCACCCCACTGTTCGAAAAGAATAGGGGAAGTAGACCCCCGGTGATGTGACCAAACTTTACACACCATTCACATCATGGGTTGGGTGGGTAGGGTAAGCTCATAAAAAATGGGCCGATAGCGCCCGCCAATGGCGTCTTTGTGTGCTGACCTTCGAGCTTCAGTACTGTTAACATGTTAATATATATTGTAAAGAGTGTACGTCTGGTGTCCTCTCATCCATGACTCCTTCCTTCCTTCCTTCCTTCCTTCCTTACGCGCTATGTTGAACTTAACGTTAACGAGAAACTACTTGTAAACGACAAAATCACAGCTTTTTGTCAAAGAAATACTGAGTCGCAAGTTGACTGTATAAAACGTTACAAACAACAAAAATGAACTTTGAAAAACTGTTAGGCTAACAAGTTTTCGAAAACCCACGATTAGAATCTGTTTTAATCTTCCTGGAGTTTGTCCATTCGTGCCTCTTTTTGTACAATTCATAAAATATATTTCAGCTTGTTTTAACTTGAGAGCAGGCTCTATTTTCGTTTCGCTTTGTAAATAACATTCCGGCGGGCATGGCGAAACGAAAAGAGAGCCCAATTTTAGCGTTAACCGTTAGAGAGAATGTATAAGTACCGCTCAAATTAAGCCTGATCTCAGGTTAGCTTGTTTTGATGTTCGTGACAAATTATTATCAACGTAACGTAATTGCCCTGTGTTGTAATTTTGATTCCTTAACATAGCTTTTGCAATACTGTATGTACTTGTATGGTCATGCAAATAAAGCTCGTTGTTGTTGTTGTTGTGTTGTTTATATCTTCTTTTAATGTTTAGAGCAATTATTTTAATGTTTCACACAACTTGGTGGCAGCTGTCACGGGTAGAATTTTGAAATATTACATAACGCAGCTCCTTTAATTTGTGTTAATTCAAACTCTATCGCCTTTATTTAGTCTCGCTCAAATTGTCAAATGTGGGCGAGTTTTCCGGGAGTTAAAAACTTGAGGACTGTATCCAAATTCAAAAAGGGACAGAAAATTCGTGTCTTGTGCTCACATCGTCTGCACAACGTCAAATTAGGAAATTTTAAGTCGTGGTCGTGCTCTAGATGTCAAAGAAATGCATTGTACAAACAGGTGTAATGTTCGGGCAGAGCAGCTGTTGTCGTTGTTTTTTTACTAGACTTTCTCAAAGTCGTTCGCATGGTTTTCTGGTCTGGTGTAGTAGGACCCGGCACGAACTTTCGCTCGCTCGCTCGCTCGCGCTTCGCGCTCGGCGCTCGTACGATCGCGCTCAAAAGCTCGACTTGTGAGCAAGTCTATTTTTTTACGGTCACGTTTCCGTTGTTTAAGCTAGCTTTAAACTCCTTAATCAGCTGGACCGTAGGCCCATATTGAGGTGCCTACTATAGGTCACTTTTACCTGTTTTCGTTAACTGATAGGTGGCCGGCCTCGCGAGCGGGCGAGATAAAGTGAGTCCTGTGTTACGACTGGCTACCAGAACGGACAGGACAAGCCTACTTTGCCTGCACGGGATCGCCCGATTTGTCCCCCGGGAAAACACTAATTTTGTTTTCACTATTCAACAAGCTTGTTCGGTCAAGATGACGTGAGTGAAATCGATCCTGCTTAAAGACCCTAGAAAAACGAAACCGGCTCACAGGAACAAGCATCCTTTTTCCGCAGGTATCACGCATGGATAGTGCCGCATCTTCTCTGATTGGTTGAAAGGCTTTATGTTGTAAACAGGTAGAAAGGGATAATGAAACAAAGGCAAAAATTCCACACGTTTCTGTTGACTGATCTGTCGACGTGCAGCAATGAAGTAAGAGGAATGCCAAAGAATCAGGTTTCAAGGAACGTGGCCTTGAGGTCACTCGATGTTCACTAACAACATTGCGGAAGTTTTGATTACATATCTCGCGTTATTCACTTCACTGTTATATTAGGTTTTCAGATTAGCGAACGGCGACAACAATGGACTCAAGGTCCTTTGGTAGGTGGGTGGGTACCTCCATAATGAAAAGTTCGGGCACTTTTTGAATCCTTTTGGAACAGGAATTTGATGGAAATGTGTTAAAAACAAACAATTGACACTCCAAATTTTTTGTTAGTGTGAACATTACAGAAGTGTTTCAGTCGAGTGACACAGAGAGTTCATGACGCACTCGAGAAGGCGACCTTTCTTATTCAGCTATGGATTCAACAGAGGTTCATGTTATATCTCAGTGTTACATAAGTTAAATTTTCATGATTCACAAAGACTGTTTAGATTGCCTTGAAGAGCCTGTAGAATCAGTTTTAAGCAATAGGAACTAACGTTGGACTGTATGCAATTCTTTCAGTGAAGAGCCGCTTTCCTTTATAGCATTCATAAAATTGCAACGGCAAGAGAGATTTTCGATGGATTAATTTGATCATTTCCGTTGTGGTTAACTAGCCCATTCAAAAAAGATTCGTCTTGAAAACGTTGACTGCGATAACATACAAAAACAACCATCACTGGTCGGATAATGACGATGAAAATGAAAAAGCAGGGAGTTATTAAAATCTATGATGGCTCACCTCTCATAAGATTGAGGTCACTCGCGATAAACAAGAATTTTTCTTTGACTGTATTGTAGCTACTTCTGGTCTTCTTGAAAAGCCTCTACAATGCACTTCACACAACTTCTCTTGCCAGTTTCATCTCGAAGCTGCCACGGTATTTCTTCTTCACAGCGGAACACTGATCACGTTTATGCACACTGCACCTACCGGCAGAACGAAATGATTTGAAATGCTTAATCGAAACATTTATATTCTCTTATCATGGGTAGTATCTGTTAGAGCCACGTGCGTAGAAGGAAATCGTTTACAAATCTTTTGGTTTCAAACAATTGAACTCGCTCAACAACAACACAAGTTTCTGAACCATAGCCAAATATGCCTTTGACAACAAGTTCCGTTTTGGATTATATTAGTTCAAGTCGATTCAGGACATGATGGGCCAAGATTATTTCTCGGAAAGCTTTAGTAATAACAAAAAACTCATGTAGTCTTCTAATTGGTTCTGTTGATATAAACGTCGGTAGTAAACCATTCGCGGAAATGCAACAGTGCTGGGGTTCAATTTATATATAGTTCGAGACAACGGAGAGGAGTGAATCGAGTTTTACTTACCCGTTTGCGACATTAGTATTGAAACAGTGGGTGAAGCACTTTGCTGAACGAAAACAAAGTCACGTGCATATTATACTTGACCTTTCAAAGCATTGTTGAAAAGTGGAGTCTAATTGTGTTTAGCTAGAGCTGAATCTGGAAAACAATTGTGTCTTCCAAACTCAAGACAAAGCAGACAGAAAAAGAGGTTTGTTTTTAAGCCAATCCAGGTTCGAAAGAACTGCCTTTGGCAATGTGTTTAAAGTTCCCTGTCGAAAGCTTATTAGCATATAAAGTTTTGCATAACATTGATAAGCGAAGGGTGTTTTATTTCCTTGTTTACGATTCTAGCGATGGAAAGCAATTCAAGATCTGCGGTATGCCACAGAGGCAGTGGGGCGTCATGGGAAGCCTCCCAGAATTCATTGCGTAACGTAATAAAAACAAGAAAAGCTGATCAGTGATTGCAGCTGTATTTTTGCAGGGCCATAACTAAGTGGATTCTCTCGTCCATTATGTACCCGCGGTGCACAAAGCAGTTTGGGTGAACCTGATCCTCAAACAGGAAAGACTGGCTGGCTTGATACTTCATCCATCTTTTTAATAACATTAAATCTTAAAAGTAAGTTGAGTTTGTTCGTCCGGGTGAACGTAGTCCTGAATAGGACTGTTGTTGTTGACAGTGACTGACGTTTCGACAACCTGTGCGGTAGTCATCTTCAGAGTCAAAGTGAGTTGTATCACGTCAGTTGATGGTATTCAGATCAATAACCAGAGTATAATACCATCAACTGACGTGATACAACTCACTTTGACTCTGAAGATGACTGCCGCACAGGTTGTCGAAACCTCAGTCACTGTCAACAACAACAGTCCTATTCAGGACTACGTTCACCCGGACGAACAAACTCAACTTACTTTTGAAATGACTCCTAGGTTCAAACCTTTCACAGATTAAATCTTAAGCTTGGAAGATCACTGGAATGCACAAGACTCGGTGGTTAGAGAGAATAACATCCATTTGGACGGCAATCTAAGGATAACAGTTTTAAATTATAAATATTTCAAAGTTCTTATTAACATCCTTCCGTCCACGTAGACTTCCTTTTAAACCATTTGCCCATTCTTCATCAGTTTCAGAGTACAGTCGAACCTCTTGGTACGGACACCTCTCTATTACGGACAGTTTCGAATGTCCCAACAAAATTCTCATATATTTTCTTTAAAAAAACCCCTCCATAATACGGACTCTCTCTAATACGGACAACGGACACTAAATCTCGGCCCCGGAGAGTAAATTCATAAAAACTTAACCTCTTTATTACAGACACTGCGGTGATCAGGTGAATCCCGAATCCCGATCAGTTGAATCTACATAGGGTGAATCCTGTCTGGCTGATGAGCTATGTAAGGTGATTTCAAAAGCCCAGTCGCTGTATATCAAACAACGATTTGCGAAAGGAACATAACCAACTTTTTTATGGCTCGAATAACTAGAGATAGCATAAGGATCTTTTCTATTACATTTTCTACTGTAGTTACCGTTTACTGCGATTACAATAAATAGCAAAATACGCTTTCAGAATCTGCTTTACGTTACAACTTTTTACATTCAGTATTGCGCTGTAGCTCGTTTCGTTTTAAAGCAGTGATTTTTCTACGACTGTACTTACTTTGTAGCTGCTGAGATGTACAATGTTGTATGCTACTCTTTGTACTGTGAGTTAATAAATTTAAATGCAGTTTAAAGACGGATGTGAAGCTGGTTTTAGCTAATGAACCGCTTAAAACTGTAAGTGGAGTCGTAGAAGTGACGTCATCGTATTGACGTCTTTTATGCGGACACCTCTCTAATACGGACACTTCGCTCCTTCCCTTCTTTGGAGATCTCCCGAGTAATATTTTTGACGCGTTTTAGCCTCCATTTTTAGTCGGTAATTTACTGAGTATTTCATATTTCCATAACTGTGAACTCTTTCAAAACGCGACAATTTCCGGCATGCAGGCCCGACGAAATAGCTAAGCCGTCCTCTGTTTTTTGTAATGTCAACCGTGAATACTTTGTAATAATAGAGAGGTTAAGGATCACGTTTACGTGAAACGGCAAACACGAATTGTTCTACGTGACCAAGTTTTGCCATTACTTTTCGTTATACTGTTCATTAATACACATAAATTAGTAGTTTCACGCAATCTGTTATCCATAAGAATTGTTTTGAGCTGTTTTTATCTGCTCGTTTTCTAATTTCAGAAAAATATTCGACTTGAATCCTCCCACAATCACTACCTCCTGAGTGACTATTAAATGTTAACGAAAGTATAATCAAGGGGGATTAAAGGCAACCAGAAACGAAGAACTTTTTTGAGTTAATAATAACACTGACAATATTGAATGAACACAGCCACCTGTCGATCATACAATGATTGTTGCTCCGATAAGAGAAAGAAGTGGGGGGGGGGGGGGGGGGGGGGGAAGGGTGGGAGTGATGAGAGGATGCTGTATTCGCGCGCTAAAACTTTTAGTGTTTTCCAAGAAAACAGAAATAGCTTTCATCCCCATGCTAACTTGGCTAACTACTTTTACTTCCCGAAACTGAATCTTGGATGAGCTTAATACCGACTCAAACTACAGCTATACATCTCTCCAAAAAACAAACGATCGAAAGTTTAAGACGACAGTCATTAACAAAACCCTCGATCCAGTTTTCACTGTGTACAAACCCAAGAGCGCTTCTGAAAGGAACCGATAATAACTCGATAACGCTGATATAAATCAAACATCAACAGTGCGAATGAAAATATAACAGATTTCTTCCGCTCAAACCCACCCATTTGAAAAACTTCTCAACATGGTCCTAAGACAATCAGGATTCAGTGCACTGTTAGCTTAAGAGAGAATTATCATCGGAATAAAAAAAGAAATTCATCATCCACTATATATACGATATTCGTCTATAGCTTTTAAGTTGAGATGTGAAAAAAAAACGTGTCATTTATGAACTAAAGTGTTTTGGTTTGTTTTGATATTAGGGACTTTAAGATCCAACCACGCGGACGGCAAGGAGAACATCAAAAAACAATTGGTTTAATAAGCAAAACAACAACTTTGCACGTGCATCACGCTTTTTTGTACATTTCTTTCCTGTTTTTGCACGACTACGACGTGAAAATGCCTAACTTTGCGTTTTATAGAGGACGTACACAAGCAACGACGAAACTTTCTTTCTCTTTCTGAGCTTGGCTTTGGACCCTTGAAATTCAGCTTCAGGAGGGTTCGCCTACATTTGACAAAGTAAGTGGGTACGAATAATTGCTATTAAGAATGAAGGAACGGAAATTCACTTTTTAAGCGACGCTCTCGTTGTCGTCGCGTCGTTAGATCTTAAAGTCCCTATTAATGGCGGAGACGCGAAAAGGTTTTGAAAAGTATTTTCAAAAGTTATTTAACAATAACATATTTAAAACATCGTTAGAAGATCAAGAGATATAAAAAAAAATGAAACTAAAAATGGTTCGTTGATCGAGAGGATAAACCTGACAAAGGGGAACATAATTTCCCACTCCCTCGTGGTAGGCGGAAGTTTCCATTTTCGAAATCAATTTAAAACGGAGAGTCTAGATGCAAAAAAGCGAAAACTTACTGATGAGGATCAATTGTTTTCTCTCCCTTGTCGACGTGAGTTTCGCACACCTAACGATTACAAATCGGCCATCACAATTTCCTCGTTCATATGTTTTGATGTTATATACGTGACTTTTCATATGCCGCGCGCCTAATGCCAAGTCATATTAAAATATAATGACTGTCTGAGCTGTCACCAAAGACTGTATTTTCGCTTTCAAAATTAGCAAAATCCATTTGTAAAAGTAATATACTATCTTACACAAAGCGTACTGATTGCTCAGTGTCAATGTAAATTTTGAAAGTTGTCGGCTTCAAAATCGTCACGGCGCTGGTTTGTCAGGTGTGACGTGGGTAACTTTTTCTGAGCAGAATTAGTATCTGTTCCGCAAGAAAGAGCTTCCCTTTTCGCCCTTCTTATGAAGATTAATCGCTCGCACGATAACTCTGTTTGGGTCGATTGTGAAACAACTTAAGTTCAATATTTCCCATTTAACGATGTAAAAACTGAAATCCGCAGCCCTTATTTTGTGTTTCTTGCGGTACTGTTTATAATGCTGTAGAAGGTGCCGGTTAAGTGTGACCATTCAAATGAAGGTTACAGTGCAGTTGCTTCCTGTGGTACTGTTTACTTAAGCAAAAGACCACACTTTCTATGGGTTTACCGGCGTGATAACCCACGCGGGATGTTAGGAGAACACGGGAAAAGCTTGTAAATCACGAGAAAGTGTGGTCCATTGCTTTCGTAAAATAACTTTAAGTTTTCTGTGAGTTTACCGGCACAATAAACCATAGGTTTTAAACCAATCAGAACGCGCGTACTATCTTTAGTTAGTTATTTTATAATATGTTGCACAAGGTGGTTCTAACTTTTGAGTCTGTGGATGAAATCCTAAATAAAAGTGTGACCATTCAAATGAAAGCTACTGAGCAATACTTTCCCGTGGTACTGATTATTATGCTGTACAAGGTGGTCCTAACTTTTGAGTCTGTGGATGAAATGCTAAATAAAAGTGTGACCATTCAAATGAAAGCTACTGAGCAGTACTTTCCTGTGGTTCTGTTTATTACGCTGTACAAAGTGGTTCTAACTTTTGAGTCTCTGGATGAAACCCCATGGTGTGACCATTTGAACGAAACCTCTTTGGCTGCTTTACCGCACGATACTTCATCTTTTATCAACGTGATCCAAAATGAAGTTAGGGATTATCTTCGGCGTGCTTGGAAGATATCACATATATAAAAAGACGTCAGTTATTGCTTAGTTAACCAAGAGAAGGGATTGAGCGTGAAGAAGACGCCTCAGTCCTCGGTGGTCAAAAACAACACAAATGAACAGTTTTTAGCGAGCATGCAAAGCGACCAGTACTTACCGCATTAAAGTAAAATTCAAAATTCGAAGCAAATTTCCGAGAATACATTTTAAAGAATATATTTCTAAAACATTCGGGAAATCTAAAACTGGACAAATTTTACCACATTCTAAAAGAATTTAAAGCAGGAAAAATTTTGTCGAGTGAAAACCTCCAACAATGAAATTCAACACCAGATTTTTTTGTTTAAATCCCAACACTTCGACATTCGAAACTGGGTAGAATTGAAACTTACTGAACCTCCGGTGCACCTGTTTGTATCAAATTCTGGCTTTTTTTTTTTAAAGAAAAAGAATCATTGGTTGCGAGCAAAAGAGGCAATTGAACCTTACGAAAAAGCTACTAATTAAACTGACTGTTTTTGAGAGAAAATTGATTCGCGTTACCGAAGGACTATACACACCTGAAATGACAAGATCAGTTCTATTTATATTTACTTTTCAAAACTGAAAAGACGCCGAAAATTAAAACAGGGAAACTTTAGATTACCATTTCAAAAGGCAGAATAATATTAGAATAACAAAGTCTGAAAAATAAATGACTGTTTGGCGGTGTAACGTTTCGAACTAAAACGGAGAATTGGCGATGTACAACTTTTAACTTACTGTGGCTAAATTTTGTATTGTCAAACCTAAGGACATCAAAGAACCATGTTAAATGCTTACTGTGCCGATAAAGCATTAAAAAGGCCAGTGAAATAACTGGAGATGAGTTAAATGTTCACCTGTAAAGAGAAGTTTGTAAAACGAAACTCGCTTTTGGCATAAAAACCTCGACTGAGCAGAAAGAAACGGTTTTAATATAACGTTTACCCTCTAGTTATATGTATACCATAAACTGCACGTCGTAGTAACACAAATCTTACCTCTCGAGTGCTGGTTTCACCGTGTAAATTCCCATCAGAAACCCTATCCTTTTACTCCAGTCCAGGCTAGCCAACTTTTAAGCTGGAAATAAGCCAGGTGCTTAAAAAGGCAAAACTACTTAATATTTTAAAATACTCAAAGACAAGGCGTCTTTCCAGAGGAAAAGTAAATGACCCATTGTTTCCCATAAATGTGCAATTAACTCTAGTTGAATGCTATTTCAACCAACACAGCCAAAATGTGTAAACAAGAAATTATGATGATCAACTGCACAGCTTGAGAGAACCAATTTCATCTCTGTCAGCAATTTTAATATTCTATTTGCTAACGGAAGTGAAAATACAACAACAAAAAGAGAAAGGTGTTCTGTAAAAAAAGGCAAATGATGTTTAACGATGCTATCTTTCAACTGACAGCTGTTTCGAACTACTTTCATGCAACCGGTTAAATACGATGTTTCACTACAAAATTTTTTAAATAGTTTTTAGGGTAAAATGTCTTACACAATCCGCACCGATCCAAAATAGGAAGAAATTCCGAATAGAGGCAGTCCTTAGAAATGTTTCACGGATTTTAGAGTTGCTGGATTTTCTATAACAGTATTGGGCGAATTTGAGAGCCTCGACCTTCAGTTTCAAGTGTAAAAGGTCTCCAAGCAGCCATCAGGAACATGCAAAACTGAACCATTTGATGCAGAATAACTTCACCAAACACTATTTGCTCAACGTTAACTGCCATTAGTAATGGTTTATCTCAGCTTAAGTCATGGTCAAGTGTTCGAACGAAAAAAATGTCATCCGTCTCACCAAAAAGATTACATTTTTGCACATTTTCGCATATTTCTGATCCCAAATTGAGCTTCTTTTAGCCAAATGAAGTTAACATCTGATCTAGGGCAAGTGGAGGTTTTGTCTCCCGCACGCATTTTCTAAGATGCACATCCAGTTTTGTATGCGGAGGGCCTGAGGTTGAGCCGGCTGTTGCGAGACAAGAAGGAAGGGGCTTGGAAACGAACGTGCACACACCACGACAATTTTAAGACGCCTCATTCTTGTTTCTTGTCAGCAAATTCTGACAATCGTTTTCCTGTCAAACGATATAACCTCCATCCATCAAGACAAACCGCACCTATGCGGTCATAAAAATCCAAAGCTAATTTGTTCCAGTTTAAAACGTGCCAATCCAGCCTGGTACACTTTCTCTCCACAGCGATCTGAAAGAATACAAGGTTCTTTGTTGTAAGGTGCATAAAAACTAAAACTTTAAAAATTGCTGAAATGGATGAATAAAACTTACAGCAGAAACTCTCTTCAGCAATGCCTTTCCAATCCCTTTACCTGATACAGAAAAGGAAAATAGATAATCAACTCCTGCAGCATTATTTTGTATCACAAGCGGAATTGCCTTTAGGGCCATCTTCCAACAACTGTTCTAATGTGAATTTGTCCTACACCCCAAGGACATAACCAGATAGAGCTTCCTTTTGCACAGGGGTTAATAAATATGGATGTTTACAAACTGGGGGGGGGGAACTCCTTTATTGGGCCTAAACAAACGGGTGTGTGTGCTGGACAGGGTATGGTTTTCAGGGCCTAGAGTCTAAAACAGGGTATGTGTTTTCACTATCTGCATCTTCAGCAGGGTGTGTAGGGTGCATGGGTGGAGAGAGAGTAAAGGGCAGCTGGGATGCGAAGGGGTGAAGGGCAGTTGAGTGGCGAGGGGGCAAAGGGCAGGTGGGTGGCAAGGGAGTGAAGAGCAGTTGGGTAGGAAGAGGGTGAAGGGCAGTTGGGCAGGAAGAGGGTGAAGGGCAGGTGGGTGGCAAGGGAGTGAAGGGCAGTTGAGTGGCGAGTGGGCAAAGGGCAGGTGGGCAGATAGGGAGTGAAGAGCAGTTGGGCAGGAAGAGGGTGAATGCAGGTGGGTGGCAAGGGGGGTGAAGGGCAGGTGGGCAGGAAGAGGGTGAAGGACAGGCGGGTGGCACGAGGGTGAAGGGCAGTTGAGTGGCGAGGGGGCGAAGGGCAGGTGGGTGGGGAGGGGGTGAAGGGCAGGTGAGTTGCCAGCAATACTAATTTCAGCACTGTAGCACATGTACCAACTCTTCTGTATGGCCAGTACCTTCCACATGCACACATCGATATCACCCTGGCAGTGGCAGCCATGGACAGCTGTTTCATCCTCATTTGGAATCATCAACACGGCATAGCCCCAGGCGAGAGGTCACACTTGCAATCATCGACCCAACTGTTTACTACCAAGGCAAGTGCAAAAGCACTCCTTTAACCTTTTAAGTCCCAATATCCTCATACAAATTCTCCAAACTGATCTCCATACACTGCCTTGAAGAATTGGTTGAGAGATTTTGTTTGCTGATCAAAGCTTTTCACATCAGATGATTGTTTTATTAATTCTCTCCACATTTTCTCTAGATTACATTGTATAAACGAATTTTGTTAGGAGAAATTTGACTTTGGTCAGTGACTCTTGGGACTAAAAGGGTTAAGCACCAGCTCCACCAAACACAAGTGGTAGGTGTTGCTTGGGAACCACAAAACAGTTCTTTATATTCATAGAGATGGGATAAGCTAAATTGACCTGTGGGTTGCGAAGGGCTGAAGGTCAGGTGGGTGGGGAGGGTTTGAAGGTTGAATAAATAGGTTTAATGCCTTCATTTCAATGTATTTGAGCATTGGCTGAAAGGGCAGTGAGAACACATACATTTACAAATAGCTGACATTTACTGAAAAGCTAAAAACTAGATTAGAGCGATTTTTGTACGATCTTGAAATAAAAACGCGCAAACAAAACAAAAACAACAAACGAACGGAAATAGAGCGATTTGACTGGCTTATCGAATGGATACAAACACGCATGGCTTTTGGTTTGTTAAGCAAACGCTCGGGTGAAAAAACTTCATGCCCGAGAACTTTCGAGAAATCAACCGATACTTTGCTTTGACATCATACTGCAACACGATTGGCCAATCAAAACCAATGCCTTCTCCATATTAGGGTTTTCTTTGGCGGGAAAACGAAGAGGCCATATTTTGATCTTTTTATCCAATGGCTGATAAAACAAATAACAAACGCTTACTGAAACCATTTGTTAAGTTCATATGAAAATCACTCTAATGAAAAATTATAATGAATACATTAAATCAATCAAATGATCTCCCCATCCAACAAAAGCCTGGTTACCTTCGGTCACCTTGAGTTTCTTGAAATGTGCCTTTTTTTGTGTTGTTGGATTATGCCGTAAGCATATCCCTCAAAATAAATTGTTTGAAAAAGAAAACAATCTTGTACAAAAAAAGAAAAACATTGGCCTTTCGTAAAAATTAATATTCATTTGCAAGGAGAATTTCAGTCTATGAATGAAACTACTTATTTAACAGTAATTTTTACTAACCATGTCGGGTTACTTCGGCACATTTTTAGTAACCAGACATTGGAAACTACTAACCATTGGTTAAGGGGTTACCATTAATTTCGAGCAATGCTAAAACCCATAAATAGTTTTATCTGTTATATAAATGTACCTCTTGAAGCAGGGTTAACATAGAGGTCTTCCAAAAATAAAGTTCTTCCTTCCCAAGTAGAATAGTAATTGAAATATAATGCATAGCCAACGGTTCTCTTCTTTGGCAAACAATGATTTTCTTCGGGGGTTTGAATCACTTCAGCTATCAGGCAATTAAACCAAGGGCTTTCCCCAAAGCCATCTCTCAGCATTTCTGTATTTGGATGTAATCAGCATATAAAATTAATTTTGTTAATTCAAATTAATTGTTTACAGAGAATACAAAGGAGACCTACATGTACATTCATAGCTTTATGATAACCCAGGTAAGGAAATGATGACTTCATTATTTAAGATATTCCACAAGTCAAAACAGAAAGCTAATAAAAAATTTACTGGTAAATAATAATTATTTACCAGTAAATTATTAATCAACCAGTAATTATTAATCAACAAAAAGAAAGAAAATGTCTTCATTTTAAAAAGGATCTTGGAGTCAGCACTCTCCTTGATCTGCACAATTATTTACATCATATATACTCAGCCTTATCCATATAATAAAGGATTATCTCTTTATTTTTATTGTCATTAAAAACACTATTCATTCAAAATATTTCGCTGACAGAGTTTCTGATTGGCTCCAACCCCCAGTTAATTCTTCATAACCAACTGGTGCTTACCATATTTGAAAGATGTGTGTAATAATACCATTGAATCGAGTATATATTTTCTTGGAAACGAAGTTGATCAGTGGTATATTGACCTGGAAACGAGGCTGCTTGGGCAACAGTAAACTAACAAAAGTGACGTTTATGGCTATTTGAAGATGAAATGGCTGCAAAATATAATGCTCGATGGATGTTATCAACTGTGCTGAGAAATATACTCCCCCACCAAAGTTTTGGAGAAAGTCTACAAGGAGTTAAACTCATTGGAAACTTAGAAATATTTTCAACGAATAACATAACAGTAATTGTTTTGTATTATTGAATTCGGCTTTCGTATGATGTGGAAAATAATTATGCTGATTACGGAGGCTGTTATCCACCTAGGCCCATAACATCAGTGATTTTGTTACCTCGGCATCCTGCGTCCCTTCTTGCAGCTGTTGGTCAACGAGGTATATTACTTTTAGTATTTGTTGTGCTTTTTGATAGAAGGGGTATATTTACATTTCAGTAAACTGTTATACAGAGTTTTGGAGTCTGCCTTCAGATTAACTCTGTGGTTACAAAAGACTCAGGGACTCATTGTTTTTTGAACTGGGACGCAATGATTCTGGACTGGGACTCATGATTTTTCACAAGACGAGTTCCAGGATTCACCAAACTATAATAGGAACAAAATCACTGTTACATTCTCCTGAATCTGCTTAATTCTTCAAATCATACTCAGCCTCATTATCATCATTTGCCATAATATTAAGATCACCTTCTTCAGTTACTTTGACTACTGACGCAGGTTCTTTTTCATACACAGCTAATTCCTGCAAAATCAAAGCAGTATGGTGAACTCTGTTCCCTGCTAAGATCGATCTTTCCTCTACTCTTTGCACTCTGGTAGAAATTATATTGTTCAGGGTGCAAAGAAAGTCACATTTTTACATCTTGCCATTCAGGCAAGCTGAAGCTAGCATTTTAACTAGCCCAGATGTCATTTCAACTAGCCCCAAAAACTTTTTGACTAGCAGAATTGATTTCACAGTTCTTCTCTTATTGAAATTCCTCAAAAAACATCACCTGCCCGTCGGGCAAGTTAAAACAGAATTCACTAAATGTCATGTAAATGTAGACGCTCAATCGTTAGGAAAATTCTAATTAAATATATAAGGCTGCATGTAGAAAAGTCCCCTATAAAAAGGAAATGAGAGGGTCCAGCATATCTAATTCACAGAACCCACGGGATCCCCCCTAATGTACTTAAAACAGAAAATACATGTATGTACCTGAATATTATGGTTTAAAACCTCTCCAGGGTATGTAGATGTATCTGTTTCTCTTTTCTCTCTTTGCTGTTTCATTCAAAAATGGTCAGTCGGGTTTTGACAACAACAGTTATTTTGGAAAGGATACTGTGTCAGCCATAGGCAAGTATAGTTCAAATGCATTTTTAGAATCCCGACAAAAAGTTTCTACAAGAGAAGTGCATTCTTTTACTGGAAGTAGTGAGTGATCAGCGTCAAATTTCTCCTTGTAGCATCACTTCTTTATAAAACACAGTGTTCATGAGAATTAAGGACCTGATCACACAAGATAAATCTAATTGATACTTCAACAAATTCTCCCCACTACTTCTATTGAAAAAAATAGGGACAACAAATGATAATTTGAATTTTGATATTAGGGTTCAAAGGGTTAATGTGCAGAGTGACTAGTCACTATTTATCACAGAGACAGGACTGATAGTAGGCAAACTCATAAAGAGCGAAGTTGGGATGGGTACAAATCTAGGGATCTGGAGTAAACACATCCACCTTGCCTGTCGAGTGCTCTATTTTGATGTACTCCAGAAACTGAGGCTGTACTCACAGGGCGAAGGTTGTCCAATAACAACAAAATTAATAGACTTCCACAGGGTGAAACAAATCTGATCATTCACAGTGGTGGATCCAGGGGAGGGGACTGGGGGCCCTGGGCTCCCCCCATATTTTAGACCAAACTAGGCCTGAAGAGCCCCAATTTTTTTTTTTAAAAAGTCTGAACTGGCCAGCAGGACCATGGCAGGACCGGTCATTTTGAAAATGAAATAGGCCTTTTCCAAGAGTTTTTGATGAGAAACGATTTCCTTAGTGCTAATGCTACCTAGGATTTGACTGATCTAGCTAGATAGCTTTGATTAAAAGCGAAATTCTCATTACGACGAGAATGACCTTGCCGGTCAGTTCTGAAAAATTTGCGGACTATGGACTTCCCTTTAAAAGATTACGGATCGATCATGGCTCCAATTACTCAGACTACAGTATTAAGACTATAGTCTTTCACCACAAAGCTTAATTTTTGAAGCTGAACGGTCTCCACTTTGTTATGATCTGGTGTGAGCACAAGACGGGTAGGAGAATTAATAATAGCATAGTTGAGATTTTGAGGTATTTTAAGTTTGCGGTTTAATACCTTTATCATTTGTAGAATGTCTGGAACATCTTCTGCTACAGCCTCTCGCACTCTCCAATTTCCAGTTGAGAAATCCATGGTAAGAAAAGTAAAGAGGATGGAAGGTTCAACCTTCGAGCAACCGGCTTCTGCATTGACCGCCCTTCAGCACGCTATCGCTGAAAACCGAACCCCCATTCGGAGATGGACAGTGGAGTGCTCTTACTTGCAATATGTATGTTGTGTATTTATTACTGTAGTGTAATCTCTTGACCGTGTCCTGGGACAAACACAGGTTACCCACTCAAATTGTGTTTGATATGGGGATATCGAAAATGTTCATATTATGTAAAAAGATGCTATGAATTCTTATATAGAAGATCAAAATAAACATCTTTTTACCTGAAATGAGCAGAGAGACTCCGACTATACTCTCAGGTAAATGTCGAATAAATGTATGTTGAGACATGAAACGTTAAGTCAGTGAATGAAATCCTATTTTAGCTATGCGCTTGTTTGGCTTCATGTTTGGCACCGCGGTTTGCGTTTAATTTCTGGTAAGGGAAATGTTTCAGTAATGAGGGAACGCTAAATCAAAAAAGGGGCTAATTTCATCCCTTAATGATTAATGGGCAAATGATTTTTACAATGCCATCTTAGACAGCTGTTTAGAACTATTCTGTGGTCTATTTTTAGCCAAATGAAGTTCACTTCGTTTAATGTTACAACATCTGTTACAACAAGGCGGGTCAGTGACAGTATATGTCTCTGGCAGGCTTTGACTTACAACATTGATTTCTTGCCAGCAAGGTCCAACAATTGTTCACCGTTCAAACGATATGACCTGAATTTCTCCAGACAAACGCAACCTAAACTGTGATAAAAATTCAAAGCTCTTTTGTTCCAATAATCTGTTCATTTGTTCCAGTATAAAACATGTCCAACCAGGCTAACACAGTTTCTCCGCTCCACAGCACTGTCTGAAAGAATACAAGGTTGCCAAGAGTTTTCAGTAACAATTTTTTTCCTAACATAATTAATACATAAAGTCAAGAGGAAAGATGATGAAGGAAGAATTCGTAGCTAATTCGTTGATCCATTTTCAAATTCGCACGACCAGTTTTGTATGAAAAAAAAATCGTTAATTCATGAGGAGGGACATCAGGACGTAAGAGTACCGGCAATATTTGACAAAATTTGGTAGGAATTCAGAAAACGAAATCCGCACTTGTAATAACCGTAATATGCGGCTACAAAATTTGTAAAGTACATACAGATGAGCTTGGGTGTGGCCCGAGGGGTGTGGAGGGTCCCTAAGAAAGACCGCTATTAATCTCTGCAAATTTGCACTCATCGTGAACTTCTGCCAATCATTTCTATGCACGGCTCGATAGCTATGCAGTTGCAGACGTGACACTGCAACACCTGACCTTCCAATAGCTGTGCTGTATCACCTGTGTCATTGTACCTTCAACCTGTTCATAATAATAATGCTTCTATTAGAAGCGTGAAAAAATCTGTTTTGCAATCCTTGCTAAAAATTTTTCTACTCATATTGTGCGGAGAGCACAGCGACGGTGAGTTTGAATTTTGCAGTGCGCCTTCGGTAGTGAAACAGGTTTCACAGACTTGTGCTTCAAAGAGCCGCTTCTCTGCACGAAACGGGAAATATGGATTTCGACGAATACCAGGAAAGCAAGAAACGGTAAGAAAACGGACTGATATATACTTTGTTCACTTTTAAAAGGTTTCCGTTAAAATTATCACACCATCTTCGATTCATAAATCGTTAGCAGGATCTCTGACCAGACATTTTGCTGAGTAAATTTTAAGCCATCTGCCTGGCATCTTCTGAAATTTAAGGGTTCGTTAGTTTGATAATCAATAAATGCGATCGAAACTGCATCAAGTTCCTTTCCCGCGGCAAAAGTTAAAGCATAACTTTCGATCTCTTAATTTCTTACGCTTCAAAAAATAGTAGTTCAGCCTTATACACTCAGTATAACCAAAAAGTCCAGCTTGTATCACTCAAATATCGGGCTGACTGTTAATAAAATAATTTTGATTGGTAGAATCTATCAAGGCGAATTTGAAACATGGACATATTAAGCACGATCAGCTAGTAACTGACTCAATATACAAAGGATCGTCCACGCTGGAAGATTTTTAATATTCTTACTTGAAATTTTCACTTCATACCATTCATGAGAAGCCGAATCGAATAGATCGTGTCGGAGAACGCAACATATAAGTTCTGTCCGAAGACTTTAATGATTGGCCGCCTACATTGGAAATAAAAATTTATCTCTTTGAGAGCCTTTGATTCTGATGAGGGAAATAAATTGACGTTTTGATAGTTTGGAGTGCACAGAGGGCCATGATCAGTTTTTAGGAAACTTGCTCCCACACGTTGTCTATGTTTTCTGTATTGTCGATTGATTACAGGAAAAGCATAGGAGAAATGATCTCCAAATTCAGCTAATTTTTTGTTATTGTATTGTTTGCGTGTTGTTCCTTTGAACTCAAAAGTTGTTAAACTTTTCAAAGAGAAAGTGACAAATATATGAATTTAGGAAGAATAGCTGGCTTTGAATTTCGATACAAACCAACGGATTTTCCGCCATCTTTGACCCGATTATTACCAATGGTGAAATTAGAAGCGCGAACTCCTTTATTTTAAAGTCTTCTTTGCTTTTAACTTATTCAGTTCTCCTGAAAATAACCTAACAAAACAAAAACAAAGTAAATAATACCATAGTTTAACCATGGTTTTGAAATTTTTGAAAACTGTGAGTTTTTTTATTACTTTTTTCAGAAGAATGTCAAATAGTGATCGAGTTGCGGAAAAAGAAAGAAGACTTAACGCAAACATGATTGAAAGAAGAAGAATGCAGAACATTAATTCTGGTTTCACAAGCTTGAAAAGATTACTTCCACCGACAGATAAGAAGCTGACGAAGGCAGCCATTCTGCAGCAAGCTGTACAACACATTCTGCGCCTACAGCGGACTGTTGTTCAAGTCCAGGAGAACAATAATTCTTTGCGACAAAACTTAGCCGAAGAAAGAAAGCAATGCCTTGCTCTAAGAAAACAGTGCGATGCTTTCGTCACGGAGAATTATGCGAGACAGGAATGTTGCAGAGGCCTTTTCTGTCCTCACATGCAAATTAAACTCCCTTCTACACCCCCAGAAGATTTCAGCGACAGGACAATGAGTCGCTGGCCTCTAAGGTCATGTGACAAGTTGGATGTTAAACTTGGCGAATACAAGAATACAACTTTTGATGGTTTCAGCTGCCAGGATTCGAGGCAATGGCCCAGAGTACCAGTGATTCGGGAGAACACATGGGAGGTACATGAGAGCAAAGAAATGTATCCAGCTGCCAGTGCTGGGACCTGCAAAGAAGAGCCTTCGCCTGTGTCCCAAGAATCCAGCGGTTTGTCTTTGTCACGTGAGTTTTCAGAATCAGCTGTATATCAGCACAGGTCTTGGGCAAATAACTTGCATTGCATTGTGGATGCAATTAATTTGATTGAAAAAAAATGATAACTTTATATAGGTTGTTATAGGGTGCACAAATGTACAACTGGGTAGTTTTGCTACCAAATCTCCCTTACATATATGGAGGACATGTTAACCAATTGTATAAGCCGGCGAGGAAGTGTGTTTACAAATAGCTGGTCTAAATTTTCCCTTGGGTATTTCTCAGTGTTTATCGCAACTAGTGTAGCTGGGCTAAATTAGTTTTATAATTCAGAGTGTTAATTGCAAATAGCTGGTCTAAATTTGCTTGGTATTTTTCCAGTGTTTATCGCAACTAGCTGGTCTAAATTGATTTTATACTTTAGAGTGTTTATCGCAAATAGCTGGTCTAAATTTGCTTGGTATTTGTTAGGGTTAATCGCAACTAACTTGTTGAATTTGCTTTGTCAATTAAGGGTCTTAAAAACAGATAGCTGGTCTAAATTTTTCTTTTGTCAATTTGAGTGTTTATTGCAAATAGCTGGTCTAGATTTGCTTAGTAATTTTTAGGGTTTATCGCAACTAGCTTGTCAAATTTAAGATCTTTAGCACAAACAGAAGGGGTAAATTTGCTTCGTTAGTTTTGAGTCTTTATCCCAAATAGCTGGTCTAAATTTGCTTTGTTAATTTTTGAGTGTTAAGAAGAAATCTTAAGAAACCAAAAGGCCGGTTGTAGCCGTGTAAAGGAATCAGTTGGGGTGGGGGGGAGGGGGGAGGAGTTTTGTTCAGAAAAAATCCCTCAAAGGTTATTGTTATTGACAGTACAAATAATAGCGAAAACTATCAATCACTAAATTTTCGCGTCATGTATAGAATAATATTATATGGGTTTTTCAATTTGAAAAAATTAGATCGCCGCCATTGTATTTTGTCCATCCGAACTTTGGAAGGGATATGCCAGGCATGAGTTGCTTCTACAAATTTGAGGATATATTTGGCAGATAACTTGCTGTGGTCTTTGTAAATCTAAGTAATTGTAAGTAGTTGAGAAAAGCCTATTTAACGCTGGACGTGAGCATATTATAGTGACTATATACTGTACAGTTGATATCATCGACTTAGGGTGGGTAGGAAAGAGGCACCCCTGGCATGGGAGGGGTGAGGATGGAGTTTGCCAATGGGCTTTAATGGCCCTGTAGAGTAGTTAACAATAAGAAAGTTTCTCACCTGAGGATCGCAACTGTCATGTGTTGTATCATAAAGCACATTAAAGGTGAATCTTGGCTGGACCAGACAAGAGATCAGTGTCTCATTTTTTTGCGATACTTGGGCGCACCGGATAAGTTATTCAGACTTTTTCGTTGAGAAATACCAATTTCAGGGCACTGTACCAGCCTTACGCATGCGCACAACCGGTGAACGATGACCATCCGCTAACCTAAGATACGGGAACTTTCGTTTCCTTATTGAATTAGCGGTTATTTGTCAGGGAATGCATCATGGCGCAAACTCGTCTCAAGGGCTTTCCTCTTAGAATCTGGGATGGAAGCTTCTCTCAGATTTCAAGAAAAATGTCCTGGGAACGAGGTTTGTTTTGGTCGGTAGCATACGCGCATGCCCAGAGACATAACCGCCTCTTGTCAACACCCAAAAGCAAAAAAGTTAAACTTGACTGCCACGTCAGTGCCGTTAGCATAAACCATTTTGTCGCCTTTTAAGCTACAATTTGCGGTTTTTTTACATACGATTTACAATGTTTGGTGATCGTGACATAAAGCAAAAGCAGGCTTGTTTTCCAATATGGCGGTGTCCATTTTCGTTCCTTCGACAAAGCGCGAAGGACTACGAAATGAGATGCCTCGTTCGCTTTCTCCTCCCCGCCGTCCTTTGCGGGCAAAATAAAATAGCAAAAGAGACGTCCGGGAGCAATACAGAACCCGAAGTAGCATTTCTAACTTGTACTCTGTTCAGCTTTCATATTAAAGTAAATTGGATGCAAAGTTACAGCCACTGAAGTATTGACAAAACAAATAAGGAATAAAGCAGATCAGTTCCGTTACAATTTTTACAAGTTATTTACTTGTAAAAGTTATTTATAAGTTATTTATTTTCACTGAAACCTAAACTGTCAGATTCATCATTTTCGCTAAGATCACTGCCACTATTCTTTCTTATGTGTCCCGGTTCCTTTTTATTCGCAAACTTGGTACCATCAGCGACATCCTCTCTGAATTCCTCTGAAACTTTTCTTCTGCGCTCAACATAATACTGTTGTAATTTCTGTGCCTCCAGTTTTTTCCTGTCCTTTGCTCTCCTGTTTTGAAACCAGACTTGAATCCTATCCTCAGTAAGATTTGTTGGTTTTTCTAACTTTATTCTATCGTCGATGTGAGGATATTTGTCCTTTTCGTAAACAGATTCGAGAATTTCCAACTGTTCTTTTGTGAGGTTTTTACGTTTCCGTTTGGATTCTTGTTTCTCTGTCGTGGTTTGTTCTGGTGAGCCTGTTTCTAATAAACGGGGCTTCTTTGAAACTGAAAATCAGCAATTATCAGACATAAAATTACTTTTTACGCAAACAAACTGATAAACAGACTGAGTGTAAAGAAAAGGACTTGCTTAATTTTCTCTCCACTCATTTTGCAAAAAAAATATTTTCGGGCTTCAAAGTCCAGATTATCCTGGCTCCGGAGGTCCGTTCTCGAAATGCCTATAGGTTGAAATAACCGTACTGTTTGATAAAGCTCGCCGCGAATTATCGGGAAATAGAGAGATTTAAGGATCGCGTTTACAGCAAACGGCAAACTTGAATTTGTACCACGTGTCCAAGTTTTCCATTCACTTGTCGTTTACTGTTCATTACAATTACACGATTCACGCCAATTCTATCCATAAGAATTGTTTTAACCTGTTTTTATCTGCTCATGTCTCATTTTGAAAATTTCTTATCTTGAATCTCACGTTTGCCGTAAACGCGATGCTTAATCTCTCTTTTAGGGAAGAAAAAAACCCTCTGGCGCCTTCAGGATATCCAGAAAGCAATTATCAAAAAAAAAGCAAGTCATTCGACTAAATAACATTTTGTGTGTCTTTGAGAAATTTTACTTACCTGGTTGCAAAGACTCTTTTTCCCTGAACCCCACAGTAAAATCCACACCCGTTGAATCTTGTTTCCTTGGTGGCCCCACAATGCATTGCGCCGAGGTCAGCATCCCATAATATAGTTCTTGCTGGGCCTGTGCCAAAGGCGAGAACTGATACGCCGCTGGTGCAATAGGGGATATGTCGTATAGCGGCGAAAAAGGAAGTCCGTGCGCTGAGAAATAGTGAAGCTGAGATATTGTTGGATTGAGCGAAGTGTAATAGACGTAGGGCATCCCGTAGCGAGCCTGCTGAGCTTCTAAGAAACCCCTCATGCCTTGCCTCATCATCACAAGAATTTCTGCTGCCTCTAACACATCTGGAGTAATATTGTTCGTCTTTTGTTGGGGATCCGCCATTTTGCTGGAGAGTATTTCTACAATAGGAGTTATGAAAACCTGACTATTATGAATAGTATTCCCCATTTTTGCACAAACCGTAATGCACCCCCCCCCCCTCCCACCCCGAAAAAAAATCGCATAACCATTGTCTTCGATTTCTCCTGGGAAGACTGTAATGCCAAGTAGAAATTGGAAACAAAAAAATATATAATAGAACTGACGCAAGATCGAACGTGTTCTGAGCACTTCTTGAAAACAGGACAAAAAGACAAGGAGAAATAAATTTGAAATGGAAGTTCCAGGTGTATAAGGATAGTATAGGAAAAGGAAAATTTTAAGCTAGCAAAATATTTCAGATTCATTAGAACATTTGAACTATCTTTATCACTAAGACGTAAGAGTTATCATTTAACGAAGTTTGTTTTGTAAAAGTTGGAAGCTTTTGGAAAATCAACTCGATGTTTCAAAGGCGCAAATTATTTTTAAGTTTGAACATTTTTGGGTTTCGGATTATTACAATCAGGAATAAATGTTCAGCGAGAGCGCTCGCTCTTGTTTTACAAGTTTATAATTTTCTTTAAAGTTTTGTGGCAAGGCGAAACAAAATTAAAGTTAAAAGAATTCAAGTGACTAAAAGTAAAGACGCAATCCGCTTTTATAAGGAATCTAATAAGCTTAAACTTAAATAGTTTTCATGAACTTGGAAAAGTAAACAAGTAAACTTGACCCACATATCAATGAATATCACAATAAAAACTGAACTTAAAAATCACAGGCTAATTTCTATCAATTAACGATGCTTAAATAAGGCTAAAATAGTATTATATGATAGCCAACAATTTTGCTACTAGCTGTTTTAATAATTTATACACAAAGCGACACCGTGCCAAATCAAGAAATAACAAGAGATCACAAGAGCACTAGGAAAGGCAACGCGTAGAGCGATGATAACTTTGAATGAAAAATACTAGCATGGAAGATCCGATTTTGGATTTCAATATTTAAAAAATGTTTTCACGTCGAAAACGGGAGGAAATCGTCACTTAATTTGACGACAGAGCGCTGCACCAACCGACTATTTTACAACGTTCTAATTGCTGGCGAATGATTGAAACTACGCCAGATTTTCTAACGTTTCTCGCATAGAGTAGGAAAAAATCCGTTTTATTGGTAGAAATCTATGACTTGGTCATTGCTTGAAATGCTAGAAGACTGCAGGAAGAACGATTTTCATTGAACTGTATGTCTGCTTGGTAGCTCAAAATTTGACACCTGGTAACCGCTGCTTGGACTTATATGATCACAGTTTTTAAACACAACGAAACGAAAAGTCTAACAATCTGATCTGTTTAAAAATGCATGCTCATTTACGTTGCAAATGACAAATTTAAGACGACAGAAGGTATCGGGAGGCCTATTTTCTGTCATGCCCGCGTGGCTCAAAATAATAAACTTTGTTTTTATATAAGAAAACTTACAGGTTATTATTGACCTAATTAATGGCTTGCTGTAGCAAGTCGCCGTTCGTCGGTTTAGCAGCGTTTTCATTTTTCGTATCAGTAACGAGCCATGAGAGAAAGTCTACTGCCTTAAAAGTGTTTAAGAAGGCAAGTTATATGTTTTCACCTATTTTCACCTAATTGATCAAGTATTGATATCGCTGAGCTCTGTCAGACAGTAGACGTGTGTAGTTAGCGGTACAGAAGCTGCCTGGAAAAATGTTTTTTTCTGCATGTGTATGTTTCGTAGAGCCGATCGAAACAGCCTAAGAAACCTTTTAATTACTAACTCACCTACTTCAGTAGACGAACACTGTCACGGAATTCCACATTTGGAGACGCTTCTCGTCGTAGAGAACTGTTGAGTTTGAGTTCAGAACACACGATCAAAGTTATGCCGTGATTATCCATGGTGAAAGTAATCAAACTGACGTCAGTTGAAGCGCGATCTGTGATTGGCTATTTGCGCCCTAATTGCCGTGAAAGGGGTTGTAGAGTTGATCTTTTTGTACAAAGATAAATGATCCGTATTTTACTGATTCATGTCTTTCTATGACAAAAGAAACCTTGGTCGTGCATTTTGATATTTCTGTCACCTGTTAGTGGTGAGTACAAGGGCAATTGCTTGCACCGTGGTACTGGGGGAGTGGGGAGGGGAAATCATCATCATCATTCGCCGTCTCAAACTCAGCCGGCATTTCCATATCATTTCCATATCATCCGCCCTCTTAAAAATGCAAGCTGCGTTTAGAGCTAAGATTGTTGTTCTCGGAAAAAATAAACGCAATTTCTAGAGACCTTACATTTCCCGGGGAGCATTCCCAAAGACTCATGAGTGGAGGATAGTGTCTATGGCACTGTATGTATTCCCTCCAGTTGGTTTTTGTACTGAGCAAAGAAACCCGGCACTGTGGAAAAAATTCTGACCACGTCCCTTCACATGCGTGACCATTCTGGTCCCAAGAGCCCGTCGTTTCTTGGTCACGTGGTCGGTTACAAATTAAGCCGAGTGGCTCTGGGGACGAGAATGAAACTCGGCCGTATCGGAGTTGCAACAGTTTAGTCAGGAGGCAGCTCGCCAAAAAACGATTTTCGCTAAACATTTTGAGTAGAAGCAGGCAACATAGCTTAAAATCTTCGTCTTGCTATCCTAATTAAGAATTGTGCTGTTGCCTATTGGAAAGTCAGGTGACTCTTCATAACTGATCACGTGACGCATTTTATCTCCCACACTACTGTCTATCGAGCTCTAAACATCAAGTAACACAGATTCAGCTATTTCCCCATCGTATTGTGCACTTTTTACTGGGTTTATATAAATGTTACAGTTCAGCCTCGTTTTCATGCTACAGGAGCGAGGGCCTCGACAAAAAACCCGCTTAATGACAGATATCATAACATTTGGAGTGGGCAACATCGCAATTCTTAATCAGGATGGCAAGATGAAGATTTTAAGGCATGTTGTCTGCTTCTTCTCAAGATGTTTAGCGAAAATGAAAAATGAGCGCCCTGCGTGACAGTGCTTCCTGACTAGTTGCTTATTACTCCGTCAGGGGCACCCAACGACAATTTTCGGAAAATTATCTGTTCGGAAGACGATTTGAGGTCTAGAATTTTCGGATCATTTTCTGAAAAATTTCTTGCTTGCCTGCCTCTCCTAGGATTTTCGAACTTCAAAAAAATCGTATAATTGCCCATTTTTAACGGATTTTTACCCTAAAAAGGTCGCCTAGAATTTTCGGGAGCCTTTTTTCTGGCTGAAATTTTCGAAAAGGTAATTTTTGATCCCTATAATTTTCGGATCACTATACTTTCAGCTAGGAAATCCGAACAGATGAAAAATTTTTAGGGGATAAAAATAAGCCTTTATCTACCGTTTAAATACTAAAGTACGTTCAACAATGCTATGTTTATGTCGTTTTGAACTATATTCTCGTTGGGTGCCCCTGACTCCGTCGCTTTCGATCCAGCGAAAACTAGATTCCTACTTTTGGTAGGTCATTTATTAAATTATTAGATATATTTTTTTAAAATAAGGAATGCAAACACCTCAAACAGGTGAATAGGCTTTGCTTGATTCAAGTCAAAATCACCTGGTACAGCAGAGTAAACAGTACCACCCGATATTAAAGCTCATTTGAATGGTCATACTTAATGATTTCATCCGCTGAAGCAAAACTGAAAATTACCTGGTACCGCAAAATTAACAGCACCACAGTAAAGTACTGCTCAGTAGCTTTCATTATTGAATGGTCGTACTTAAGGATTTCATCCACAGAATCAATACTGGGAATCACCTTGTTCAGCAAAATATACAGTACCACTGAAAAGTACTGCTCAGTAGCTTTCATTTGATAGATCACACACAACTGGAATTCATTCACAGACTCAAGCGGTAGAGCCACCTTGCACAGCATTTGCCAATTCACTGTACTCAAGACGTAAAAAAAGCATAAAATGTTCAGGGGCGTAGCCAGGATTTTTTCAGAGATACACACAATTCTCCAAATCACTTTGCACCCCCCCCCCCCCCCCCCCCCCCGAAAAAAAACTTTTCTTGATTAAAGATTTGGTTACGCTGTAAGCCTAACAGTTTTTTTCTGTATATGAAATGACATTAGCAACTTATGAAATACTTTGTCGGGTGTTGGGGTCCATTTACCGATGCACGTCAATGATTTATCATATAGCCTGTGTAGAGGGGGGTCTGTACACAGGCTACTATCATGCAATAAGGCTCCATACTTTTCTGGATTCGTTACCTTATTTTTTGATACTGGGATCGTTTCGTCGCTTTTAAGCAGATGCAGCGTGCGCCAGCCTGTCCACAGGCCCTCTATTTTCTTTTCGAAGTCCGTCGAGTGCGCGTGATAAAAAAGGAAAAACCGCGGGGGATTTGTTAACCGCCAGCGCAAGGTGGTAGGGGTAGGGGAAGAAGATTTTTCGAAAAGAACGAAAAGAAAAATAAAGCAACGTCTGTGTACGGGCTAATACAGCGCGTGAATCCTAATTGAAAAGGTGCAGACTTGGTCGGGTCTCTATAGATTTTGAATCCGAAATCTAAAGTGAATCCGATGCCTAGCAAACTCGCAATGTTTTGTCGTGTAAACAATTTGTCTAGCTTCTCCGGATACTTTTCCGCATTTGATCAAACGAGTTTGCAGTAAAACCAAAATGGAACTGTCACTTTCATGAATATAGTTCATTATCCTTTTCTCTGACTTATTGCATTAAGGTATGGCACGAGATCCCGGTCGACGAAAACGACAAAGGACTCCAAGTTCTAATTATGTCCGAGAAAGGGAGGGAGGCAGGGCTGACCCTTTTCACTGACAAAAAGATCTGTTTAAAAGAAAGTGAAGTTTGGCAAAAAGTTATTTCAAGTAAAATTATTGTCACGCTTGTCACACAAGGTTTGCCGTCTTCTTTCCTCTCCTGTCCTGTTGCGTAAGTTCACTCGAACTGACAACTTTGCATATATTATTCAGGTTTATATAATGCCTAATACGTCATCGCACGGGATAATGAATCAGTTACATGACTGTGAATAGGATGACTTAGCAACGACGACGGTGAGGGCCGGGAACGAAAACGTCCCTAGCCGACTAACAAAATGAATGCGCGGTTTTTTTTTTAAACTTGTTCGCGTTTATTTCCTTCCACTCTCTTAACTCTCTTAAAATGACAAATATAGGTGAACTTCCTTAAGGAGTCTTGGGGATCGCACCCAAGTTCGGACTCCAAACAGCGTCGCAAAAGGAAATTTTTTACGGTGGTGTTCATACAGGTTGTAAAGGAAAGCGTGCTGGACGTTCAAAATTTGTTGTTTTTTCACTTGTTTATTGGGCTCATTGCCGTCGCCGTCGTAGCCTGGGTCGCGAGGAAACGCTTGCTACGCAGGCTATCGCTGTCGCCTTCGTCGTTGCTCCCAGGATTTATCGATGTGCGTAAACGGTTAGGAATCCGAACACGGTTTTAGTAAAACTGCCTGCTATCTGTTCACTAGATATATACATGTATGTTATCCAAGATTCGGCCCATTACTCGATGATTTACTTCCTTTCTCGGGAAACGGGCATTTGGGTGGAGAGGGAATAAAAAGGCCGTTGTTGTAGAAAAAAATATATTTCAAAGAAACAACCAGAGGTGAATGAATTAAGGCAAACTGTGCTCTTTAAATAATTATCTTTAGATATTTTGCTTTCCTTTTAGAATTAATTTTTTATTTTTTATTATTTATTCATTATATATCTGTTTTGTGCACGACTTTTTCAAAACTTCCTTGATTTAAGCAGATGTAGCACACGAATCCGAATTGGAAAGTTGCCGATTTGGTCAAGTCTCGATAGATTTTGAATCCGAAAACTAAAGTGAATCCGATGCCTCATAATTTCGCAATGTTTTGTAGCGCAAACAATTTGTCCAACTTATCCGATACTTTTCGGATTTGATCATACGAGCTTGCACGGCGAGGGCAACGAAAACTTCCCCAGCTATCAAAATGTATGTGTTTTTTTCTTTCTTTCTTTCTTTGTTTTCTCGCTTTTCTTTCATCTCTCTCAAAATAGCAAATATAGGTGAACTTCCCTATGGAGTCTTGTACGCACGTGCGTACCGTGCGTACAGGTAGCTACGCCTCTGATGTTTACGTTTTACTTTGGTCAAGGTCGGAATTTTAAGCTGAGTTGAAATTAACTCTCATATATTGTCACTTAAGTGTCATATGGCATAACAGATCTCAAGAGGGCTTTTTAAATTAAGACAAAAACGATTATTTGAAGTATTTTACTCGACCAACAACAGCGGCATAATAATTATCTCAGTCCTAAACGTTTGAGATGTTGGCTAATTTTCTTGAAACTTGCTTTAAACATTGCCATTCACTTCAGCCAGATTTTCAAACTTTTATATTGTAAAACCCCGTTAAAGCTAGGCACCACTCATTTCATTTTGTGGTCCAGATATTATTTACAGAGCTGTACAATGCCGTTTGTACATTGGAAATGCGACTTTTATCAAGTTGGAGATGCAATTAAAAACCATTTTATATATTGGGCGCGCCAGGGTAGGCGTAAAGGTCCACAACTTGTAATTATCCCAAGACTGTTGTCAGAGCGCTGGCTGATCATTCCAAATTCACAAAAAATGCTCGTCTTCTTCACTTTTGTCACGCTTGCCTTTGTCTTGTCAACATCTGAAGGTAATACTCTAAAGACTTTTCTAACGAAAAATTAAATTTACTGCGGTGAAAAAAATTCTTTGACTTTCGTTCATGCAATTAGAAATGATCCTTTCAAAATCTCATGTGTACACCTTTTTGAGGTCCTCTTAAAAATTTGCAAAAAGCCAAACGAGGACTCTCTCTCTCTCTGTGTTTTTTTAATTCTTACTTGCAGTAATGAGGTAAAGCGGATATCTGCGAAGATTTTTTAAAAGTTAAACATAATCACAGGAAATTCATAGGGTAATTTGACCAGAATTATTAGGCCAAAACGCGATTTTGGGGGGTCCAATACGCACAAAATCACGGCGGTACAGAGTTAAAAGGAACATTGAATAGTCTGAGAGCGCAAAAAAAAAAAACAAAAAAACTAAAAACATTAAAGAACGTAAAATGTATATCAACGAAAATGTGAGAAAAAGGTTGATGAGGTGGAAAAAAACAACAAAGAAATGGCTTTACTTCTAGGTTTTTTTAATTGGCTGCTCTGAAGGTGGTTTTTGAAAAACAAAAGATAGTCGAGCAAGAAGGATTTTAACATACTAAAGTTTTTAGAAATCCAGATAGATATATAGGCTGTAAAATTCTGTCAATTGACTTGCAGTTCAGAAAACCCATTTTAAATCATAAGCTGAGAAACGTAAAACAAGCGAGAGAGCGAATTATGTTTGCGTATACCTCCTGGCAGGCTGTGGAGTACGTCCCTCAGGGAGCCGTATCCGTGGGGGCGAGGAAGCCACACCGCATTCATGGCCCTGGCAGGCCTCTCTTCGTTACGATGGGGAACATATTTGTGGGGCATCTCTTGTTACTCCGGAGTGGCTTGTCACGGCAGCTCATTGTGTGTCCACTGATCTCAATGCTGGAAAGTACCAAATTGTTTTGGGTAAGCCTTAATTTAGAAGTCTTTCCGTTTCTGGGAGGTTACAGCACTTTTTTGTCGAAAGTACCGATAGTCCCAGCCTAAAGCTAAATATTAAAACCGAGAGCTAAATTAAACTTAATGAACGCGCGGGATCTAACTGACAAAACCAGTTCATTATGTTTTGTTGACCATGTGAAAATATGGCCGAGTCTAGCCTGATGACTAGGTGTTATCGACTCTTGTCACCGTTTCTTTCATATTGCTCAAGGACATTCAAGACAGTCTTGGATTCTGGATTCCGCGCCATGGATCCCGGATTCCAGCTACTGGATTTCGGACTCTTTGTCAGTAAAACTTGGATTCCAGATTCCTTGAGATGTAATTCCGGATTCCAAAGCCCAGGATCCCGGATTCCACAAGCAAATTTTTCCCTGATTCCAGATTTCACAAACAAAAAAATCCCCTGCTCTGGAATCCGGATTCTATTACATAAGGCTGCTCTTGCCACAGACTGCGCGCCGAGAGAACGTGTGTTAAACAGCTAGGGATGGGCGGATTCGTAGTCATTTTTTTTGTAGAGTGTATCTTATTCGTAATGACATATTTTTAGGAGCTCACGATAAGAAAAACGATGGGGAAGTTTATGATGTTTCTAAAGTGGAAATGCATGAAGATTATAGCTCTTGGGCCGGGATGAAGCATGACGTAGCAGTCGTGAAGCTCTCGCGGCCGGCAAAACTTGGTAAAAAGATCAGCACTGTTTGCCTTCCATCTCAAGGGTCACGTGTCAAGATTGGAACACAATGTTATGTAACGGGTAAGTACTGGATGACGTATGGGAGACTTGTTAGTGACGTCTGATTGTTTACCTTCCGCCAGATCACTATAGCCTACACAGCAGGCGGTTTTTGGCGGCGTGTTTTTCCTTTGTGGTTTGTACCGTAAGAGGCAAGGCCGAGCGAAAGCCAAACACAGTTCAAACGAGAAAACAATTGGGGAGGGGGCGAGTGGTAAAGGTCAGTGAGCCTTTTAGTTCTCTAGCCTCCTCTCCCTTCATTTTCTCGTTTGACCTCTTACTTTCAGAAACCACGAATCATGCGTATCAGAATTGACTTCAAGAGTTAAAAGAGCTCGTTTAACTTATTACTCTGTGACATCAGCAGAGTAAATATCAGCCAAAGAAAACAAAACAAAAAAATTGAGCGACAACAGTTGTGAATAAGCCACTACGTACACTTTTTGCAAAGCATCGAGTTTTTTTACTCTCATCGCACAAAAAGATCAGTCTGTAATATAAAACTGAGATTCTCACCGAAATGTTATCATACTTTTTTCTTTATTTATTCAGAAGTAACATCACTGAACTCGATGAGAAAATGAGGCGCATATACTTGCGAGAAAACAAAGTTTTAATTTGCCAACAAGGATATCGAAGGCGTGGAGAACGTCTTAACGACAATGTCACCGCGAGGCAAAACAATGCCTCGGACGTTCGCACGTGCTTTTTGAATTTAGTACATTTCTTGACTAATCTTTGCAAAACAACCTTCCAAAATACAATTTAAAGGTTTTTATTGTAGAGAACACAAAGACATGAATCAAGATTAATTTGCTTCCACTGACGTGTACAGCATCCGTGCAACTATATGGAGCGAAAGAAAGTTTTTACGTAGAAAAAAAATTTAACTCGCTCCCACAGGATTGGTTTGGGACAGCAATATGGTCGCCGTATAATTGTATTTGGAACACAAATATGGCCGCCGTTAGCGTCATGTGAAAACGCTCTGTGGTTTCAAACTTTAAGAGTATACTTCATGAAACGATATTTTCCTTGGCTTTGAATTCGCATTTACTATAAAACTATGTACAAACATTAACCATAAAAGACTGCAAAGGACCGCAAACGAATATGCCGAAGAACGTAGGATTTATAAAGACCTGATCAGCAAAAATAATAATGTAGACATATTAAATTCTGCAAGCAGAATACTGCAATGCTGATCGTAGTACGTCGTATTGATGTCTTGCAGAGTTAATTTTCACGTAGTACGATCAGCATTGCAGTATTCTGCTTGCAGAATTTAATATGTCTATAAAATTTTATTTTCATTTTTTTAAAGACATAATTGTAAACAACAAACCTTATACTATTTCCGTTCACTGACAAGGTTGGGGTAGAACAAGACCAATCATAGCTTCCATAACTGCCGCGCGTTTGAAGCAAGCCAAGGCTCCTCCGGCCACATTCAACGACTGCAAGACACAGCTTGGCCAGCGAGTGGATGATGACGTTATGGTTTGTGTAGGAGGCAAGGGAAGTAGCCCGTGCCATGGGGACAGCGGCGGCCCCCTATCTTGCTTAGAAAATGGGCGTTGGATCCTTCGCGGCTCTGCCTCGTGGGTCAGCAGTTTTCTTTGCCGCAAGAGAAAGTACTCTGTGTATGCCCGTGTGAGCTCTTATATAGACTGGATCAATGAGCGGATTCAAGGCTGAAAAATGGTAAACATGCGATTAACAATTATTCGCCGTTTTGTGCTGTGTGAAAAAGGTTATTGACGTTTTTAGTGCTGTTTCTTAGAGGAAAGGGCTCTGTGGCCTGCGCATGCGTAGAAGGCTTTTGTATTAAAACGCACTGCACGAAAAAACCGGATTTACACAAATTTACTCGATGCAAAAATATGGTGCAAAAAAGTGCAAACTCGATGGAAATCAAAAGCAAAGGTGGTAAATACCGTATTTTGCATGCCAGTTTACATAGGGTTATAAAGTTGAGGGCAAATGCGCTATTTACCCACAGCTTTTCTCTTCAATTAACTGTAGTTTACACTTTTTTTGCACCAAATTTGCACTGCGTAAATTGGGTGCTAGAGATTTTTATTATTTTTTTTTAATTCTAAATTCGCAATGATTTACGGGGGAAGCCACGAAAACGAAGTAAGTCCTATTAGTTAAGAAATTGTGAACCAGCGACGAAAATATGACTCAGCTTCGAAGATGTTTTTTATTTGCTATACGTTGAAGAATTTTAACGATTACGCAATTTTCCTGACAAACTCAACTTTGTAACCCAGTTCTTTCACGGTCATTTCCAAACCTACAAACAGACACCAGGGTGATCTGGGTACTAGAGAAATTATACAATGAATAAACCACAAAAACTAGAAATTCGGCAATCATTGATATCAAATTTGAAAAAAAAAGAACTAAAGCCGAAAGCTGAAGAAATCCTAGGAGTGGTACTGTATTGGTCCTTTGAATTAAAATTTTACGTTGATCAGGTTTTACTATTGTAGTCAGTGCCAGTCGAAGTAATCTTCGTAATTGCTTTGCTGCACAGCCGGACTTACGCACTCAAGAAGAAGGAGGTGGCGTGCACTGGTCAGTACACGACTGAAAATGCCTTGAGCCGGCTATATTAAAACCACTTGGTAAAGTTTTTATTTTCTTTCATATTTTGCAGAACTCGGGTAACTAAGAGCATAATGGAAAAGAGAAGATTCTACTGTACAAGCTTTAATTTATCAGTCAGGAGCAAAAGAAACAGAAGATGTCTAAACTGAGGTCATGATAAAAATAAAGGGGCAATATGATAACAAGTCTGAAACTGTGTCTTGGTTAAATTTGGTTGTTGCATTCTGTCTGTTATATATAATGAGTACTTCCAGAGGTTTTACGAGAAACCCAGTACCACCCGAATACTCGACAGAGAAAGTCAGGGAGCTCTCCTAAGCCGGGGCTAGTAAAGAGCTTTAGATTCCAAGACTAGGACGACAACGAGAACGCGATTTTATCAATACTAAGTAGTGCGCGCGCGCGAACCAAAGTCATTTTGGCGGGAAAATGTGGTAGCCGTCTTCATTCTACTACGAGTTTTAGCGAGAATGTCGTAGTGGCGGAAACAAGTTATAAAATGTTAGAATCATTTTATCATTTTAAGATAACAGTGCTAACTTTTTGGGTGAAAAAAAAAAGGTACAATGAACTTTTCAGGATTTATGATTTTTGAGAACACGCGAAAAAACTTTAAGTCAAATCTCCTACTTCTAGTCTTCCTCGTCCTCTTATCTAAACAGGGGCACCCATCGTCAATTTTCGGAAAATATCTGTTTGGAAGATGATTTGAGATCTAGAATTTTCGGAACATTTTTTGTAAAATTTCTTGTTTGCCTACCTCTCCTAGGATTTTCGAACATCTAAAAATTGGTGTAACTGCCCATTTTTAGCGGATTTTTACCCTATAAAGCTCACCTAGAATTTTCGGGAGCCTTTTTTCTGGACAAATTTTCGAAGAGGTAAGTTTTGATCCCTATGATTTTCGGATCTCGAGACTTTCAGCTAGGAAATCCGAAAAGATGAAAAATTTTTAGGGGATAAAAATATGCCTATATCTACCGTTTAATTACGTTTAACAATGCTATGTTTATGTGGTTTTGAACTATATTCTCGTTGGGTGCCCCTGTCTAAAGCTTGCTATTTTCGGCTTCCTTTTTTACGAGATCTTTTCCTTGACAAGTAAAGGCGAAGGTTCTATCCCCATAGCATCTTAGCATCTTACAAGTGGTAATAACGTTTTAGTTTTGACGAAAAAGGAGTAATCGTTTTATTGCTAATTTATGAGAATGAATTAAAGCACGTTTGATTTTCCTTTAGAAGATGGTCTAGCCCTCTCTCCACCATAGAGGCTTTTTTGTGTGGTAGGAAGACTGGGGAGATCTAGAAGGAAAAAAGGCAGCACGCGGGGGATGATGGGAGGAGAAAAGAGAGGAAGAACTGGGCCTCAGAACAACTAAAAAGTTTTCTTTATTCACTCCGAGGATTACCCATGCAGTATGCATTTGTATCGAACGTTTGCAGAAATTTCACAATGAAACAAAGTACCGTGTTCACAGAGTTAAGACAGTTGACCTATCTCTTGTACCAAAAAGAGACACCATAGCCAGCTTTGTAGATCACTGAATTTGCCATCTGGATGCCTGGGCTCGAGTCGGGCTGTGCTGAGGTTGTTTCTATCGTTCTTGCTTTTTTATTTTCTCTGACTGTGTCGCCGTAGTTCGATCTACTGTGTCTAGTTTTGCCACAAAACTGAATTTCTATGAAACTTAAAACCCCACTCCAATTGTCAACAATTGCGGCTCGGTGTTTTCTTTAATTTGGAATTTCGACCCCGGAAATGCGATTGGGAGAACATTTAGTCCAAGTAATGGGATTGCTCCCTCTCTCGCCCCCTTTCCTCAGACCCTATAGTTATAGACTGGTGCATGATCAATAAGGCTAGTATTTAACAATTATTCCCCGAGCCCGAATGGGCTCTGAGTCAATAACCCATGAGGCCGAAGGCCGAATGGGCTATTGACTCAGAGACCATTAGGGCGAGAGGAATAATTGTTTTAGAAAAATCCAACCAGTTGGTAAAAAATATCCAGACAAAACAACTTAAAGCAAGACTTTAATCCCTTTTTTGCCGCCAAAAATCCGGCGCTTTTCGCTACTAGTGGGCTATAACATATAGCCTCGTAGTAGTAGCTCAACCAAACAGAACACAGCATTGATAATAGACCACTAGTTGGATTTCACTAATAATGATTAGCAGACTTCTATATTAGTACACTTTGCTCGTTCTTAAACTTGTGTCAGAGGAATACATTGAGACTGTAGAATTGTATTGGCTAGAATTATACAATAACATCATCTTTTTGAAACTGTGAATAGTTCTGAAACAAACAGCCTTTAATCAACGATGTCAAACTTGACACAGAAACATAGCTGGCCAGGGCTTGAGAAAACTAGACAAAACCTCATATATATTAGCAAGACCGCGCAGATCAAAGTAGCGCAAAAGTGTTTTTCCCTCAGTGTCAAAAGTCGAAAAAAAACCGAGTTATATTTTGAACTTTACTGAAGGACGGATATTAAGGAGAAATATAATACAGGTTAACCGAAAGTGGAAAACATCGTAAAAGTTAGATAAACCGAAAAGTGATAAGACAAGGGTTAGAAAAATTTTCAACATGGATAAATGTTTTCAGACACCACGGTCGTTGCCTGTGGAATCTTCAGTGCGAGGCTCATCGAGTCAGTCAGCGTTCTACTGTTCCTCTCTAGAATAATTCCACGATCAGCGGAAAGTAACCAACATACGAGCAGCACGTGATCAGCACGTGCACGATGAACTTGCATTGGGGGTTTCATCTTTATAAAATAAGCTAACATTATGAGACAGGCGTTGTTAGGGTAAAAATTGCCGAGATGGGACAGCGCAACTCATCGCTGAAACATTCTGTCTCACAAGAGTTTTTATTCTTACACAAAAAGCGCAGGGCTTGTTTCGTTTTCCTATTTCCCTGGAACTCTCTCAGCTCTTCCTCTACAGCTGTAGCCTGGGCCGGATTTTTGTTTTATCTGTGGTCCAGCCTCCGGCCCACTGCTGTCGCAGGTTGAAACTTCTGAAGAAGACCCACAATTGATTATTTTTGTCTTGTTTCAGTTTGTTTCTTTGTATCGTAAAGTCTCCAGGTACTCTAGTTTTCCTCTCTCCTCAAAAACCAACATTTCCAAATTCCAGTTTGACCAGTAATCAGGTAGACGAAGTAGAAGAAGAACCCCAATGTGGATGTGCTACCTCTAAATCATGATTTAGGATGATTTGATTATTCTTATTATTCGTTATTTAGGATGATTTGATTTATTAACCGAGTGCTGTTTTCCTCACTTGTTTGTAATTTCATTAAGGCTTATTAGTATTAGGCCTTAGCAACGTCTGCATTAAAAAAGCAGATATAGTATGTGCGCATGCTTAGAAATAAACTTTGACCTCAGAACACAACCAGAACCGTGTCAATACTTTGTTGTCTAATTAATAAGATAACGATTTTAAAGTGTCTTAGTCAAAATCTTGATAATAATATCACGTGTACGTGGCATGCGTTATCCAAAAAAAAAACTAAAGACAAACAACGCGTTATAAAAGGAAAATAATATTTCCCTCTGGTGAAACAATTAATTTACCGTGGGAAAGTGCTGAGTTCTACTTGATATGATGAAGGAGGAAAAGGCATGCTTAATATGGTGTCTAATAATAGCATACAGTTCAAGCTTACAGGGTTCAACTTCAACCTCGTTAGAGCCCTCGTTTTCGCACGACCAGTTTAAACCAGATTTTAACCGATGCTAGTACATATGCAAACCTTTCCTTCAATATTCCATTTTTACGTTGATGGTACTTTTTATTTGGCAGTATTAAAATTTAATCAGCTTTCCGTATGCATGCGAAACGGGAAGATTGGCGTCGCCGGTTTTTCTTTACAAGACCCGGCACACCCTTAAATCTTAGACTGCAGCTTGAATGGAGCTGAACAAAAAGACCAGTGTTTGTCTGCCGGTCAACCCATATTACATAACCGTCATTCAAAAGAATAATAAAAGAGACCTCTTGTTTTTAAGAAGGCGGTACAAAACAACTCTTGAAATAGCTCTCTCGCAGAGCCGAGTCACCCTTAGTCTTGGAAATATACAAACACGTACCGTTTTTTAAGTCACTTTGATCTTTCACCGAAGGACTTTTCGAAGCGGATCAGTTGAAACTATTTTAGAAAATTAACTAAAAACTCACTGGTTATGTCCTGTATAAAATTATTTTAAAAAACAAGGGTATTGTTCACAGTCATAAAACCACAATTTTTGCGCTTTAAGAGTTTCAGAGAATTAACATTTTTAGTCTTATTTATGGGATCCCTGAAGAGGTTGTAGATAGGAACATAGGTTAAAGTAGCTTGTCAATACTTTCACTGAGTGTATTTTAACCACGGACTAAAACGATAGCGCCATCTTGGACAGCATATAAAGATGAACTATAATGTCTACTCATCAGCGTTCATATGTGAATAGCCGCACTTTGAGATTTTAACCGCAACCTCAAAAGTTAGAACCACTTTGGTACAGCACAATCAACCAAGGAAAGTACCGCTTACAATGGTCACACAATAGAAATTCATCCACAGACTCAAAAGTTGGAACAATCCTGTTCTGGGAAACTTACAAGTCGAAGAATCGTTCCATCGGTAAACTTTTTCTCAGAAGGTCTTCAGTCACTGTTCACAGTCAATAGATCAAAACTAAAAATCTATTTAATGCAAAATGACGTCAGGCGTCTTATAATTTCCGTAGCACGGGCGGAACAAAAGTGTCTTTTTTTGGACATAAAATAAGTTTAGTCTCTTAGGAAAGCCGTGGTGAAAAATTACCCATATATTATCGGGTGTTGCTTTTAACGATCTAGTGAAACAGTGTAACCCGGCGTCGTCACTTTATAGAAAGGCTGCATCTATCGTCAGCCAGTTTATTAACTGATACGCATGCACAAAGACTTGTGAGTATGCGAACTCTTCCTTAGGGACTCTGATCTGCACTGACTGTTTCGTAGGCCAAGATTAATATATATACTCTGCAAATCCGACCATTGGGTGTTAAGCGAATTTGTACTGATTTTAAACATTAACAATTGCTAGATAACAATTTTCTTGAACTAAGTATTTATTATTATTTTTAGTTAGGAAAATATTTGTCCCTGCCCCCACGGAATTGAAGCAGCTTTCATTATCTAAACTTCTTTGGTTTTTCCGGAAAATCCGCCATAAATTCCAATTTTAAGCCCTAGGGACATCAATCCTTAGGAAAATAATTTTTGTAGGATCTTCAATGTGCGACCCATTACTCTGATATTTTGCTTATCTGTGCGTGCCATTTTCCACCGACCCGTAAAATTAAATTCATTTCACGTTCAGCCTTACGGCTTCTTTTGTACTTTGTTGTTTTTTCAACCTTTGAGCTAATTGGAGCAACTTTATTTCGTAGAGCACTTGGGATGCAAAAGAGTTGCCTTAAATAGTTTTATCGAGGCCTTTTGAATCAACATAGTTTCCTTTAAACAAGTTTCCGTTGACCCTCCTTAAACTCTCTCAACCTCATTCTCTTTGTCTCAGTGAGCCGCTGACGTAATTGCTTCCCACACACCAAGCGTAAATGAACAAACCCTAAACATAAGATCATATGAAATTATTAACCGTCGAGTAATAACAAAAACCTACGCCCGCCTACCTGCTGCAATGTAGGCGGAGTGCAAAGATTAAAATATGGGATTAATGCCATTGACTCGAAGCTTATTAAATTTGAACCACCTATGCTGAGAGCATAACATGTACAATAATCCGACCAGACACCAGACGACTTCCCAGTGACAGGGCTTTTTCGTTCGGAGGTTACACCTTAAAACTCTGTATTTTATCTACAAATTCAAAACCACCTCGAACATGGTTTTGTTTAAAATATCTCTCGATGAATGGCCGTCGCACTTCAAGATTTCCTCTCAGCCACTAAGGGTCGTTGGGCGTGTAACCTTACTGAACCACCTTGTTCAAACAAATAGTGCTCTCAGCGAATTTCTGAACAATCGTGTTTGAGGTGCCATGTCTACTACTTTATTAAACCCTCCCTAGAACAGCACAATAAAAAGTTCACAGGAACTTTCAATGTCAGGTTTCTTGCGTTGGGGTAGCAGTCGAGTAAAAGAAAAACAAAATAGTTACTTTAATAATTGGATTAAATGAGAGATGTTAGGTCAGCTTTCTTCAAAGGTATTTGAAGACAACTCCCCTTTTGTTGTTATTATAAGCTGAATAAAAGCCGCCCACACCTCAAGATTTCATGTCCAAATTAATGCATAAGAGCCGGCTTTTCTGGAGACGTTTTAAGTCAGTCAATCTCGCAAGTCATTTCCTTCCTCATTTAATGCAAACTCATCTTAATGTCTGTAATATAATGGAGGTGTGTTCTGGATGAAATCAAACTTTATTTCCACTCCTTCAGAGAATCTGTCAACACTCTTCAGGTCATTAATGAGACGAAAAGCCCGTTACAAAAAGAACAGAACAGATTTTATAGTTTTCTTTCAGGAGAAGATTCAGATTGGTCTGTGTTACAGGAGCCGTGAGACCAGTTCGTTAGAAAAGCAATGTTGATCAGAGGTCAGAGCCATAAAACCTTTTAAAAAGTCAGAAGTAATTGCAAACGTCTGGCTGGGCGTTTAAGTAAAAAGGTTGACTGGGGTGGGCTTATCGTTGCCGATGTTTGATTAGAGAGTGTTAGCTTTAACGTAGGACGTCAAGCCTTTATCCCGGACTGGCCTCTGTTCGAAATTTCAACAGTTCAATAAGCAGCCCCCTGAACAAGCTCAATTTTGGATAAACCCTCCCAGAGTTCAGCTAAATAACGTGTCGTGAGATTCATTACTGAAGGATTTTGTCCATAGACTCACCGGGGAAAGGTCAGCCAGTCCGTCGTGCAAGTGTACAGCCCGGCAGCCAGCTAAGCTTTGTAATATTTGGCAAGTCGCAACATTTTCACAGGGAAATACCTAACTGGATTAGCACAAAACCCCAATTGTCTGTCCCCAGGTGGCAAAGAGAAAATCTGTAAATGAAATTATTCCAACCCATCTCAGATTGGCTCGATGCCGTTTTCCATAACTTATCTAAGTAATTATAAAATTTGCAAAGTCAGAGATAGGATTGTATCTAAGTATGACACACGGCGAAGGGGGAAATTATTTTAATTGATCAGTGGGGTCTGTTTGTTTGACCTTTTAGTGTAAAAATGATTGTTGTTTGTTGTGTTTACAGTTGAAGCGAGGGTTTCACTGCTTTTAAAATAAATAAAACCCGAGGTTTAAATGAAAGTACTAAAAATATATCATTACAAGTATACAAAAACCGAACAGATTTGTAAACCGTTGAGTATAATCTTTGAAGAGTGTTGTAAATTAATATCTTCAAAATAGTACAACCACAAATACTTCTGTAATAAATTGTTTAGAAAAGTTATTCTCTTTACAGTTAATCATATGAAACACAGCACATGTTCTCCACAAATAAAGATAATAAAGCTTTTGAGGTTTTCCCGAAACATTTAGACGCTAAGTTAGTAGTTACAAAAGTCTATTATTGCAATTATTATTATTTTATTATTTTTTTCACGAGTATTTTTCATGCCTCAAAACCATTTCTTAGACCACGCTTTTCACGAGCCCTCTCCTTTTCTGTACATTTTAACGAAAAACCCAGTATCAGTGCATTATTTAATCAGCCCACAGCTAAAGCAGAACTAAAACAATATTGCTTTAATTTCAGCTGAATCATGCAGCACTAACAAACAACAACTTTTAATTGAAAGTATCGTTTGTCACGCGCTTCCTTAAGATGATTACAGAAGCTTTATTTTTGGGCTGCGTATTTGCATTGCTGATGCTAATGGATACAGGAAATACGTGTGCCGCATTTTTAAAACCAGCAAAACCAACGGAAAACACTTAATTGCTGACCATGATGTGTACTTAAAACTCTTGATAGATTAGATTGGCTGTCTTTTGTGAATTTTTATGACTGACAATTGGCAGTTGGTTATAACAGTTTAAAATAAAGTCAAAATTCTAAACTCACTGTATTTTCCCTTATTTTGCACATCACCTGTCTCGTGACACAGGAGTTAACTTTTGTTATCCAAATACACTCTTATCTGACCGCCTAATTGGGTGATAAATCTGATAACCCAGATACTTAAACACTTAATCTGAAACAATACGGTCTTCCATCAAAAGTATGTAACGTTGCCAATTCAATGACCATAACACGATATTTGGCGGTTAATCGCTGAACAAAAGTAAAACCTTAAAACCATCTGCATAATTCCTGTTCAAAGTATATTATTTCTTTATTCACTTGATTTCAGTTTAAAACGTGACATCTCTGGAAAGGAAAATGGAATAAAAATCGGCGGTCGTCAATTTCGGTTTCATTTTTATGGTTTTTCAGTTTAACGTGAATCAGGAAAACAGGATTGGAAACAAAGAGTGTCACGAGTTTATTACGAGACTCCTATAATTTAGAAACACGAGATACGTCAGGAGTAGCTCTGGAGTAGGTCTTAGTTGCGGGTTGAAAAAGCTTACCTTTTATAGGATTTGTACGTAGTTCAGTAAAAATGGGAGTGAACAATACGCTGGTGTTCTAAAAATAGACTAATGCTTCAACAGTGCTCTCAAGCGCGCCCTGACAAGTGTCGGAGGGCGTCTAGTTACACGTGACCACGGAAATTGTGTATTTAAACACTCGACTTTCGCTTTCGATGGAACTTGCATCTTGTAAGGTCACTGATGCTGAACTCACTCGACATGGATCATCCACGACAGAAAGCTAGCCTGCCTTTTTCCATTGAAAATATTTTAAGGGACGATTTTCCGCATCCACGAAGGGCAAACGCAGTAGAACTGCCAAGTTTTGAACGATGGCCAAGCGCCCCTGTTTATAGGTACTACGCAGTTCGGTACAGTCCTGTGTTCATGAAATATTTACCTCATATGAGCCGAGTGGGAGGGAGACTTCATCGTGTAAATGGACAAAATGAAGATGTCTTACCGTTATACGCGGAAAAGATTGAACGCGATCGGTTATGCTGCGAGGACGAAGGCAATAAACTGAATTATGATGGTAAGCCATTTTATTTAACATTCTCAGTTCCAGCAACACTTGATTTTAAAATAGTTTCAACGATTTTAAAATAGGACTTTTCTAATCAAAACATACAAAAATAACAATTTTTACCTGCATTTCCGTCATCGGAATATATAATTGTTCTATGCTGTCGAGATTTAGCGCAATTGCGCTGAAACGTGTTTATTATTGATGAAATATACTGATATGAGCTTTATTTAAGGAAATATCAAAATACAATAAGTTTTGATTTGTTTAAGCGTAGTGTGCGTGAATTCGAGGGAACAAAGGAATAAAAAAATTCTCCGCATTGTTTTTTTTGAGAGACTCTTCTCATGCCGTTGCGTGTTTAAGACAAGTCACGCTTTAAAAGCACGTACTTAGCCTGAGTATTCCTTGGAATTCCAGTATTCTTTCAACCTGTTTACTAGTTTTTCTAGTTCTTAGTTACGTCAGATTACATTTTAAAACTACTTTCTCGTAAGCTTTTCGAACATTATTGACATTGGATGGGTCAGGCGCAATGGTATTATAGATACAAACACTGCTCTGTGTTGCTCTTTCATGACTTTTAAAAACCAAAAAAAGGAAAAACAGCGCCACAGGAAAAATAGAACGATCCAGCGAAAAAATCTTCTACGGATCCAGAATTTCGAAAAAAAAAAAAACAGTTAGAGCTTCTTTCATTTGGCAAACCTATTCATACTCCCTTGTTTTCTTCATAAATCGTGAAAAAAAGAAAAAGAAAGAAAGAAAGAAAAAGAAACTGAGAAAAAAATAGGGTAGACGTTGGTATCCGCAGATAATAGAAGTCAGACATACCCGAATCCGGACTTGAAGGCTCTGACTTCTACCAAGGTAGGAGGAAATTAACTAGTTGTTTTCATCAGTATAATCAGCTTTTTTACTAAAATTTTGTTTAAAAGATAGAGTTATTTTGGTTACAATCGGAGAGGCAGTTATGCTACAATTAAGCACCGGTGAAAACTTCTAAAGGTCGTACTAAGACATAATTAGATAACTATGTTGGCAAAATAAAAGCAATATCGTTTTACCGAAAATTAGTAAAAGAAGATATTTCCAGGTATAAGAGAAACCTACCCTGGGGTTAATAGGACAACTCAAATTGTGAGGTCAGTATCAATGTTAAGTGACTTGTTAATCAAATTCATATGTTTTTAACTAACTCTGCATAGCACGCAACGTAACGAAAGTTTGTTTTCGGTCAAGGAAGCCAATTATACAAAACATACGAGGCTTTTTCTTTCTTGTTGTGTTAACGTTGTAGCAAATTAAGTAAAAAAAAATTAAATTAAAAAAAAATAGAATAAAATAAACGAGGTTTATGATGAAACATGTATTTCGTTGCGAATATTGAATTCCTTCGTCTCAGCCGAATTTTCCTCTTTGAATGTATCAAATTCTGCCTGCTTGCTGTCGTTATTCTCAATGTTCCGTGGAGGAAATACTTGTGCGGAAAATTTGAAGGGCCAATTGTTTTTCATTTTTCAGTTTAGGTTTATAAGGATTTCATTTAAGCTGATTATCGTCCTTTTTCCTTGTGAAAACGATCGTGAGAAGTTTTGATCAATATCTTACTTAAAAGGTCACTCTTACAATTCATGTGATGCGCAGTTTTCGGTTAAACCCGCTTTGTATGGGAAGACAGTAAGAAGTGCCACTCAGAAGGGGTCTCGGTTTTTTCAAAAGAATAGCCAGCAATGAGGAAATCACGACCCAAAAAATAACAAAACAGGTTTTGGTAAATGTTCATTCCGCTTGATTATCGAAGTCAACCGGCGCGGGAGAAAGCACCCTTTCCATTTTTTCAAACTTCTGGCATACAAACTTATTACAGGGCCCGATTTTACTCTGGACCGTCGTGAATTGAAAGACAGCGTCTTTCAAGTTTGGACTCGATGATCAACTCGATCGAGCATTAATTGCTGAAGCCATTAGCAGTAACAATACCTTTAGTCCTGTTATTTTATATGAAACGCTTACTCACTTTGTCAAAAAAGTGTGTTTCGTGAATCACTTGTTTTGGATTAACCACAGAGCGACAATCTAAGCCTTTGACCGGCGACACCAAATGTCCTCATCAAAATATCGAGTTAATACCCGACTTTGAAAATAACACAGTATTTACAATATGTACTTATATACTGGCCTGCTGCATTTATGTCTGCTTGCACGGACTTGAACTGAGGTTTCTAAAACGAACTATGATCTAAATTGTCATTCAGAGCGGCCAAAGTTCCTACGATGAGAGGATCTCGGTCAAAGTTCTGCATCAGGCGTGGCCGCACAAGTTATCCATTTATACTGTCAGTAAAAGATACGATTATAAATGTAAAAGAAGATGAAGGCTAAATTGCTATTCTTACAAATATCAGTTTGATTCGTTGTTGAGTATCTCAAGTGTTTGTTTGGCTATATAGTGGCTTCTGAGAACCTAATAATCTTCTTCAGTATTAGTCGGTCGTCAAGCGCACATGGTTCTATGCACGATAAAACTGAATACTCTAAGTTGTCGGCTAAGAAGTGTCTCATGAGTGACCTCATAACGAAGAAATAGAGGCTTAAAACTTTACCTCGTGAAAATATTCATGATAACGCGTTCAAAGCGGTAGTTTCCTTTTCTCAAATTTCTTTTTCAAAATCTCAAATTTAAAACGCTTATGATAAATCCTTAAAGCGCGTGCACTGCTCATGAACTTATGCAAAGAGAAGTTACTACAAATTACATTCTCAGATAATATAACCTCTTTTTGGTATTCAAGGAGCTGTGTTCAAATTTTCTTTTTCGAGTGGTTCTCTAAAAGATGAGCTTAAAATTTTGAAGTTGCTTGCTGAATAAAACAGATTAAGTACTGTTTTCAATAATGTTTCTATCGCAACAGTGAAACAACTTTTAGTAAGTTTTTTTTTTTTTTCAAGTTGGACTTTACACTGGGCAGGCACCTCCTTTTCCTGCCCTGAAACAGGAAAAACAGGCAAATTCCGCGTACGACTAAGGCTTCACTTTCGGGAAGATAGTACGCTCAAAATAAGTAAAATTAAAAATATCAAATTTTGTTGGGGGCATAAACAAAGTCACATTTTGTACTAGACCTTATAATTAATGCTAAAAACGTTTCGTTTGACTGGTTTTTAGGATACACTGCACGTAACTTTATTGATTTATACACACCATAGCACACAACTCAGTGTTCGACTCGAGAAGTCAAAAGTTGGAAACTGAATAAATGCATTTTTAAAGTTAAAAAATGCATCATGAATTTTCTATATGTTCAGAAATAGATGAACTTTATGGGTCTTTTTACCAAAGAAAGAAATAAAACGAAAGAGAACGACAAAAAAGGGTGGACAATAAGAAAACTGGACTACAAATCTGGGACATACAAGACAACCGATACAAGAAATTGGTTTCCATTTTTTCCTTTTCATCATTAAGAAGGCGTTGTTCGCTCAGTTATTTGACAGTATGTCATCAACTGTTTGTGATGGCCACTGAAAACTAAGGAGGAACTCATTTAAATCACAATAGACATGTTTCATCTGTAACTTATACATATGATTCACTTAATATATATCCAAATCGATCCATCTTGTTTTTGTGTTGTTGGCTGCAGAATAAAGTTTTTAAGTATTGATCTTGTAGTGTGTGAGCTAAGTAATACTGTCCCATCTTTGTTTTTTGCCATTAACCAATTTGAGAAGTTCCTATTGTTACTCATTATTTGCTTAAAAAAGCGTTTTTTTCATCTAAGGACAAAATACGTCACACAGTGGGAGAAACATAGCTTTGCTAATTTTTGTTATACAATGTTTCAAAGGAAAAAATTAGCGTGGTTCACTTAGCTCTCACAGTGACATATTGACTTTCAACAATGATATCTTGATACTTGAACAGATTCAAGTGCGTCATATTGAATTAAGTTCAATTATGTATCACGGTATCAAATCAAGGACATTTTGTTTTGATCTATTTTGGCCTTCATCTTTAAACTGGTCAAAAAAGGCAACAAAGGGACTTAACTGACAATTACGTTAGTAGACATAGTACGTTATTGAAATCAAACTGATTGGTTGTGGGGGTCCTTGTTTTCGTAGCACGGCAACTGATAAAGGATTGAACGGCAACGTGGTACGGTATAAACGATCGCGATATATTGTGACAACTTAAGTTACGCATCACGAAAACAAATGTGTTGTTGGTGAGGTCCACGACATCCCAAATACATATAATGACCTCGTTTTCGTCTTGAATTCATCTCAGTACCGTTTTAAATGATTTTTGTATTTCTTTTTCTAGATGAAAGAGACAAAAAGCAAAAGAAGGAAGGCAATGCAAAAGAAACGTGTCTGACTGAAAATGGCCCAAAACGGAAGCGGCGAAATCGCAGCCATTTCACCCAGCGTCAGCTTCAATATCTGGAGAAGATATTTTCCCGCCAACAGTATCTGACACGCGACGAACGCGCCTTATTAGCTAGGGGACTGGAAATGACGGAGCTGCAGATAAGAAATTGGTTTCAAAACCAGCGATATCAGAGAAAACATCGTGCGAACGAAAACAGGAAAGCTGACGAAAAACCGGACTCTTCAACTTGCGTAAAGAGTGAAGCGTGAACAGTTTTATTTTCACGCAATAAAAACACTTACGTTGATGAATGCGTGGTCTGCAAATACTGTTTAAGATTCAGCAGCTGAATAAAATGACGCATTCAATATTCAGCAAGCACGAACAAAAGGTGTTTTACTTTGAACAACACGAAAACAAAAGACCGTTTAGTTTTCATCAATGAGGAAATCAGTAACAGCTTTAACATGTGGAACTTATCCTTCGGGACCACAATACGCTCATATGAGAAAGATAACAAACGCCTTTTTATTAGAAACACTGCGACTGAGGAATTACCGCTTATGATGAAACATACAAATTCAATAAGAAAAGAGAAACTATATGAACAAAGGATTTCTATTGTAGCTCAAAGGTGTGGTTGAAAAGAGTTAATTTATTACTGAAATCATATATTACAAATGTTAAGCCTGAGTGCATTTACGGACAAGAAAAGAGGAAGAATCTAGAAGAGAAAAGAGTACGCAGCTTCTCATAGGAGCTCCGCTCAGTTTAATGAATCATTCGATCGTTCGGCTGGTGCAACAAAAACTGACACCACCAAAAGAGAATATAGTTTTACAAGTAGCAAAACTCTAAAGAAATTTATATAATGTTAAAGTTAGAATTGCAGAATTAAATTTATTTATTTATTACGTATTTAACGTTATTTTCGTAATTGTATGGTTTCTTTTGTTGTTTTAATTGATTGCTTCATAGATTATCATCACAATTATAGCTGAGTTCATATATGATCGTTTTGAGGGATTGCAAAGGAGTGCCAGGAAGTTCAGTCAGTCGAACACAATTGCTCAGTTTCTGACGGCGGTGTTGCGGATGCGCAAGTTTTCGAAAACAAAAGACATCAACTGAAAAACTTTATCCTAATACAATAGCTTTATGTCAGCCCATTCCGGAACACCCATAACGCCTAAGAAAGCTTTTAATATGTCCTTGTGGTGAGAGATAAAAGTGAAACGAATCTTTGTTCAATTGCTCTTCCGCGTCCCTCGGCATTGTATGAAAACATCCGGGCTCAGCCTCGCGACAAAAGAGGCCGTTGTTTAATAACTATTTTTACTCACCAGAAATTAAAAGAGTTGAAGTCTTATGGGTATTCGAGTTCTTGAGGGGAACTTAACACTTCGTACGCGCGACCAACCGTTGGCATAAAGTACTGCCCGTGGACATTCTCGAGTCATTCTTGTTAAATTTTTTCAGGGTTAAGAGGAGGTAGTTGAGAGTGAAAAAGAAACCAGTGAGTCCATGAGTAAGGGCTCGAAGCGGATCATCTCTAGTCCAACGAAATTCACTGATTCTGTTGTTTGTCTTTAAGAAGTCGTTGAAGAGGAACGGTGTATATTGTGTGAGGCCCAACAATTTTAAATTCAAGCTGACAATCAAGATAGGCAACTACTCAGTTTAAAAACTTTGAGTAGATCCCGAACGATAAAGCTTGTGTTTGGATTTCAAATTGATTTCGGATCTCTTAGTTATATCCGTGACTAAAGCCTTTGACTGAATTTGGAAGTAAAAGGACAAAAACGATTAAGCTTGATGCAATTTTTCTACGTAATAAAAACGTGATACCTTCATAGCCTCATAGACTTCTCCATCTGTAACGTGTACCTAGTCAAGTCTATCTGGCAAACTAAAACAGAAATCCATTCTTGGATGATTCTGAGAGGGTTATTCAGTTTAGAAAAGGAGAGGCATAGTCCCTGTCAGTTGTGTTAGTGCTGAGACTACATAATCATTTGCGTGATACCCGTTGGTAATAATCACGAGCGGAAGTGTTTTTTCAAGTTTACAAAACAGGGTGAAGCCAATTGAATTTTTCACTTGATAAAACACGAATTGACTCTAGTCTGTTCATTTTACAACAACCGACACTCTGGGATATTTTTCAGTGGAAAAAGGAGGTAAAGTTCGACTGTGCTTATATCAGATTTTAGAAACTCATAGTCCTTCATGAATTATGAATTTACATCTTAGATTGTATTGGCTGTTGATATAAATTTAGTTGGAGAGTTTAAGATTAAATTATACAGGTTTACTAAACGAGAAAAACACTGAACAATGAGATATCCTGTGTTCCATGAAATAATCAAATGCCATGGGGGACTAACAATTGATTAGTGAAAAGATTAAGTGGAAAAAGGCGTGACCTCTTCATTTTTTTGGCACAAAAGACACAATAAAGAATAGTACGATTTTAGAAACCTGTATTTAAAAACCTGTATTTAAACTAAGGGGCTATTCATGACAGACCTTCTTTTTAACTGCTCGAGATGCTATCGAAGCGCTGCATTGCTTCTGAGTTCTTCAGTTTCTTTCCTAAAACCTGCATTTCTCGACCAGCCCTGAACGTTCCTTTCTGCGATGTAATCTTTGTAGACCTTTGTAGGGTTGTCGTTTCTTTTTGCATGACAGTTGACACTAGAGTAGACTTCAGGCCTGTTTACAAGGAGGTGGGGGACCCAAGATAGGTGAGGTAACATGTGGCAGGTCACCCAAACCATCATGTAAACGTGATCAAATTAAAATGAGAGATTATATGGACAGGCGGGTAACCCCACCTTGGTGGGCTACCTCACCTACCTGAGGTCCCCCTCCTCCATGTAAACAGGCCCTTAAATTTTCCGAGTACAAAGCTGAGACTAGTCAAGAATTCGAAATCAAAATCCCTACTTTAATACCACTCATAAAGAAAAAGCATGCTGGCAACCCGTTGGCTAAACTTCTTGTTACAAACGTTTGAGCCTATCTTAGTTCCGGATTTCAGCTTATAGCGATGCCAGCCGCCAGCTTCAGGGTTTCAGTCTAGTCAAGTAAATTTATTAATACACTTTGCTTACAAGGCTATGGTTACAGATATAGGGCTGTTTGAAGATTATTCTGAATTTTTAGAAATTAAAAGTAATAGTCGAGAACTGTTGTAGGTTCGAATTCGTTTTCAGAAGGGACCGACGTAGTCATTCAGTCGAATAAAAAAACTCTTTTTCTATCATGAATCAGTGATAGTACGTAATATGAGGACTTGTGTTTAAACATAAAAATACTCAACTAAATAGCGCGTAAGTTAAGCCGAGTACTACAAAGAGTTACACCAGATTAACCAAATTTTTGAAGGTGTAAATTGGTCTCTCCGTCGACACAGCGCCGCCCTTTACTGTAGGCTCCGCACGAAATTCAAACGAGGATTATAACTATAGGGCATTAATCAGGGGCACCCAACGAGAATATAGTTCAAAACTACTTAAACATAGCATAGTTAAACGTATTTTAGTATTTAAACGGTAGATATAGGCATTTATATTTTTATCCCCTAAAAGTTGTTCACCTGTTCGGATTTCCTAGCTGAAAGTCTAGTGATCCGAACATTATTGGGATCAAAATTTACCCATTCGAAAATTTCAGCCAGAAAAAAGGCTCCCGAGAATTCTAGGTGACCTTTTTAGGGTAAAATCCTTTTAAAATAGGCAATTATACCATTTTGTAGATGTTCGAAAATCCTAGGAGGGGCAGCCAAGCAAGAAATTTTACAACAAATGTCAGTGTTTCGAAAATTCTAGATCTCAAATCGTCTTCCGAACAGATATTTTCCCGAAAGTTGACGTTGGGTGCCCCTGATTAATGAGGCTTAAAACCCTCAAAACAACTGCTCGTTAGAACACTGTTCATATCATTCAACGTTACTTTCAGGTAACTGACTAACTTCAAATCTGACTGAACTGGCATACTCTTTGTTGAAGACTCAAAAGCGCTGGGCTCGTGTGAAAATGCAAAAGAGAGACTGCAATGAGCGTACGTGACTGGTTTTTCCTATTCGGTGAGTTCAAGGAACTTAAGTGTCAAAGATGATTACACTCAAGGCTCAACAAATGAGTTAGCTCTTACCCCTTGGCTTAACTATTCCGGTGAATTGCACATACTTGACTTAAGAGGCTATAACAGTGGGTGTCAGACACTGCGGCGGGATCTGATTGAAATGGGCACATGCCGCTAAAGCCTTAGAGTGATACGAGGCTATTTTACATGATAACTCTACCAGTCTTTCCTAATAAACTGAAGGACACACTTAACTCTTTCAAGCTGGATAGTTTCCAAAGTAACAAGGCAAATTATTTTGTTTTGTAAAATACTGAAGCTAAAATTAATAGGAAGGAAGGTAATGCGCTTTAGCTTTCATTTGAATGGTAGCACGTAAGGATTTCATGCACAGACTCAAAAGTTACGACTTCCTTGTGCAGCATAATAAACAGTACCACAGGAAAGTACTGCTCAGTAGCTTTCACTTGAGTGGCCACATTCTATGATCTTACGGCTAGGCAGAGAATCATCATTTACAGCGTAACAAATCGAGAGCACTACTGCTCAGCCGTTTAGTTGGTTACACTTTTGGATTTTAACCACGAACTTAAAAATTAGAACTTCCTTGTAAAACCGCATAAAGAATAATATATCACAGGAAAGAACTGCTCAGTAGCTATCATGTGAAGCTAAAGGTCACTGCTGACAATACGATTTCAATCTCAGACTTGAAACCTCCATCCACAGAAAGCATCCGGCAAGCAGTGCCATCAATGAATCCTAAGTGAAGAGTGTCAAGACATACATTCAATTGTGGCTCTGAGTGTAAAAGGGTGGGGAGTATTTTCCAAGACTAAGCCAGGATTAGCGCAAACTTAATTGGATTCAATTCTGAGCAATTAAACTCTTTGCCTACCTTTGCTTTGATGTTTGCTGGACGGTCTTAAAAGATAATTTAAATCAGTGGAGGAAATTATACTCGGAATGCAGGGACACGAATTAAAATTAAAGTTCTCGATAATCGTTTACTTCGGAATTTTGCAGTTTTATGGTAGCATTTAGCACGACATAAAATGCAAGATAAAAACGGATGTTTAATATTTCAGCATATACTCACCAATAACAAAGATCATCGTTATTTTTTCAGTGAAAAAAGTTACCAAGACAGATGTTTTGTTATTAAAAATCACAAAAATTAATGGATGGTCTGAGAATTCACGAGTTGACGACAATAGGACTTCGAGGGTCATCACATGAAAGTAGTAATCCTTTTAGATATTGAAGACTTGAGATAAGATACTTTTTCACTAAGAATATTATGAACGAACTCACGGCAAAGTGGAAAAGTTTATTTCCGACGTGCACTCGTGGCATCGTTGCGTACTCATGCTTTGACTTGAGATTGTAAAAAAAAAAAACTTTGAAAGAGTTCACTACTAACGAAAAAGTTCTGATACAAATGATGATAAATTCTACGTAAGCAGAATTTTGTTTTTGTTCTATGACGTACTAAATGGCAACTTCAACGTAGTATTCTCTCTCTGTTGGCTTCTCATTAGAGGGATCTACTGACAGATGCTGAAACAGAGCTTCATTTCCAGACTCTTTTGTCACTTGTTATAACATATTTCTCAAAATATTGTTTAAGAACTTTAAAAAAAGTTAATGATATAGCTTAGAAAGTCTATTGTTTCCCAGGTAACATAGATTGTATATTCTTTTCTAGCGTCAGCTCCAATATATGGGGTCCTGAGATATTTTTCCGTCAATTTTCTTTTCGCACGCGACTAACCTCAGTGCACGCGATGTGAGCACGGTACAGACTGAACGATGTAATCTAAGAGTAAGGCATCAGATATCAAGGATTGTTAAAAGTATTTTTTTCTTAACAACAAAAATCAAACACCCCAAAAAAGCTGCCTGATTTTTTGCGTGTTCAGTTTTTTCATGACTGGAGTATAAAGTTATTCTACCTAGTGTTCAAGAGGATATTTGGCTTAACATTACGGGCGTTTCCGGTGGGGATATGAGATCACCCCTTGAGCAATGTCGATATGTTTATCCCACTTAAATCAAGACGTTTAACTGCAAGGATTTTTCTCTGTTGATGGAATTAACGTAATATTCAAGTACTAGCTTGTCATTTTTCTTTATTTCTGTTAAGCATTTATAATGTTAGCGGCATTTACAAAGTGTTTTAAGGTTATAACCTCTATTTTACGTGCGCATTCATCCTAAGCCTCAGAAGTGTATGCTGATAGCTCATATTCCTCTAATTGACAAACTCGTGAATTTTTTTATTGGTTTTAATTAAAACAACCTTAAAGCACTATAAAAACTTGGAAGGTTTGATACTAGGAAATGTTTATTTTATCCTAATTCTACAAGACAATGCAAGACGGTAACACAAAGTAGCACTCGACACGACTGGATACTTTTCACCCTCAGAAGACAACTAACTCTTTTGTATTGTCCAGTCCTAAGATGTATCAACAGACCCCAGTTAACAGTTTAACCAAGGTAGTTCTAACTTTTAAGAAACCCTAAACGGTGTCACCGTTCAAATGGAAGCTACTGAGTAGTACTTTCCTGTGTTACTGTTTATTATGCTGTACAAGGTGGTTCCAACTTTTGAGTCTGAGGATGAAATCCTAAAGTGTGACCATTCAAATGAAAGCTACTGAGCAGTAATTTCCTGTGGTGCTGTTTATTATGCTGTACAAGGTGGTTCTAACTTTTGAGTCTGTGGATGAAATCCTAAAGTGTGACCATTCAAATGAAAGCTACTGAGCAGTACTTTCCTGTGGTACTGTTTACTATGCTGTACAAGGTGGTGCTAACGTACGAGTCTGTAGATGAAATTCTAAAGTGTGACGTTTCAAATGAAAGCTACTGAGCGGTACATTCCTGTGGTACTGTTTATTATGCTGTACAAGGTGGTTCTATAAACTATTGAGTATATTCAAGTGGGCTATTCACATAAAAGCTCGCGACAAGAGCGACCCCTCGAGAGCAATCCCCTTATGCTACTGAGCAGAAGTTACCTCAAAGTACTGTGCTTTAGTCTCAGTTCAGTGCTGATCGATGATAAAGACAATGAACACTCAACTACAAATCAGAATTCGAACGGAACATTTTGCTATGGTTATACCAATCGGAAGCTGTATAACGGCGCGATTCAAGTCAGAATAGGCTGGTTTAGCAACAGAAAGGGAACGTCATTTGAAGACGTGAAAGCGCGCGGAAAGGACTAAACTCGACTTCGGGTGCCCAATTTGCCGCACAGCCATTGGTCAAGCCAATTGTTTGATTTGCGCGCGCCATCGTCAACTGAAGTTGCCGTTGTGTTGCTAAATCAGCCTAATCAGTAGTCGGGAACTTTATATGGGTTGAAAGAAAGCCTGCGAACGCAGCCGTATAATTTTTTGTGGTTGTATGCTCGGCTCTTCAAGGAGTGTGAAACAAAACGCCACCATCTGCTGTTCAAGCAGGCTAGCCAGTCGAAGGAAGGTTTTGTCTAATTTCAAGCATCACTACCGCGCTACCGTTCATAACGTGGATATTTCGCCTCGGGTTTTTGATTATAGCAGCGACAAGTTATCTTCCTGAATTAATTTTATTCAGTTAAAACCAATACTGATAGACTAGACAGTAAAGTAAATTATGATATGATAATATTCAAAATTTTTACCCTGAAATCCTTACATAGTTATCTGTCATCTAATTTCACTGATTTGACTGAATGTTTAAAACATAACTCTAAATAGAGTTATTTATGTACAACATATACAAAGGTATCTTTGATACTGTTATAATAAGTGTTTATGGAATATGCATTGCTATTACAGACAATTGCACAACAGTAATTGTCCCTCCGTTGTTTAAAGTGCTGTTTAATTTGTCTCTTGACGCATTAGTAAGGGAATTTAAATTGGCACTGACGTATCGGGCTCTTGCTGTTTATTGTCTTCGTTTGCACGATGTCGCCTTTGATATCTTCGGTTTTGAAACCAGTTTCTAATCTGAAGTTCCGTCATTTCCAGTCCCCTCGCCAACAGTGTTCTCTCGTCGCGTGTCAGATACTGTTGGCGGGAAAATATCTTCTCGAGATATTGAAGTTGACGCTGGGTAAAATGGCTACGATTTCTCCTTTTCCGCTTGGGCCCATTTTCGCTGAAACACTTTACTGACTTTTCCTGTATTAATTCTTTGTCGCTACCACTATCTGGAGATTAAAAAGAGAAGAAAGTTTATTAGCTTTTGTTACTTCAAAGTTCATTTACCATCTCTGATAAAACATTCGTGGCTTCTTTTAACTTGTAACATTTCACGGTAGTAGAAGAGTTTAATGAGGATTATCTCCAGTCGGCAAACTTTTTACTTTAAAAGTGAATGTTCTTTCCATTCTTATTAATATAATCTGAGTCTAATCATCGAAGTAGCTTAGTGGTAGCAAAATCTGGAGCAGGCTTGAAGACCTTTGCCAACTTTCACTAGAGTCTGTGGTTTAAATGCTTAGACTGTGACTACCATTCAAGGCTTCTAGTGTTTGTGTTGCCCTGTTCCAAGATATTTTCTCTGTAAAGATGAAATCCTTAATTAAGATTGGAGTTACAAAATTAAACTTTAATATTCTGTTGCTGAAGCCCCTTTGTTTCTCGTGATGATTTGGGTAGAGTGTGTCAATACAACGTACTCATTTTAAATAGTGTCGTTCGTGATCCGCACGTCGAAACTCGATTCGTTATCAGTGATACCAGTTAAAGAATCACCCACAAGACCTATATCGCTGTTGATTCGATCATGTCAACGTAGAATGAACTTAACACTCTCATACAATCTAAACGCAGAAAGGAAGTTACATTCCTTGCAATCAGACCTTATCATTCAGTATTAAGTTTGGGATGAAGAGAGATAACACATGTTATGTTTGAGGCAAAAAGAGACCGGCAAAAAGTGACATACATTTTAGATGTAGTGACCGACGAATTCATTGTCCCGTGTAGACAATGGGAAAATACCACTGTTTTTCTGTATACGTTATAGTCTGAATACCATTTAAATTTAGAACAAGTCTACCTTTGAGATGATGTGAGGGGAATAATATGATTTTCCGGAAGCTTTTCAATATAAATCGGCTTGACCTTTTTCTCTTAAAATTCTTAAAACTCTGAGATCTAATTATCTTAAGAACGGCCGTTTGATCAAGTGGACTGAGCGACTGGTAATCTGTCTCGCTCATGAGCGCATTTACAGTAACAAACTACGATGGTATGTCGTTTTTGTTTTAAAAGAAAGCATAAACGAACAAAATACTGTGAATGAATTCTCAAAAGCCACTATTCAAGCAAACAAACACTTAACCATTTCTTGCCAGGAGCCTATATAGTTAATGAAAACTGGATACTATTTTTTTCTCCGACAACCGCGAAAACGCCAACTACACACCCATCACTTAAACAATAGCTGAACAAAGCCGTCTTGAAGCTTTTAGCCGCAAGCTTCCGATAATTCTTTTACTAGGAATTCGGTGCCAGTCAATTAGCTATAAGTTCAGCCTATCCGTGAATCCGGACAGACTACAATCAGAAAAATTACTAAAGTGTGACCAATGATATATAAGAGCAATATTAGGCTATAGGTATACTGGTTATTTTTGCGTCAAGTCACGGTAGGTGTTGGAGATATTGGACGATAAACCTCGCCATTGTCGCCCGTTTTGTTAAATCTGTCACACCCAGTGTATGTCAAAACAACCGAGTGCACGGAATTCAAGTATGTTCCAAAACTGATCATATCAAATATTGGATACAAAAATTGAGCAATTGCATTTCTGTTTGCAATTAAAGAAATTTACAGCAACTATTTGATAACAATAATAAACCTTTTTTCGCCAATTTATCATCATATTGAGTTTTGTTTGTCCGCTTCCTCGGTAGTCGATCTGAACAAGCTAGAACGTGCAAAGCATTTTAAATGAAATGTTTATTTTAGTCTATTAACGGAAGCGTTTTTTCAACCACGGATAGGCAATTAAAAAGCGACAAAAATAGTACTATAAAAGCTTCTTGTCAAGTACACCTGGATTTAAGAGAGCAACAATATAACTCTAAAAGCGCCGGACAGCGAGAAAATCGACGGAATCAAACTTATATTTCATTCAAGTCTACGGGCTCACCAGATTTTAAAAATGCGTGAATTATCAAAAAAGTTAACATCATGGCGGATGTTTCGTTTGATGTCACAGCTTTAGAAAATGCTCTAAATTTAAGAAAGGAAAATTAAAAAGTCTTATAAACGAGGACTAAAAATTTCAAAATTAAAGGCACCTTTTTGAAGAGCAGAGTCGTGTTTCCAGATAGAAAGCGAAACTACACAAGCATCACAAAAGGTTTTTAACGCCATTAAAAATCGATGAGGTAATTACTTACTATAGAATCAATTTAGATAGTTTGACCACGTTTTATCGGTAGTCCCTGGAAAACGTAAAGAAATTTTTCTTTGTAAGAACAGAAAGCAATTTTTTGCATTATTTAAACGCTTTGAACCTATTCTTGCTCTTAAACGAATTAATTTTATTTAGTTTAATTAAAACATATATATACAAACTCACCATGATTGTCACTGTATGTTTCTTCATTCTTGCAGCTTATACAGTCATCATCAATAATTTTTGTTTGTTCAGCCAGGAAATGGTCGTTTTCTCCGTTCACCCGATGTAATCTTACTCCAACATTAAGTCTGTTTGTTGTTGGTAGATACTTCATAAACATGGGGCCATATGGCACAGCGTAACATGTATAAGCCGGCGAGGTCGGCCAACATTCGGCCGCAAAATACGTTTCTCGCGATTCCACATTAGTGTTTGTTCTTCGCGAGTGACAAAAATCATCCCGCAAAATATTTTCTATGGAGAAGGAGAGACCAACCTTTTGACGAGTTATATTCATTTCTGCGTGAACAGTTTGTGACCTTGTAATATCCAAGCTCTGCTGGAAGTGAGAGCGGACACGTTTGCAAGGAGTCTTTTGTGCCGTCTTAGGATGTAGAGAGTACGCCCCGCCCCATTTGTGATCAACGGATGCCGTACTTAAGTACATGCTATTTAAGGAATAACGCGATATTGCGTATTCTTTTGACAAAGATAATCTGTATCGCTGTTGATTCGAAAATATTAAAATTCTATACAAGGAAATTACGAATTAAGTTTAAATTGACCGAACAATAAATCAATTGAGAATGAAGCGATCTAGACAGGGTATATCTTTTGGAGACACTTTGTCACGTATTAGGTATAAAAATTTAATCTATATTGCCTTGTCTTGGACAATTCCCTTTTTCCGCCATGTCGAGTTTCACTTTCGAGACGCCTACGGCAAAAAACCACAAAAGAAAAGTTCAAAAATGTGCTTTCAGTTTCTTAGAAAAATGAAGTTGTGGCGATAAGAAATTGTATCTCTCCAGGATTAAACATTTCATTTCAATTTTTTTATTTCCAAAAGTTTTATGCTCGAAGATGTCACGTGACTAGATAGACAAGAAATTGATATTATTCACCGGCTAAGGATTCCCGGAATGTTTAATATCCCTTATCTTTTTTATGGATTACAATTTCCTATAGACAATGTTAAAAACTTCCCGCCTTAACTAATGCTGTTATCAAATAATAATCTATCCTTTGACCTTTATAAGTTGTTAATAATCCCGTTTGCCTATTAGAACTATGCTTAAAAATTTCCATTGTTTGAAATGAGCACCAGCTTCTTCGAAGCATTAACCTCTCGTGTAGCAGCGACTTGTCGCGCGACGGGACTTTCTCGGATAACGGCTTATTAGTCATCACTATTTCAATAAACAGAAAATTTCGACAATTTCGCAGGGAATGTAAATATATAAAGTTGATATTTATTTACCCAGCGGGAAATTCTTTTAAACGAATTTCAACGCCTACGAAGTATTCTAAAAATTACATTTGGAATATTTGTTCTTTTATTTTTGATCAAGTATGATCGGTTTCACATCAATACAGGCTTATTCACGGTTCGACACTATTAAGACGCCATGGAAATTAAATCAAAAACAGAGTCATTACGAAATAAAAGAAATTCACCCTCCAGTAATTTAAGCAGGTTTAAGTTAGGTTACGTAAATTGAAAGTCTTAATATGACCATTTCAACCTTAAAACACGATCAAGGAACTTAAGGAAAGAAAATGCTCACTCGTAACAGAGAAAATTGGCTAACTATAGGGTAAATGAACATAAAAGCTTTTAGAGTTTAAAGTTGTTTTCTTTGAGGCTGTTTACTTGGAGGGGGAGTTTATCTAGTGGGCGGAATCATTCCTAACGTCATAATAGTTTTGTCGTGATTTAAGTTCGATATGAAAGGGGTTGTACAGCATAGTTGGTACAAGCGAAAGGATCCGTTCTAGGCGAAATACACAGAGGAACATCTCAACGCCAGTAAGATCTTAGCACATGTAAATAGCCTTATTTCGGGATATTCCTGAACCAGGGATAACGACACTGGCGAGAAGGCGGGTACGGTTTAAGCCTCTTTAATGGCAAACAATTACGTTATAAGATAAGAACATGCTCATTCTGGCGATCCTTTTGCCGACAATACTGTTCGTGACTGTTTAATTGCTGTTTCAAAACTCTTCGGGACAGTTATTTAAACGAAGTCCCGCTAACTTAGAACGCGGTTTCAGAAATCTTTGGACCACAAGATCTCTTTATTTAGTAGGCTATTTCAAAAAGACAAATTCTTTTCTAGTCTACGCCAGTATGCTTTCATGAAACTGTTCACGATAAATGGTGTTTATCTAAAAGCGTTCGGCAAACTAAAAATGGCGGTTTTGTTAAACACTGGATAAACTACGTTTAAATAACTGGCCCTTTAAGTCCGAAGGAGGTAATCAGTATTCTTGAAGTTTGCCAGCAGCCGCCACTTAAATGAGGACTACAAATTAAAGGACCAATTTCGTCTGGAACGGAATGAACCTGAAAAGTCAAAGTGTCAAAGTACTTGCTCGGTACCGATCGACTGACTACACTGCTACTGAGTTACCATCAAACCGCTAGTCTTTCACGTAGCCCGGATGCCAGTGGAATGGACGACCCCGCATACAGTGGGAGACGTGCAGTGTCCACTTTAAAGTAATATTTGTGCGCTAAATGCATTTCGCACTTAAATTTAAACCTGCTTATTTTTCCCTTCTGAATAAGGTCTTCCTATGTACATGTAAACAGTCCCGGCCACAGTCTACTAAGTTTTTGAAGCAACCTTACAGTTTTCAAGAACGCAAAATGTTACAACAATATTAAGAAATATTTAAAATATTAAAATAACCTCATTAAAAGCAGGATTTTCTAAAATTATAATTCAGTTGGATGTTCTGTGGTTCAGCTCGACCTTTTGTTCGAGAACAAACCCGCGGTCGGAGTCTCGCCCAGCGTGAATTCCATCCATGGATGTGGGAAGTCGTAAAAATAACTATCCAGGAACGATGAGTAAAAATTCGTTGAAGGAAGTCCTCGTAGATCACACGTTCAACAACGAAGTTGCACGGCATTTCCCTGAATTCCCATGAAGGTTAATCGCTCGAGGGGAAACAAATGCAATTTATGGTTTGAAAATGTTTCGGTAGTGAAAGCGGAAAAATTCCTCGGAGGGGAATTTTAACCAAGCCAATAATGAGAAAACAAAGCCTAGATTAATTATGAGAGAAAGGCTGCACGTAATGAAAGTAAAAAAAATAATTTTCAGAGATGGGATGCTTTCCAAAGAATATGTGCAGTTGCTGGGTTTAGAGAGTGAATGAAAGCGGAAACGTTCTCAACGTGTAACTAGAGAAACTTGGTAAGCCCAGCTTTCCTTGGCCGAGCTGAAGGGAACGAACATGTACCGAAGTCACGTGTTGGCATTTACATCAGTAGCATAGAAAACGGACTCGCGATCGTTAAAAGGCGGCTTTAAAGCTTTAATTTATTTAAAACGTAACTGACTCAGTCAGGTGAGATTTCATTGAAGTTAGAACCACCTAACTAGAACTGACGAAAGTACTACAGGAAATTATTGCTCAATAGCTTTCATTTTGAGTGACGCACTTGAGATTCGTTGTCTACAGATCATTACACGATCATCTTATACACCGCTACAATTAGTGAAACAGCACCATAAGCGAAAAACTAGTAGAATTTTACGACTAACATGCCACAAAGAAAGATTTAGAACGAGAGTACTTTGAAATCAGTTTTGACTGTACATTAAGAGCTCTCAGGAAACAGGCTTGAAATAGACTAAAGATGCTTTTTATATATCTATAAGTACTTACGTACTGAAAGAGTCCATGTTCAGTGAAGGCTAATACATTTAATTTCTTTGGGTTTTCTTGGACCTGCTGATATGTAACAAACCAACAGGAAGTTTATACTGAAGAAAGGAGGTTTTATCGCTTTACCAGGCTTCTTTTTTCCTTTCCGCATAACCCTGCACTCGAAAAAACACTGGGTGAAGCAGCAGCAAGTCTGCTTAACAGCCGTTCTACTTTATACGCACCGGTCCCCTTTTAGTCCTAAACAGTTACTCAGCGATTTTGCAAGGTATAAACGGTTCTTAATGGAAATACCGCTAACTATTGTGAACCTAGATTAGTCTAGAATTGTTCCCAGTAGATATTGTCTTATTAACGTTAAAACTAGAGAGAAAAGCACTTGACATGTACAGTTTACAATCGAGATGACGAAACTCCTGTATTTTGAAGCAAAACGAGAAGCAACCACTGAGATTTTGTTCTGGTAGTCTTTTGTTTTGAGAAATGTCACCTTATTGTCGATCTTGCTATATCTAAGAAAATGACTTCTTATTTTCACAGTCCGATTATGTAATGTTTAAGACCTGGGCTTTAGTAATCTTGTGATACTTTGAGATGGCGCCAGGTTAGTTCAAAAACACCCTAGCTATTTAATCCAACATCAGCGTGAACCTAGGGTGACCTTCAAAAAAGGATGCTTTTCAGTATCAGGCAAAATACCTCCACAAAAATCTGCCGACTTTTAATCACGGAAAACAAAATAACTCATTGGTTTTAATTAGTATTACCTAGTTCTTTGTCGGGTACGGCTTCTAAGTGGAAGACTGAGAGCATAAGTTACCGATTAAACGTTCCTCATTTTCCTCAAAAGCTCTTAACAAAAATAGCATGTGCCAACTGTTTTTCTTATTGCCTAAGAGAAAAATTGGCACTTCTGAGTGTCAAATACAATATATGTTTTGCCGATATGAAGAAATTGCTTGAAATAGAGGTCCCCTCATGAAACTGAGATCGATCTCAGTATAGGTAAGAGCCCAAGTGTTTTCCATTTGAAAAGTTCAGTTTACATATATCAGCTTAGGTTTCTTCATACTCAGTTGATTCCGCTGCTACTTATTGACAGTCATAAACATTCTTTTAATCTCCGGCTTAGTGGGGTTTAAAGAGGAAAATTGGAAAATAAATCAAAACAAGAGGGCCATTTATACGAGGAAAAATAAGACGCGTCGTTCATTAGACGCGTCCTAAATAAGACGCAAACTTTCCGGTATAAACGGCCCATTAAGATGCGACTCAGCAAAGACGCGTCTTATCGAAGAAGAGGTGTTAGGGGCTGTTCTTAGATGAGACGCGCCTTAGCTAAATTTTGAACGAAATGTGCTGTTTATACTGGATAGTTTGAGTCTTATTTGGGACGCGTCCTGCCGTAAGACGCGTTTTATTTTTCCTGGTTTAAACGGCCCTAATATGTCTGTGTTTTTGTAACTCCATTCAGAAAGAACATGAAGATGTTTCATTTGAATAGTGCATGGTATACGATGATAAGACAGCAAAAAGTGGCAAAAAATGGGCAAATATATCAGTAGAGTAAGTGAATTGCTTTGACCCTGGCCCCACTGTAGAAGCTTGAAGTACATCTAAGTACTTAAACATCTGAATTTAACTTCTTGGGTCCGAGCCAAGTTCAAAATTGCAAAGAAAGTTTTATTTTTGTAAAATATTGATAGGGCGGATAGAAACCGCTCTTTGGTAGCTTTAACTCTTTTGAACAGTCATATGCTACATATAATTAATGATCATACCGGTTTTCATACCCACAGACTAGAAACATTTGAATGGTCACACTTCAGGATTTCATCCGCGGACTCAAAAGTTAGGAACACCTTGTACAGTATGATAAACAGTGCCACAGGAAAGTACTGTTCAGGAGCTTTCATTTGAACGTTCACACTTCAGGATTTTATCCACAGATTCAAAAGTTAGAACCACCTTGTACAGCATAATAAACACTAACACAGGAAAGTACTGCTCAGTAGCTTTCATTTGAATGGTCACACTTTAGGATTTCATCCACAGACTCAAAAGTTAGAATCACCTTGCACAGCTCAATAAACAGTACCACAGGAAAGTACTGCTCAGTAGCTTTCATTTGAGTGGTCACATTTTAGAAAGTGTAACCAAGTCAGAACCACCCAGTACAGCATCAGTAATACTCGGCGGCATGAAATACATCCTTGGATTTCCTCCACAGACCTGGCAAAACAGGAGTTAAAGGACTGTTTGAGCTCAGTATGGCTTTCATTTGAAGGGCACACTCAGTTTGCACTTGAGTCGTACTATGGAAGAAAATGAAAATGCTTTCTTGTCATTCGCTCTGTGGTGCGGCATCCTAGCTCCCGTCCTCATTTCAAACCTCATGTTTTGCAGTTACTTCAAAAGCAGAACAACGTATACAGTTTAGTCTTATATAATCAAGGAAAGAGTTGGGATTTGAGGACATTCCTAGTTTAAAGAGATTGTTTCGAAAACGTTATTTCTCTACGATGTAGTATATTATCTTGAACACGATCAGTAGTTGAATATTTTTCCATGCTGTGACTTGTGGGTTAAGCCGGCATTTTAAGAAAGACGCATAAGAAAGTGCGAGCCGATGATTTCAAATCAATGACATTATAAATAATTTTGTTTACTGTAACTGTATTATCAGCTGTATTATTGTGTTGCTCTTTTTAAGGGGCAGTATATATATCACCAGATTTCTGCCGAGTTTTTGTGTAAACTGCGACTGCGTAAAATAATGCACAAAATGGTCTTTGAACAAGAATTTAGTCATGACATTGTCCAATTAAGATAACAGGAAAACTGGCTTGGAAACGTCATTCAAGTAATATATCAACCATGAGACGCAGTGTTTCATCACCAGATGAAACACTGAGAGTAGAGTTGAAAGTACCAAGGGCAGCGGAATATTTTTGACGAACTTCGAGATGATTCATCCGGTGATGAAACACTGTGTCGAATGCTTGATATTACTTCTCAAACAGAATGATTTTAGAAGGAGAAATTAAGGATGCAAAAATGACCAGGTTTTTCATCTGATTTCCAAACACTCATCAAACATTTTAAATTTCTTTTGGATTTTCTTTATGAATTATTCATGAGTTTGAGAAGCCTTAGTCCACTTCGTTTGTTGATACATGTCCTCAACCAAAAACACTTTTAAACAGTCGTTTAGATGTTCTAATAAAAGTAACCTTTGCCAAATTTAGGCCACTCTTGGGAAATCATATATTGATAAAATATACTTCCGTTGGGTTCAGCTTCATCCCTGCAAGTAGCAATGTTCGGTGACAGTGCGAGTTTAGCAAAAAGAAAGAAGACAACTCGTGAGAAACACTGATTGTTTTTCACCTCGCTCTATTTTTCCAAAACCTAAAAACACTGTTAACAGCCAGTTATAATGTAGACAACAATACACTGAAACGCTTTGTAAGCTATATAAAACAATATTTCTAGAGCACTTTTAAAGTACAATCATGTCGTCTATTGTTAAATATGCTAACTTCGTTGTATTATCTCGTTTGAAATCATGTATACCCCATAAATAATACAATATAAATAATGTTGGTGAAAAATACTGAGGAGGTCAAAGTATAGTTGCACGCGTTCTGGATGTTTACTTTTAACCTCTTAGAAAATATAATAAAATTCATTTTTCAATTCTTCCACGTTTCTTTGTTTTTAGTTTTCTCTTTTTAAGTCAACACACATCGCTTTATTTTTATGTTGATGCTCTTATTTAGCGTTTTCTTTCCTTCGCTTCAAAGGTCAGACCATAGGATTGCTTATAGTTCCATAGCAACCGACACACCATCGGCGAATATCGCCATGCACAGTCCTATTCTTATTTAAGTTGCTCGCTTTTTCTTTTTCCCTATAACATGGCTCTACCTTAAGCGTAACACCTTGAATTCTTAGAATTCTTTATATTTATAAATAAAATAATTATGTTTTCAATTTCTTGCTGGTACAAATTAAACATCGGCTTCTCCACACACTGAAGTATCCGGTTTTTCTGGTTGGTCCTCTTTGTCTGCTTTAGTGTCATTTGAAATTGCGCGATGTTTTTTCTGATATCTTTTGTTTTGAAACCAGTTTCTGATTTGAAGCTCAGTCATTTCCAGTCCCCTCGCCAACAGGGTTCTCTCGTCACGTGTCAGATACTGTTGGCGGGAAAATATTTTCTCCAGATATTGAAGTTGACGCTGTGTAAAATGGCTCCGAATTCGTCGCTTTCTTTGTAGGCTTTTTTCCTTTATGCACTTGTCCTGCTGTGGATGTTGTTTTCCTTTATCTTCTTCGATTTCATCTGAGAGGTGAAAAGAGGTTGTTAGAAGCTGTGCATTGATTATTTTTTATAAACAAGCTATACGATAATATTTATGATAGTGTTGCGGTCTGAAACCGATGTGTTTTCGTGCTGCTTTTTTTTTTCATTTCGACCGAACGGCCTTGCAATATGAAACATTGTCATTTCAATACTGTACAATGAACGTGGTCAAGTATCGATGAATCATATTATTGCCTAAACAGATTTCAGCCTCGATTGGCCCACTTTGACAAATACCATTCACTCAAAGATCAAGTGATCGAGAAATCATTCGTCTGACTCTAACTTACACTTCAAACGTGTGGTTCAAATTCTTTGGTGTTACCATTAAAATACAACTCCTTTGTTAAAACTTGTTAATAATACTAAGTAATTTTATTTCGTAAAATTGTACAAGAAAAAAATTCGAGTTTTGATAAATATGTTCTTCAATATTCGATTATCATGAGTCAAAGGCCAATGTTCAGGAACAGCTTCGCCCATCAGTGTTATTATGCTAGTCTTTTTTGTTACAATGACATAATGGCCGGAATTCAGAGTGCTGCAGGCAACAAAGTTTCGGTGACTGATAGTTAAAATTTAAACAAATGAAATAAGGCAGGCTAGAGAACCCTACGAACACACAATCTAAACTGTATTCGCTAACGTTTGTGGCAATGTTATGTTCGAACACAAATTGTCGAGAAGTTGATGCACGACACGTGCAGCTCGTGTGGAGAACTAAACTGAAACAGAATAACAAAATGTTCTACCCCTTAAATTTCACTTGCTTCCACTTTAAAGGATTTAATGATTTTTAAATTTTTCGAAATTGTCCGCTGAAGATGGTTGCCGGAAAATGTTGAAAACAAGAGCAAAATCAAAGTTAAGATGCTCCGAATAAACTATGTTTCGTATGGAACTTATCATAGTACTGAGGCACGTGAAAGAGTTTCAAAGGAATTTTTTTTTCGACCTTTCTGGAGTATCCTTTATTCTGTTCGATTTTTTCTTTTTTATACATGGGAAGTCAGGTAACAGTATGTACACAAAACAACACTAGACGAAGAAACGTTCGTTAATGCATGAAATAACCTTTGAACACCCGAGAAAGTCGTAAATGTGTTTTGCAAGGTGGAAGTACAAGTCTTAATCAATGGCTTTGGAATACTTTTTCTCATACATCCGTCAAAGTTTGAAAACACTGATACGTCGTTTGTCGCAGTCGACGTTCTTAGCATCTATTCTTGATAAAAGTCACACTAAAGCAGTTTTTATGTACTTTTGAAACAACTTTCAGCTAGGCTAGGCTAATCCAAGAAAATTTAATTTCCGTTCATACAAAAACTTCATTCAGAAGTTGAATAAGTGAGTATACTAATCTTGGTGACACTTTAAACTTTTTAAAATATGATCGCCATTCTTCCCATCTTTCGTTCTAACAAAGCATTGAACCCTGTAATTGCATCGATAGGGCTTGGCAGGAAAAGGACGGTTGAAAACTTGACGATGCGAAAACGCTATGATTTGGACGGCGACTTTTTTGGTGCCTTTTTGTTCACGACGAAAGTTTCAAAAGCAAATTTATTTTAATAAGTGTCTGATTTGATTCCAAAGTCGATGAGGGCCAGCTAGCGACTTGCACACACTCGTAAGGGAGTTGGCCAACCCTTTTTTATTATTTTCAATTACCCTCAATTTTTGATGACTGGCATAAAGTTAAAATACTTATTCGCGATGACCTACGCATGATACTCAAAAAGATCACGCGAGTTTCGTCGCGCGGTTTCAACGTGAGTAAGTTTAAAATTCCGCTAACTCGTGTAGAACCTCGTTGCCTTTTCGCGAGAACTTTGTCTTAAAATTACAATTTCTTCATTTTTTGACCAATTGAAAGTTTTTAGAAATTATTGTAGGAAGTGAGTAGTGCAAACCCTTATTTCCTACCTTTCATCACGTATTTCTAGCCGACCACATCCGTCTTCCGACTTTCTCTTACTTTCGTTTGAATTGTTACGCTTTGTTGATTTAGCGACCAGTCTAAATAGTCCTCTGCCGGTTCACATTATTTTTATCCATAAAACATAGCTGCAAAACTCCTCCAGATCACGTATAAGAATATTTTGTATTCATCGACTTCATTGACGCGTCCAGAACTTAGAAATAAGTTCAAGTAAAAACTGTTTCTCGAGACAACAACTTATACAAAAGTCATATCTTCGCCATTGTTCAAAACTCTACAAAGAAAAACAAAATTCTTATGAGGCCGCTAAAAACGCGGAAGTCATTGCATGTATAATAACTAACATTTTTATATTTTCGTCGATAACGTAACATCCGCCCACAAACTGGCAAAGATATGCAGTCGTTTGGTCAAAAATTACCTCGCGGCAATGACACAACAGTTAAGAGCATTCCTTAGACTAAGAACTGTGAAATACAGCGCAGTTACTAGTTTTTGCCAAATTGCTGAGGAAGTTATTCATTGCCAGAAAATCTAGAAAAACACTAGTGTTCACACCCTTTTTGAGAAAAAGTGCCAATCTTGATTACTTTGTGCCAGAATGAAGAACAATCAAGTAAAACGGCATACTTTGTTGGGAAATTATTTCCTGTTTAGAAATAGTCTTGTATTTTGGCGCTGATTTTTTATATTGTGGGTGCAGGAATTTGGAAATTTTTGAAGAATGACTGATGTGGCTTTCAGATTCTTTTCTTTTTTTCCACCCACGAAACTCTAGTTTCGCACAAAAAATGCTTTCGTTTTTGTAAAGTGTTTAAAACAACAAAATTAAATAACGTATTTCTCATCGCTTTATACGGGGAACTCAGTAGCTTCGCACTATTCCTGTGAGTTAGAGGCAAAATAGAGCGAATGTTTCCAAATACGTCAGAAGTGTCCCAAATGGTCTTCTCTATGCTTCAGCTAAGAAGCTTGTTTCCTCCTAAATACATTGAAAACACTTTTTCTAGGGGAACTTGAGTCTTTTCGATATTATAAGGGCTTGAGTAGTATTTTTCCGAAAATTTTGATGCAATTGGACGTATTACGAAAGTGAGACATTTTCTGATACCTCTCTCCATAACATTTTTGAATCCGAAAATTTAAGGTTTCCTTTTTTCTCCAAAAAATAGCCTAACTTGGGAAGTGAAATGTAAAATTTAAACTTCAGGAAATCGTAGGGATTATTAGATAAGCGGCGAAAATTGCACATGAACGGAACGATTATCTAGAAATGTTTAGCCGTCCTCAAGCTATAGAAAATTCTAGGTAATATTTGCTTCTCCGAACAAATCTTTTACAGAAAACAGTCGTTGGGTGCCCCTGTGTTTGGTTAATTTGCAGTTGCCTTAAAAACTACTTCTCTGTTCGGTTGTTTGAGGGGAACTTTGGTCGTCTTGAAAGTGTTAGTTAGCTTTTTCGCCTCATTCGAAATTTTTAGCTACCCTGACCAGATCCGGTCGAAAGTTCGAGGACATGCAGTGGCCGTACATAGTCTCTGTTTCGAAATTTTTAAGAGATATTTTTTAAAAAATTGTCGCAACATCTTTGAAAATGCGAAAACACAAAGTTAGTTGAAAAAAACCGAATATCTTAGACGAACGCAATGATTATCTAGAAATTTTTTAACCTTACTCGAGCTTTGGACATTTTTAGGTAATACTTGCTCTTTCCAACAGTTATTTTAGAGAAAAAAATCTCTGGGTGCCCCTGGTGATTTAGCACATTGACGACTGAGTATCGCCTGACCGATACATTGCACTTTTGAGCCTGATGTTACTGGATTAAACACCGCAGTAGCGAAGCAAATAAGTTTCATATGAAACCCAAAGTCCTGGAATAAAGATTTCACTCTGATGATCCGCTTACTTAAAGCCGATTTTAGTCACAGAAAATAAAGTGATAAATTTTACGTGATTCGATTCGATGTATGTCGTTCGTGGTCGCAACTTGCGACCGGACAGCGGCAGAGTCAAAGAAGTCTTTTATAGCCGGAAAATAGAAATATGTCTCGCTTGTGGGTTGAGAAAAAGAGGCATCGAAGGAGAAAGAAATTTGGGGTCACTTCTCGACTGTTAGATTAATAAGATCATTTGAGAATTTTATCACAAAATCAGTTTACTCAAAGACGGACATCAGGCGAGGCCACACGCGACTATTTTAGTTTGTTTGCTCGTAAATTTCGCAATTTTCAATTTCCAACGGATATTTTTTGCGCTTATTCAAGTGTAACGTTGATATTTTGAGAAAAATTGCTTCGTCAACAAAAAAACTTTCGTTAGTACCTAAGTACCTTGTTTGTTTGCTCGTAAATTTCGCAATTTTCAATTTCCAACAGATATTTTTGGCGCTTATTCAAGTGTAATGTCGATATTTGGAGAATTATTGCTTTGTCAACAAAAATACTTCCGCTAGTACCTAAGTATGAAAACTAAATTAACCTACTCTCTCTTTTTTTATTCCACCACAACGGAAACCAAGCTTTTCTACGCACTTTTTTGAGTAAACATCCATGACAACCATTTTCCTATTAAATTATTCACTACCCCTGCTTGTTTTAACTTGATTGATCCTCATACTTTCTGCACTTTTTCCGCAATTTTAGCGCTCTTTCTTACGTAAAGGAAACGACAAAAGAGAACTTTTGTTTTCAAGTTTAAGATTTCTGCTCAGTAGCGTTAAGAAGCGTAAAATATCCTGTTTTTTTTTCGACGGGAGATTTAGATGGCTTTCCTAAAAACACCATAGTAAGCAAGTTTGATAGCGGTGAATAGTAAGATCTGACAGAGGCAAGAATTGTGGCAAATCTGCGGGTCTAATACTGTTTTCGCGGCCGGCAACATGTTGAAAAAAGTCACAGAAGATGATTCAAAACTCGCAAAGTATTACGAAAAAAAATTCGCTAAAGAGCGCAACGGGAAGGCTCCAGCTGGCTAAAATGATACCTGTAAGCTGTTCTCTCGGCATGGAACCCTCGAAACAAAAAAATAAAGTAACTTTTCAAACTAAGTAATTTTGAACCCGAAGATCAGTCAATACCCTTCTTAGTTTCATGTGATTCGTATGATGTTAAGCGGTTCTTGCATGAGACTTAGCTTTGCTGTATACTTTGTTGGGGCAAGCTCGAACAAAGGCGAAAACTAACTTATAAGTCCAGATAAGTCCTTGCTTTTTACCCTTTCAACCATGAAATACAGGCATGTATCACGCGATTTTAACGGTACCTTAAACATCGCACGTTAACGAAGTTTCTATATAGGTACATTACATCAGTAATTATTTGATCATTGTTAAATTAGAGTTTGTTTGACTTTTAAATTTATTTTAAACAAGGCCTTGCAGTATTGTTCTAAAAAGGGTGCTGTTTGAAGAAACTGAACTTGATGTGGTCAGGAAGTGAAAGAATCATTTACCAACCCTTCTGAGGACATTTGACTTCGTTTAAAGATTTAACGGCTTTAAATTTGTTAGGATATGATTGATTATTCAAGTTCTATACAATGATGCATTTATTAAACCGAGTTAAATTAACGCTAGTAACATGTATAAACAAGTATAATAAGTAAGTCTAACAACCGATACAAACTGAAAACTCTCTTTGCCAAAAATATTCGCTAGCCAACGAGTCTTCTGTCCTCGTTTCGGCCTAATTTTCTTTTCATTTTTGCTTTTATAGCATTGGCATTTGCATAAACTTCATGAAGGACTTGCCAGTTTTTCCTTGACGCAATCGTCTTGTTACCGACGGAGATGCTTGAGATTTAAGACCATGTTGGAGAAAAAAAGTTGCAATTAAAAAAAAAAAATCAAGAAAATCTTACCTTCATTATCCTGGAAGTCTTCCTCTTTATCGTAGTCAGTTCTCAGGCTTCCTTCTTCTGCTCGTTTTTCTGTCTGGTGCGCTAAGATCAGTTCTCTTACTCTGTTAGCCTGCTGCAACCTTTCCCCGAATCTTTGCCTGTTAGGCAGCAGTCGCACAAGGACTGGATTATAACGGACTGCAAAACATCGGTAAAATGGTGCGCTCGGCCAGCGACCGAACTTGGACTGAACGGTTGGGAAACTCACAGCACTGATTCTTGGCTTTCGCTGCTGTGGAAAGTCATCTCGCAGAATATTGTCAATCGAAAAAGAAAGAGAGGTCTTTTGTTGATGTGTATCCATCATGTTTGAACTGTAGTGACCTGACAGGGTGGCGGAATTAAACTGAAAGTCTCTCACACAACACATGAGTTTTATGTTAGTGCCCGCTGCACGCTCCAATGAAGTCATTGATATTTTAAGTACCGCCCCAGTAACTTGTCATTACAAGTCTGGGGGTGTTGGTTATTTTCAAGAGCAGTTTCCTTTTCGACCAGAATTACCAGATGCATGGGAAATAACATTGAATAAAATTGCTTTGCAATAAACCGGCCTTTCCGGGAACGAAATTGCAGCAATCGATTCATTTTTACTTGGCCTTTTACTGAGATCTCCAAGATCTTAATGTTTGCTGATTCCACATTTTCCACGAAACCGAAAAAGTCCCTCGATTCTAAATTGTCCAGGCTGCAGTTCCTAGAAATATATTCTAATCAGCAGAATTAGCCCTGTATTAAATTGCATAATACGCAGTAATTAAGAATTATCAAACCGGCAATTGTCGTATGGTAGTGTGAAAACAGAAAAAGGAAAAATGATCGCGAATTTGGAGAAAAAATGCAACTTTATAGACATCGTCATTTCAAGTTGAAAAGGGAACGATAATGCATCTATAGGGTATGAAGACTGTTAGAAAGCACAAGAAGTAATAGAATATACATTGGAATAAATCTGAATTGTTTTATTAAATAAGTATGACTCAGTTGATTGAGTTCTGTAACAAGGGAAAGTCCCTCTGTTGTTTGCCGCACTGCTGTGTTTGTTTCAGCACTAGCTGGCTTTGAAACTGCTGTGGAAAAATGCTTGGCCTTTGAAGGACAGTGTTTAAACCGGCTGTTATCACGTAAAATGGTTGACCTTTTTCCTTTAAAATTGCGGCCATGTTGTGGTGCCTCCCACGTTTTTGAGCGGTTTGGTGTTTGGACTTCATCAGTGATCCACTGGGGGCATAAATGATTTTGCTGTGATCACATCATGTGTGACAAAATTGAAAGAGGTACTTTTTTGTGCATGTTTTTTGTTTTCACTTTATACACGATTAGAGATTTAATCATGTCTTTTAAAAGATATATTTCTGAGCATCTGAGGAAAAATATTTTCGAAAAAAAGCGGCCTTATGCTATCTATGGTCAGCATGATGAGTTTAACACTATTACATTTTTTCAGAAGGCGAACTCTTTAACGCACTTCCGGTGACGTCATCTCACGACCCACGCGAGTGCTGCGTGACCAACAATTAAAATCATATATCCGTATCGTCTCTTTGTAAAAACATATTTGTCCTATGACTTTTAAGAGGTCACGAGACGGTAAACTCAATTAGAAATGACACAAACATTTCTATAAATTGAAGCAGCTTAACAGTATGTAACAGGGGGTGGTTACAGGCGTTGCAGAGAGTCAAGAAAAGAGTCTCTTCCGCATTATTTTTTACGAAGAGAGACAAAAGAGAGTCAGTGAAGACAAATGAAGGCTACGTTGTGTAGTTGTTTGTAAACAAAACCCTCAAAACCCTTTGATTTAAAATGATGCGGTTTCGTATTGTATATATTCCCGCCGCCGGGATAATCATGGAACAACAAAATCGAGGAAGGACATCTTGGAATGTTAATCACTTTTATGTCATTAATATGTCTAGCCAAATTAACTCATTCTTTTGCTCGTCGTGTCCGAGCTCCAAAATGCTTTCGGCAAAAATTAAAACTTATGCTCTAGATACAACCCCAGGTATATCCTGCAAGTTAAAACGTCCTTTAGTGGAATATCTGTCCAGATTAACTATGTATTAACCAATCGTCCTTAAAGGTCATCAAAAGATTGTCATTTATTTTCACAGACCAACCTCTGAAGAACCCGCCCGTGCTCTTGTTGGCTCACTGCTGTGGATTATTTCAGGATCTATACCGGCTCCAGTCTCGGCATATCGAAATATTCGTATTTATCTGACTCGTGCTTTAAAATCACGCTGGATTTATTAAGTTATTTCAGGTTACTTATCTATTTATTTTTAATTATCTGCAGCTAATTCTAATTTGCAGTTAGAGTCCATGCGCCATTTCATGATGGCAGGTTTTTTTGAATGGGTCATTGTTGATTAACGGAGAAAAAATCTTAATCACGTCTATTTTAAACAAAACTTGATACAACTAATTCAATTTTAACTGATCTTGTAATTCTGTCCGGTGCTGCCGATTATCTTTATTTGATGTGTTTTGGTACAATGGTATTTTGATGACGTCACCTAACGACCCTTCCCCGACTGTCGTCAATGGTCAGCCCAGTTTTAACACCAATTATGTATTTAAATGACTTAATTGGCCACACCAAATTGACGTATAAAATTATTTATTTGTTTTAAAGAGAATTTAAGGTTACAGGATAGCATCAACAAGTACGCATCCTGCAAGAGCCATAATGATTAAGGCTCTTGGTTTCCTGTTATTAAAGAAAAAGCTTCCGTAGGCGTAGGTTTGTTTATTGTTTCAAGGGTTTGCCTCTTAGAAACAGACAACAACAAGCTGCAAAGAAACCCAAAGTGAAAATGACGAAAAATGTTGATTCCGGCGAAGAAGTGTTGTTGTAAAATGCTTCCGCAGAACAAAGAAGATTATGGATGCATACTCGCCGACAAAATTTTGTATTACACAACAAGAAATGAAGAAACTCACGTAAAAATCAGTCCAACTTAGGGAAGCTTCTAATACCCAACACAATATTCCCAATCAATCATGAACATTTGCCATCTGCGAAATATAACGTATTATACTCACAGAAGGCTGCTGACAAAGTAGGCAACTCAATTTGTACGTACCCCGTACCCCACCGCCCCATCCCTCCCTACAAAACATGAAACTGGCAACCAGCCCATCAAGCATCTGCATTTTGGGAAAACGGCTGATTTAAAAATAAAGTAGCTTTTAAGGGCCGGACGGGCGCTTTAAGAGGCCCCTAGAGATACGTGTGAGAAGCCGGAAAAAAGATTTGCTATAAGCCTCAAAATGTGCGTCATAAAAGAACCAACTGGCTGGCTGCGTTTTGCAAAAAAAATAAGACAATCTGCATGTACTAACTCCGATTTCAGTAATAGGGAATAGATAGCCTTCCTTTACGCACAGTCTAAAAATAGGAGTCCTGCGCCGTCAGACTAAGAGGAAGTTTATGAAGATCAAATCAAATATAATTACATCGTTGTTTTCTAGAAATAAGAAAAGGAACGTAACAACAGGTAGTTCTTTCCAGAAGGACACGCAAGCATAAGTTTACGCGCTGGTTTCTTTTTTGCAAGGTTCCTTGCGACAAGAAGAGCGAGAGAAACGAATGAAGAAAGAAAACATAAATCAAATAATGAATTATACATTTTATATTTTTCCCATTTTTAAAGCTTGACATACAGTCTTAATCACCCTTCGGCAATTTTAACGGTTGTTATTTATTGCTCTGATTCATGACGTGAGTTCACATTCATCGAATTTTTTTAGCTGTCCCGAAAACGCCTGAAAGGGTGATTTAAACCCTGCATGCATTCCATTTCAATTGAATGTGAAAGAAGTTAACCAAGAGAACTGTTGTGTTGCTGACCAGTTTTATTGTTCAGGCGTTCAACTTCTAACATTTAAATCGCGCTTTTGATAATCTTCGAAGCATATGCTTTATTCTCGGCCCGTCTTCAGTTCCTCTTCCCAGCCTTTCTTTTGAGGGCTTGCCATGCGTGAGTCTTGAATTATTTTGCTCGGTGAATTTATTTTAGTTGGTTCAGGAATGCCACTCACTACGGAGACGTAAAAGCTGCCCCACCATGTCTAATTGTTTTAGACAACCTACGAGCGGTCTAAATCGGATTGTCCTGTAAGCATATTTCAGCTCTTCAGGCCTATTAGCCGCTACTTAGCACAGTCGCCGGGCGGTTTTTTTTGAGATGATGGGCTCTGATCACTTCAGGAATTGAGCGATAACCACGCCTAGCTGAATGCATGAGGTAATATCATAAGGGTTTTTAATAATACATTAACAATCGTCCCTTTTGAAACAAACAAGAAAACATATCCCAAAAGTGAAAACGGCTCGCCCCCTGAACATTCAGTCTTTTTCAAAGTCCTTAAGTCTCAACGTTCCAGATTTTTCTGCATTGGCGCAACTAAAGGGAAATCTGCGCCGTTCTATATAGTCAACAGAGAGAAATGGGAACGATGGTTGAGCCGACAATATCCAAGGCTGGGGAGCATTTCATCGTGATGCGAATATGGCGTATGTAGTGACAGAAGACTCTGTTTACTTTTTGCAAACATTTAAACAACGATATCCCTATTGCTAAATATTATAACACCCAGAATACTTCACAAATGTTCACACAAAATCCTCGATTTGCCACACCACCCTCGGCACATTGTTTGGCCACACCCAAATTGAATTAAAAAAAGGCCTCCCCACAACAGAGTGTTTATCTTCCCTCCGGCTGCTCTTAACACCCTCAGCTGAAAATGTAAAATAACGATCCCCATTATTTGCGAAAGTGTGCCGTTTTTAGAACTATAGAAATAGCTTTGTACTAATACGCTAGTAATACCTTGGTTTTTTGTGAGCAAAGTTTTCAGTCTCGCCGAAATCGGGAACGTCAGTCAAGAGTGAAATTCTTTTGGGAGCCTTTACAGTTGTATATATACGCCCAAGTCCTACTTAAATTGAAACATCCCCCTATCAGATGGCTCTTCTAGCTCAAGTAATGCTCCTCTGCCCCCCTCTCACACTCCTCGTTACAATACTTCGAAATAAGATGGAGCTCATCCGGTTATGCCCATCGGCGTAGAAAGAGGCGATATTTAAATCGGCCGGTATCGGCTTTGTTTTCAACCTTGCGGATATGATATCGCTGATCAAGCACCTGCATTTTGGGAAAACTGCTGATTTAAAAATAAAGTAGCTTTTAAGGGCCGGACGGACGCTTTGAGAGGGCTCTAGAGATACGTGTGAGAAGATAGAAAAAAGATTTGTTACAAGCCTCAAAATGTGTGTCATAAAAGAACCAACTGGCCGTCTACGTTTTGCAAAAAATAATACAATCTGCATCCACTAACTCCGATTTCAGTAACAGGGAATAGATAGCCTTCCTTCACGCAAAGGCGGCTTAAAATAGGAGTTCAGCGCCGTCAGACTAAGAGGAAGTTTATGAAGATCAAATCAAATATAATTACATAGTTGTTTTCTAGAAATGTTAAAAGGAACGTAACAACAGGTAGTTCTTTCCAGAAGGACACGCAAGCATAAAAGAGACCAAAGCTCATGGGCACGTTCAGTTTACGCGTTGGTTTCTTTTTTTGCAAGGTTCCTTGCGACAAGAAGAGCGAGAGAAACGAATGAAGAAAGAAAACATAAATCAAATAATGAATTATATATTTTATATTTTTCCCATTTTTAAAGCTTGACATGCAGTCTTAATCACCCTTCAGTTTTGTTTTCAACCATGCGGATATGATATCGCTGATATCGAATAGTTGATATCGATGTTAAGACAGATCGAAAACTCTTGATTTTATCGAGCTTTGATGGCTGTCTTAAGAAGAAACTCCTCATCTTGAATATATTTTTAACACGCGACGTCGGTCCAGACATTCTTCAGTACGTATTTTAGGAAACCCTAAAAAAAATGAAATTAAAAATGATGACAAACTCAGTGAAACACCATTGGAAGGGGTGATGAATAGTCCATGAAAATTTTTAACTTCATCGAACCTTTTTTTGCTTGTTCGCTGTTCGTGCTTCCCAAATTTTTGCCTCGCATGAAAGGTATTGCTCGAAATTTTGTAAATCCCTCTTTGGGTTAAAGTAAATGTAATTTTGTATGGTGCTTAATTCCTATAAATATGGCTATCAAGTTCAGTGGAAATGCACGCGATAAATGACAACGATAAATAATAAATTAGCTGATCTAGCTAAAGATGGTTACAAGAAGACAAGATATTGTTACCTTGAGTTCCTCTGAGTTTCTTTACCGCCCTACTCACTGGGCTTTAATTAGGCCGTGTTTTCGATAAAAACGGTTTGGAAGCTTTAGGATTCTTCCAGAAGAGGCTGTTCTAACACGAGGATCTTGTCCCTATATAAGAAGTGCTCGCTGCTCGCGAGTTGTACTCCTCCAAACTGCTCGCTGGTCGCAAAGCAAATTTTTTTATCTCTGCTCGTGCTCGCAAAAAAACGCAGTGCTCGCATGCTCGCGAATGCTCGCAAAGACCATTCGTCACCCCTACTGGAAGGTGGCATCCTAGAATCGGTGTTATATCAAGAATTGAGCGCCTTTACTAAAGGTATCAAAACCGTGTGTAATTTATTCATCTCACCATATATATTTAAACGCACAAGGCACAATCCGGTTGCGCACATTTGCACCGTGCCAACGAAAATACATTTTGCCGGACCTCAATGTTGAATTCGAAAACAGCAGTATTATTTTCAACTTAAAAAGATCCTGACCGCTATTTCAACATGTTTAGCAACATTTGATTGATAATATCACATCTATTATAGAATAGTTTAGACACTCTTCAAAACTTCCTCACAAGAAATCGCCCAGCGTCTTGCTTTCAGTCGGCCTCGGACGCATGCCCAGTACTACTGCTGACCAGCACCTTAACAGGAACCTGCCTCGGTTTGTTGACTCCTCGATGACGTAACTGGTATCTCCTGTTCTGAAACCAGTTTCTGATCTGTAGCTCTGTCATGTCCAAAGCATTCGCTAGCAGCGCGCGCTCATCACGTGTCAGGTACTGTTGGCGGGAAAACACGTCATCCAGGTATCTGAGCTGCACCTGTGTGAAATGGCTTCTATTTCGTTTCTTTTTAACATGTTTTTTCTCTTTACTAGCATTGCTGTCCTCTTTACTTTCATCGGTCTTTTTGCTTCCAGCACTTTTGTCTACCGAAGGAATTAAATATTTTACGATTACATCATAATAGGTTTTAACTGGAAAGGACAATATCAGAGAGATCTCCCATAAATAAAAATATCTCAAATATACACGTGGCGAGTGTCATGACACTCTCACTCACTCAACCTCTTCATCCCGACTTAGACCCACGGCCGCAATACACCTGTAAAGGCACTTATAAAAAGACCCCAGGAAAAAATAACCTCAAATGAAAAATGATACATAACTTGAAATCAGTAAGGCAACAAGAAAAAAAAACCAACAACGACAACCACAAGAACAGTTGAAAGCCTGGAAGTGTTGAACACTTCCTGATTTGGTCTAACATGAAGATGACGCTGTAGAAGGTATATGTTTTGGTTTTTGGTTTTTTGGTCTATTCAGCGGTATACGGGGTATACAATTTTAAAGCACATTATTTTTTGTAAACAACAACAACAGAAGTTTTTTATGTCCATTATCAGGTTCTGTGACATGATACTAGCTAATAACTACCACTCATGTGATAAAAACTAAGGGCCAGTTATTTAAACGGAGTTTAGCCCGTGTTTAACAAAACCGCGTTCTAAGCCATTTTCAGTCAGTGCCCAACGCTTTTATTGAAACTGTTCACTGTTTACAGTGAACAGTTTCAATAAAGCATACAGTGTAGACTGGAAAGCACTTGTTTTCTTAAAATAGCCCACTAAGAGAGAGATCTGAAGGTTCAATGATTTTTTAACCCGCGGCCTAAATTGGCCTTCGTTTAAATAACCGACCCTAAACTTTTAAAGGCCGCTCTGTATTTACTTGGAATATTGTGCGAGGAAATAATAAACAACACCAAGAGAGAATAATAAAAACCTTGGTGTTTTGAACAAAACTGGTTTGCTTTTTTTTACTCAATGCCCTTGGCACCTTGTGGGAGAAAATTAGCCTGAACCAATCTCGACCAATCGCTTGCCCAACAGGAATTAGCATATTTTACATTTTAGGAAAATGAATCAAAATCTCTCAGAAAATGCAACAACAGTGATTGTCCTTAAATAAAACACAGTCATCTTTTCAAATAAATCAGTCAAAACCTCACAAAAACAGCTCATTACTAATCCGATTTTTCACTGAAAACAATCTTTAAGCCCTTTCAAAATAGCGCTTATTTGCCTTTCCAAGAAAAGTAAAAGTTTTTGCCAAAATTAACCACAGGATAAGGCTTAGCTTGGGAAAACAAACTTTCTTTAAAAGAGAAAAAAAAATGTTTTTCCAAATTGGTCAAATTCCCGAAATCGAATTGGGGGCTGAAGAGGGCATGAGATCCATTCGAAATTTAAATCTTCTAGACTCAGTAAAGTAAAAGACCTATAAAAGACAACATTATTCCAGTATTACCCCCAAACTTAAAAACAAGGGAATTATGTCATTACTTCAAAAGAAATATGTATGTTTCTTTTATTCCATTAGTCCTGTTCAACCCGCGATAAAATTGTGTAGCTTGAGAAAACAGCAAACGTTTTGGGACACCCAACTGCTAAATTCCACCGCGAGCAAAAGGGAAACGCGAAACGGCAGCTGTTTTCCGGTTCCAGGCCCCGTTTCACGAAAGCCGCGGGGGTCCCGATCAGGTCGATTAGCTGTTGTTGTTAATCGAAGCTTAACAGTTTGCAGATATGATACGATAAAACTTTCCGAGTTAACAAAACTGAAAATGCACCAGTTTGCCAGCTAGGACCCGCTCTTTTACATTTCAGTTATATATTTGGGAATATTTGAATGATTTCAGACGTGAACAGTTACCATGCAGGACGACTTTCGAGAAACGGGCCCCGGGCTAGAATATAACGCATTCATGATGTTTCCAAGAAGAGCAAAGACTTTCCCCTCTTCTATAAAGCCCGGGAAATCCCGGAACATGCACGGCCGTGCGCAAAGAGACGAATTCCAAGTATACAGACGGGGATATCCCAAAGAAATTTGTGCTTATTCCAGTAGATAGCTTTTCTTTGACACCAGGTACAGGTTAAATTCTCACTCCCCCTCCCCCTCCCTGCAAGGGTGGGTTGAGGGCGGGATTTTATTTGACTGGGGCATTGTCCTCTCTTAAAAGAGCGAAACTTAAATATGACCCTTGTTTCATAACCAGAGTTTCAGGAAATTATATATTCTTCATTGTTTCATTTCATATCAGCAAAAATTTTACAGGTACCTGTCTGATTTGATGAACAAAATTGAAAGACAACCATTTTTGCAGTGACGCGGGACAGACTGAGAGGAAGTGAAAACCATTCTGACTAAAAGTAACAGCCCAATTTTGGCGACATTTTGCGAATCATATGTACTTTACTGTTAACAAAATCATTTTCTTTTCATCTTCGCAAAATTGATCTCTTTTAAAATAGTTTAATTGTTTTATTTGTCGTCAGTCATGAAAAATGTCATACAAATGAAAGTTCAGTACAGATTAACGGCAAATGCTAGTTTTAGCTTTTGCTGCCATAGTTAAAAAATAAAAAAAATCCCCAGTTGTGTTGAATCCGTTTCTGATGTTTCAAGACGTTTGCAGTGGCGAAATATGGGAGGAAAAATTCTAACTGGCAAAGTTTGATAAAAGTTAGAAGTTTAGCATAACGAAGTTCATGTGTCACTATGCGTTCACTCGATTCTGTACGGAAATTGCAAATTCACAATGAGTCATTGCATTCCCATGATAATTTTTTTCACACACTTTTTGGTTTTATAACGAAGTTTTCTCAACAAATTTGTTAAATAATGATTTTCAAATTACACTTACTTTGTACTGATACACTTTTGGCGACCAACAGAAGTCGCGAGATAAAAAACTCCGTGACAAATGGAGGAATTTTTAAAGAGGGGACTACTGAAAATTAGCAATACGTTTATAGGAAATTAATCTAACTGAAATTCAAAATTGTTAAAATTTTACTTTAGCGACAAAACCATGTTGCACATATGAGGGCAGCCAAGCATGAATCTCACTGAGTTTGCACAAAAGACGAACTTGCATACAAATATATATTAAAAGGCGTCATTTTTTAAACAACTATAAGCCTAATTGCGTTAATCAATGAAAACTAAAACATTTCTTTGAAATTTTCAACACCTTGCGTATGGGTTTCAAAATGTCAAGTGCTATGTGTTATTAGAACAACACTTTTAACTAACAGCATTCATTAATTGCGCGTCTGGCCAGGTAAAAACTCAATGTAATGAACTCAAATGAAAAGTCTAGGGATGAGTGTTAAAAGTAATATTACCTTCGTTTTGAGTTTCGCTAGAATTCGTCTTTCCCTGTCGTCTTCTTCTTTGAGTGGAACTTTGCATCGTATCTTTCTCTGGCCGTGAAAAAATTGGCGGAGCACCGCTATAGCTAAAACATCCAGCTTGTCCGCACTTCATACGTTGATCAAGCTCGCAACGCAAGCCGGCTACAAACGGAACATTTGCAGCTTCTTTAAAACAAGGTGGCACATATAAAACCCTGGGTGTTTTGCTGATACGCGAAGGATGCGGGAAGTCCGAACGAAGTATATTAGCCACTGAAAAAGGCAAGTTTTGCGCCATGTTAAAACTCCATCAGCTAAGTTCTGAACTGAATTGATGCGTTTTCAAAACGAGACTTGACTTGGGTTATTGGGGGCGGGCTGCCGGACAGTACTGAATCGCGCGCACGTGAAAATTCTCCCTAAATTAAGGATTTATTGTTAAATGAAAACAATCAACGTGCTAATTCTTGCAGTAGTTTCGTTTTAAAGAAGGAAATAAAAGAAAATCGCAGCTAGGTGTGAACATAACGATACGGTCCAATTTGATCTTGTGACTTGTGGAAAATTTCGTCAAATATTACTGACAAATTTTATCTAAAACATCCCGTTTCTGACAAATTCAGAATAAAAATGAAATGCGATAAAATTGGAACAAATTTTTCAAATGAAGCAAACATAAAGGTTGGGTTGAAAATGTTTTGTGCCGCGAATGTTGTGATTTGTCTTTAGTTGACTTCGTATCAATTCAGCCGTGATACAATGTTGCTTTGCTGAAAGAAAAAAAACTTGAAATAACATCTCTCTCTTTAGTTTCGTCAACGAAGCTGAAAGGTAGACAGACATGTCTAATTAGATATCAGTTTTCTTTATCCTATATATTTTTTTAGAAAATATTGATATATCTATAGAAACTTGATAAAATTTTTATCTTAAACTGCTAGACTGCGTGGAAGGAAAATTGAAAAACTTGTGCACTTTAAGTTCAGCATTTCCTGAAATTTTTAAATATTACATTACATCTAGACTAATTTCCTTTTCAGAGAACGGTTATTTTTCTATGTTTCCAGGTTGGCAAGAAGAAACAGAAAAAGGAAATCCGGCAGGTAATGAAAGAAGTGTATGCCAATTAATGGTAAATGTGTCCCTTTTTCAACTTAAATCTCCTTACGTTTGAGCCTTTCATATCAGAGACTCAAATCAAATAGATTAATCAAGATATCACACATATTCCGTCGCTTATCATTCCTTTTCTTTCAGTGTAATTTCTAAGAATACATATTGGGTATAATTTAAGGAACAAATGGCGCAAAGCTAATTGATGCCAACGACACTGAAGTACGCTCATTTTTGAAGAGATTTTCAAGTAGGCGGACTGAATTAAAATCCGTGGAGACTTACAATAACAAAATCAATACAAAAAAAATCATATGGCATTTGAACAAAATCTATCCCCTACCAACAGTACTACCATAATTCATCCATTTTGTGCTTATTTTATTCATTTTAACATAGTTTTTCGCGGTTTACAAAACTGACATCTACTGCTAGTTTTACTGAAGCCAAATCAGTAACACAAACTTTGAACTGGTCAGTTTTGATTCTTGCAATAGCGGTTTTTTAGCGGAAAAAGAATTTAAGATAAAGCGGAAATACTATCTTGACTGCTTTTTGCCCTCCTTTGCGTCAATTTTTGATTCGCACGTATAATCACAGATTCAGCGAAAGTTTAAAAATGAAAGTAAATCTGTTTAGAAACCACAGAACATGTTTATGGTGTTTAAAACGTCAAAACGTCCGGTAACAGCAGGGTTTTATTGGCACTAAAAGCAATCAGTAATTAAAACCTGTTTTAAAAGGCCTTTGACGGTATTTTCAGTTCAATTGAAATTGATAGTGCGAATGGTAACAGGCTGCAGAGGCTTACCATCAGTCTGACGAGTCCTGTGCTAATGAAATTTTTAGACTGGAATTCTTATTCCACCCGTTGCGAAATTCACCTTAACTTTCCCGGAGTAATTTACTTTCCCAGACTGGAAAAAGAAGGAAACCCTTTTGAGCGAGTAAGTGTCAACAATAGTTTGCTCTTCTTACTCAACTTGGATACTTTTTTTAAACCGCGAAGGAGATGAATTTGACATCTGCAAAATAAACGTACACTCACAGACAATTTCAACAGATTTTATTTGCTAACTGAAAAAAGAAGAAACATACATAATTGAAGCTGGCACACTGTCACCCATTATATGAAATAGAAGCAAAAGTAAAAAGTGACCTTGAAAAAGTCTGCTATTATTTTAATAATAATAATAATAATAATAATAATGATAATAAAATACATTTATAGAGCGCCTTCCTCTTAGCGATCCAAAGCACTTTACAATCAGTTAATATTTAGAAAACAAATAATCCAAACACAACATAACAGGATTTTATAACCCCAACCGGCAGGAGGCAACCAGTTGGCTATTTACAAGCGTGACCGGGGATTTGAGCTGGCAGGCCCGTAACCAGGGGGGGGGGGGTGCATTCGCAGCCCCCCACAGGCCCCAAAGGTCCGCATTTTGATACTCAATATCCAAGTTAAGGAGTGCAGTCGGTTAAACTGAAGTTTCAAACTTAACAGTGATATTTAAACAAAATCAAAGAATGGAAAAAGCAGTAGTGTATTCACTGGAAAAATAAAACCAGCTGCACTATAGTAGCCCAAACCATTCAGAACATTTCAATGAGCACAGATGTTCGAGCTTATCTAAATGAATAATGAAATTATTAAACGTGCGTACGCTTTGTACGGGAGGTTACGACGAGCGAGCCAATGCCAAGGGAGCGATCTCACGATTTTGTCATTTGTACGAGCGCATGAACGCCCGAAAATGCAAAATTGGTTTTTTGTGTAATACGTTATGGGTAGGAGAGAGCAGGAAAATAGAAAGAGGAAGGCTGCAGCTAAATCTTGCCATTCTCTTGATACATGGGTCACTAAAGTACCCCGTCAAGAGCCATCAGATGCTGACAATGACAGTGCAGTCTGCGATGACAGCCCAGCTGAAACCACGACTTCAGATCTATCTCAATTAAACTACAGTTTTACAGCGAGATGTAGAAGGTAAATCATACTTATTTTCGCATGTCCACCAGTCTTGATCCCATTATTATGCTCTGGGATTTAGTCGCTATTTTTCGATATGAAACAAACTCACTTAATAAAAAGCCAGTAAGGGAACACAGAGTAACAATTCGGAGAGGGACTGAGGGGTTAATCTAAAGCAGCAATCCGCAGGCATTCCAAACCATCAAAATAGAAGTTTTCGAGACACAAAGAGGGAAAATACATTTCCCAAATAAACAGATCAGACAATAAAAAATACATTTCGTTAATTTGGTCCACTTTGGCCTCGTTAGCACCCCCCCACATAAAATCCTGGTTACGGGCCTGGCTGGAGACAACCGAGAACAAAGCCAGCAAGATTATTAAAGATGTTAGGCTTTGAGGTTTTTAATTCATCGGTTCTTTTCTCAGTTCTTTTCTCAGTCTGCTGTTACAACTACGTCAACTACATACCTTTCATCCAAGGCAACGTTAATTCTATGATGGCATACATTTTCAAGTGCTTGTTTACTTTAACGAACAATCTTAACGTATCTTATAATCATAGCTCATATCAACGTACCAACACAAACGCGGGCTACACTCCTATAAATTACCTAGCCAATTTTAGACACAAAATGACACACACAAAAAAAACGGTTAGATCCAATTTTTTTCCTGTATGGTTGGTAAAGTAATGTGAAACTGAAAATTAATTCAGTTTTCAAGTTGAATGTATGTGCATCTCATGCGAACGACTTCCGGTCACGTGTTTTCTACCAAAGCTTAGCAAACATGGCTGACTAAGCTTCAGTACTTGTTCCAGATGCGAAGATCAGTTCAACACGGCTTAAAAGATAACCGAAACATCCTGATGACATGTCGGTGGTTCAAATGAGTTCCAAGTTAGTTTCAGCAAAGCGTGCCGTCCCATCTTTTATTTTCGCACTGAAACCTTGGCAGACATTCCGGACTGTCCGACTCAGCAGAGATTAAGAAATGATTCATCCTTTTTTTTCTGTAACGACTGATGAGGGCTTCAAATTTAGCTCTGAAGCCGGGAGATTGAGAAGCTGAGAAAACTGGTTCTAGAGATTCTCCGCGGAAAAAATCTCTTGCGGACCCAATCACTTCTAGCTCTGTTGACACACACGCTTGTTGTAAAATCCGTATCGTTGATAGCCTTGATATGAACATAAGTCAAAATTCAAATACAACAGGCCGGGCTCCTGACTACAAGTAAAAGATCGAGTTCGTGGATTTTAAATGATTTCTCGAATGTTGCACTTCCGTTTTGCGAGAGGAATCACGACTGACAACAGAGTTTTAAGGTAGCGTTAAATAACGAAGTAAATACACACGTCAATTAATTAAATAATAAAAGAGAGCGCGCTTGCTTAAATAACGTGCGCGCAAACAACCTACACTAACCAAAAGGGTAATAAAAGGATTAAATTAATAAAGGATATGGCGGTTTCGAGAGGACGAGACGGGTTGGAAAGGACCCTGGGAACGACCTCGTTAAGAGACGGACCATTGGAAACGTTATGGGGGGAGGGGAAGGGGAATTTTCGAGCTGCAGGAATTTTTTTTCGTTATCAAATTCCTTATATGAATTTTTTTAGGCCATAGCATGAATAGTTTTTAGGATTAATTGGCGTGCATGAATTTTTTTTCATTTAATTTTCCCTTGAGCGAATATTTTTTTGGTACTTCGCCCGCACCCCCCCCCCCGATAAGTTTTCCAATGGTCCGTCCCTAAGTACTTACGGTATAGCTAGTACTAGTAGTCTACGGTATAGCTAGTACTAGTAGTCAAGTATCATCTCGCAGATCGTGCAAATCTTAGTGGTCCCTGATTAGTGCGCAATCTCGTCCAAGGGTTTTCCCAGCGGAAAAGCCTTGTAAAACCATGTGGACGAGGCGGATTCTTGCCCCCTTAATAACTGTCCATATGATGATTATTGACCATGAGTTTTTCAGTTTTCGTATAACAGGGCCAGTTAGCGAGACATGATATCCTGTGGTCCCTGACGAACTTCACTGAAGAAGATCTGGGTTTCGCCGATGTCTGGTAGAACATGCAGGACAAAACACGGTCTCTGGAGGAATTAAGACTGCAAAAGTTGGCCTATAAAGGTCAATGCCACAAAGACAAAGCTAATGCCTGCGTGTCGGCCACAAACAGGGTGATGGTGTAATGATTGCAGGGGAGCAGATCGAGGAGGAATCTTCCTGCATTGAAGATCTGTTTTTTCTTCCCTTTCATTTAGTGATTCAGGCTAGGACTGCACAAGATCCGGCTTATCGAAGTGGTTTCACCTTTATTAAATTCTTTTTATACCATTCATCGTACACGTGTTTATTTGTTTGTCACTTTTTAATAAGCATTTCCCCTTGGCCCATTGAAATCCCCTGTTTGTCCCCTGTTTACAATCCAATCCACCAAGAGCCTGACTGACTCTTCCACACATTGACGCAGATTCTTGTTTTGCGGGCAGCCAAGCCCGGCACCCCACGGGAAAACCCCTTTCTCTCTTCCGCCCTCTTCCACCCTCGCAAAGGAAGTTCATACAGAAGGTCTACGTACTTGATATATTTACAAAAATTAAACTTGAGTTTATCCGATATAATGGGTAAGTAGTTGATAAGGACGATAAATTTGAGTAGTGACGTGATCTGCGAGGGCATGGAAACAGGAACACTGAGCTTCCTTAAACCACGTGACATGGGTGTAAGAACAACTTGTCGGCCATGTTGACATTCGCTTCAGTGCGATAAAAAATTCCGCGTTGTAACCGACTTGTCTTGGGCTTTGGAAAGTCAAGGCTTTAGCGAATAATCTGGGCAAGGATCATCTTATCAAGGGTCGTCTGCATACAAAAGGTTGGTAAAACAAGAAATGTGGTTAATATTCTTGGAGAATTTATACAAAGTGGAAGGTGGAATCTCGCTCAAATTGAAATCGATTAAGAAATTATCTTATCGCATGGTTTCAAACCATCAAAGACGGTTAAGGAATAGTTGACCGAGGTATTGACTGTCTATTCCTTAATCAAGATAAAATTAAAGTATAAACATACGAACTGGATAGTAAAAGTTTTGGTAATGTGTGCGTTGAAAAGGAGTCGAAAGTGAAAATAATTTGAAGGGTACGTCCGTGATGTGATCGGAAATGAAGTGTGATAGTTGTGCGATCTCAATTTGAAGAGTCTCTTTGAATGAACAATTACCTATTGCAAATTTAAGCAAAGCCTTACAGCAAGTTATAAATATACCTTTGGGGTTTCTACTGCCGTAGGACAAGCGATATGTAAAAAACAAAACTAACATCCGTGAAATTCGGCAAGCGTACGCATCAAACTACAAATTGTGAGCCGTTACCGATATCCGTTCACCGTAATATTTACATTTAAGCTTAGATACAATTTTGTTAGACAATATACTGCAATTGTAGCTAAGTAACTTTCTTTGGGCAGATGAGAGGCGATTTAGAGAAATTTTGCTCGTGGCTAAGGCCCCTGTTCGGTGAAATAGAAACTTAAATGGCCACTTCGTTGCGCAAGATATTCGAATTGCAATTGAAAAAAGTCATCACGTGCTAATTGCTTTTCGAGAGAAGCTCTGACTTTCACGGAATTCCGGAGAAAATTATTCAACTCTTTTGTGCGTTTGTTAACCATTTTTGTGCTATTTGACCGCTTGTGCGATACATGTGTTCGATCTAAGGGTAACACACCAAAACAACCAAGCGTGACTTTAACAAGGCTGTTTCACAACCCCAATCCGTCTTAAAACAAGATACAATAATAGGCATTTTTCTCCCTGTACTATTTACTTAACTAAGACACTGATGGGGAAAAATCCTCAGTAATAACCCAAGTTTTGTATAAATGTTGCTGAAGATATTGTGTTTATTTTGTAATTTCTTCATGTGTTTACTTCTCATTGCAAATTGACTCGTGGGTTGGAATCCTAGTTGGCGTGAATTTCACTCCCTTGGTCCTATTATAAGCCCTGTTTTACTTTACACAAGCAAATGCTTGTGTCGTACAATATTAGTAGATGCAATGATACATGATAGTAAAGTGGACACCACATGCGTTGTCATGAAAACATCAGGAAGTTTGGTCTTACATGTAAACCTCAGCCACTTTATACATAATTGTAGTTTTATTATTCAAAGGAAAGTTCATTATGAATAATTACCGGTATTTTGGGTACTCCTGAAACAATGTTTCTGGTCACTAGGGAAATACTAGTGAAAATAGAAATTTTCGCAAAACTACCATTCTTCTTATGGACACAGAATTACTCAGGGTGAAAAAAATTAAACTCCAGCTTGTGCAAACAGCTCTCTCATTTTGCTTGCCTGGGGCTACTTCTAACCCATCTCAGACAGTTAATGATTTGTTTTGAAGATGACTGGCTTGGGCCCTTAGCTACCAGACACGAATTTTTGTGACTCCAGCGGTGACTTCAGATATTAAAGCTATGCTTTCTTGCAGATGTCATGTATGAATGCGATTGCCATCTATGACTACACAGCAACGCAGCATGAAGAATTATCAATTAGGAAGGATGAGAAACTAACTATAATTGATGACAGCAAAACTTGGTGGCAAGTAGAAAATTCAAGACATGAAAAAGGTTTTGTGCCCTCCAACTATGTGAAAAGAGCTAACAAAGGATTCTTAGGAAAGTTAAAGCGACCAAAAGAAAAGGATAGTCCTGAGAATGGGACTCTCAATCAACCAGGAGAATATTTTGTACCTCAGGACGTTCTTGCCGGGATTGAAACTGTGGTTGCAAAATTTAGTTTCCGGCCGCAACACGATGATGAACTTGCATTGATCAAAGGAGACAAGATAAAAGTTCTTGAGAAGCAGGAGGACGGATGGTGGAAAGGATGCATTGGAAGCAGAAATGGGTGGTTTCCGTCAAATTATGTACAGTCAGAGGAAGAGAACTCAAAATCCACTAAACCCAAAAAGCCGGTCATTCATAAGGTAAAGACTTTGTACAATTTTGACCCAGAAAATCCCGAGGAGCTCAAGTTTAAAAAGGATGAAATCCTGGAAGTTATCGACAAACCTGAAGATGACCCAGATTGGTGGAAGGCCCGTAAAAAGGATGGCTCTACAGGTCTGGTTCCTCGTAATTATATTGTTATTGTGGATAATGATGGTGAAATTCCAGCAGCAAGTTCTGGTAGTGTTGGTGCGGTTGCTAACCAGCTGTTAAAGAGAGTTATTTTGCCAGAACATCAAAGACTGCCATTTTGCGAAGAAAAGTGGTTCTGGGGTAAAATTACAAGAGGACACGCCGAGAAGTTATTGAACAAATCTGCTGTAGATGGTGACTTTTTAGTACGAGTCAGTGAAACTCAGGTAAGATTCTCTAGATGATCCATTATTGCATGGCAAAATGAGGTTATAGGCATTGTCTTCTTCATCTTTGTTGTGGTCAAATTTAAAGGGGACAGGATCCATGGTCCTTAGCTATAGCTTCGTTTCACTTTTATGTAAGGTGGGTTGGGAGGGTGTGCCGAACGAAAAGGCTGTCCTATATAACCAATGGCTTGTGGAGTTACTTGTAGGACTAGCATGTTGTATTTATTATTACAAGTTGTTGCATGTGCGAGCAACATTTGCTCAGATAAAGTCAGTAAATGTGAGTGAGAAGGGGAATTGGTACATAATTGTGTAATGTAGGTCTGTATGACTGTTCCATTACTAGCACCTAATAGTTCATGGGCTTTTCTATTCTCTTTGCTCTTTTAGGAGGGTGGCTACTCTGTGTCCATGAAAGCTCCTGACAAAATTAAGCATTTTAGAGTGGCGTTCGCTGATGGAGAATTTAGCATTGGACCACGGCGATTTAAGTCATTCCACGAGCTAATAGAACATTACAAAAGAGCTCCTATATTTACAGATAAAGAAGGTAGCAAGTTTTATCTCATCAAACCATTTGATGAGAGCTCCTAGGAATAATATTGAGAAAAGTACCAGGTACATGTATTAAATTACATGTTGTAGCTTAAATATCAGTGAGATTCAGTGTGGAGAGGATGATAAAGTCATTGCTAAGACATGGTAAGCTTGACAAGATTTTTTCAGGTTGTGATGTGTGCCCTCGAGTGTTTCCAGGATGCAATATAAAGCTCATTAAATCAGCATCTCCAATTCTGTCAATTTATCTCTGTGCAAGTGGAAAGCTTATTTTCACAGCGGTTTTATCCAAGATGGCGGTTTGAAGAATGTTTATCGTTATTGCAGGATAAAGGAGGTTACTGTTTCTGTGCTCAATCCTACAGGTCTAAAAGGTGAAAATACCATGATAAGAATTTGACTGCAAGACCTGTACGTTTTGAGGTCATTTTCAGCATCTTGTGAACTTTTGGATGCTTGAGAGCAAACATTGGAGGGAAACAGTTAATTTTGTTTACTGAGAATTTCAATGTTTGCCGAGGGAAACATTGAGATTTGAGGGAAAGAAAATTAACTGTTTCCTGAGGGGCCAGTCTTCAGGTGATTTGTTATATAGCTGGAAATTTTGAAGCTGGAAATACATTAAACCTCGCTGTATTTGGCAGTCATCGGTCAACATTTTTTTGTGGGGAACAGTGCACTGTAACCCTCTGACGTCATAGATTTTGCAGTGTTGCCCCCTCAAAGATTTTGGCAGGAAACAGTTTCACTGTTAGATGCAATGTAACCTTGAAGTAACCAATGAGAGCATGCACTGTTGGGAAGAAAATTCCAGCTATAGAGCAAATTATTTTACAGACCTTTGATCAATGAATGCTGGCATTTTAAAAGGCTTCTCTTCTCTGTATATAATAATTATATTGTGTATCAGTAGGCAGACTTTAAAATTTAACAATTTAGACTGGAATAGAATTCTCCCCAAAATATATGGGCGTAAATTGGGGTCAGCAGTAGTATTGTGACTTCTGTGATTTAATTTTGGGTGGGAAGTTACTGAAAAATTCTGAATAATTTTTAAGAGGTGGGCCTTGGTGCTCAAAGCCTCAATTTTGGTTGGGGGTCCAGGTTATTATTGAGTAAACTTCAGTTTTACAAAAGCTCTTGGATTGCTGCTAGAAAGGAACAGTTAAATATTGTTAAATGTTCCTGAAATACGACAGTATTAATTTGCATGAAAATTTTGCGCCCCTTACCCTTAAAACTGCTCTCATCTCATTAAAACTCTGAATGACAAAGACTTTCAACAGTGTTCTCATTTAGTAGCTGGTGTGCTTTCACAGAAACGTGATCTTAATAAAGATACAGTCAAATCCTGTTAATACGGACACTGAGGGGGCCATACAAGGTGCCCATATCAATAGGGTGTCCGTTTTAATTGAATTTAGCGAAAATGTAAGGGCTTTCTTTACCCAGGGACAAAGCAAACTGTGTGCACCATTTTTAAGGTGTCGGTATTATGCGGGTGTCCGTTAAGCGGGGTTTGACTGTATTATAATCATGTAAAGTTCATTCAACTCACACTTTAAGTTGACTTCATTGACGTCATTTGTTATCCGGGGGTGTATGTTCTATCTGGCTCATTGAGCTTATGTTCAGAATGCCCAGTATGAAGGATTCTTCAGAGATTTGGGAGGCTTTTTTGGTGAGGGAGGGTAAAATTTACTAATATAATGTTATTCAGAATTTTGAGGTGTTTATAATTGAACTTAGGACTTGGTTTGATAAGCAAACAGAAGAAAATTCTATGTGCGTATTCCGTGACATTTTAGTAATAGTGTTGATACTCTTACTACATAGCTGATTAGTAGTAGTAAATAGTTATTCTTTAATATTCTTTGATGCTGGTTAGGAACTGAAAATGCAAAGTTATATTTCAGTTATTCAGGAACTTGGGGCAAATGATCTCTATTAGCTGGCTACTAAAGCTTGAATTTTGAAGCTGTACCTCTTGAATAGTGTATTTATTTAATATCCTTCTCTCCTGAAACATAGTAAACCTGTGGCATACAGGGATCTACACCTTAATAAATTAAAGTAAATTTTTTTCATCTCGTAAGTTTTATTACTATTTTCAAGAGAACTACTAATTATTTTTCAGATGCTTGGGAGGTGGGGGGGGGGTTGGGAAGGGCTTCTGTTCCACTCTTGAGTCTCGTCACATTACCATGAACTGAGAGTTTTAAAACCGCTTCAGTCAGTTATTTTTATACATTTTACAGCCATACAACAGACCAATATTTTTGTCTTCGATTCAACATTCTTGAAGTAACAAGCATGGATTGCCCTAGATCTGCATGAGAATGGGGTTAAATAAATTGCTCTGAAAATTGCCCAGAAATTCTATGAGCCAGTTCATCTCTGAGAGTCCAGTCTTTGAGAGAACAGTGTGTGTGGAATAAGGCGAGGAGTAAGTGCAGGGCAAGGATAGGCCTTTTGCATTAGTTGCCCATGTGACCAACTTTCTGTAAATACAAAAACAGTTCACCTTTGGAAAAAAGCACATTAAAATTAGGTATGTAAATTATCAGAGTTATAATTATCTCAAAAACACATTTAAGGGCTCAAATTGCCTGTTATGAATTATAAAGGAGATCTGAGCTCCATAATGCGTGAGGAAATTAATATTTCACAACAGTATGAAGATTTCAAAATTTACAAGTGTTTGTTTGGAAAACCACTCAAGCGCAACTGGGTGGCAAGAGTCATTATTCTCATACAAATCCTTATAATTTTCAGCAGCTGTTGAAATCGCTACTTTTGAGATACAGGGCTCATAATTTACAGGTTATTTTAATATGCTCTTTCAGTTCCTGCTAACAAAATTTTGCAAAAGTGAATATTATTTTCGTGTTTACAGAAAGTTTAAGGCCTATTCTTGGTAATCAGACAGACTCTTACAGTTTTGAGTCTTCCACTTGCTGATTTAGTTTCATTACATTGACACTCTCCGATCTGGTAACGGGCTGCTAAATAAAGGATGGCCGCTATATGTTAACAGGGGTTCAACAGTACCATGCATATATTTTAGTTTTATCATTTAATGCTTATCTTTAATTTTCATCCTCTTGGTAACTGCAAGATGTCATGTCAAATGTTTTCTCATGTTGACCTTACACAACTCGCAAATTTCTGATAATAATTTTTTGCAAGTTACTAGCATCAAAACTATTAACAACTTATTATACATGTACAGTTTAGCTCTGCCAATAAGTTTTTGTTTGGCTGCTCAATAAGTACAATTACATTGAAAAAAATCATACATAAATAACATAAAATTCTTTTTTTCTACAGATAACATGCACAAAATTTTTGAAGCCTCTAAAAATCTAAATTTTACAAGGTTGAAAATATAATGGTTATTTATTTACAACGCTCAGGGAACTACTGCTCTGAAGACTGCAAGCACAAAATTGTGATTCATCAGGGTCTATGACTGCGAGAGTAAGATGTTTGTTGCCATGGTGATATCATTATTGCTTGTCGCAAGAGCATGGAGTACAGCTAGTCTAGAGAAACCCATCTCTACAAGTGTTTGAACCTGAAATACAGTACACCCACGTGTTATCAATGCAGTTCTGTCACAATGATTGTCTGTATAGTCAACTCTTGAAGATGGATAGCCTGTGAGCAAGCTCTTTGGTGCACTCTGGCAGCGGGGCAGGAAAGGGAAGGAGAGCTTGCAACTATATATCTAGAATTTGAATATCTGCATTGAAAAAGTTGATGTGAAATGCTGATTGGAGGAGATGACATTTATAAATTAATTAGTAATGACATGACTATGCTTGGCACATGATTTTCAATGTTTGTCTACATTAGTTTTTTGCTGCTTCGTGCTGATTGGCGGAAATCTGACAGCTCAGTCAATGCAGAGCCACAGGGGAATTGGAGGTAGAATTCAAAATTCCAGAGATAAAGTTGCAAGCTCTCCTTCTATTTCTTGCCCCTCTGCCAGAGTGCCCCGGAGAGCTTGCCCAGAAGCTATAAGATGGACACCTTTGGGATTGACACAAAGTGTCCATCTTATAGAGTCAGTAAATAAAGAGAGGGACCAAATCTAGGTGGCCATTTCACAGAGGTGTCCGTCCTATAGAGCTGTCTGTTAAGAGACAGTTGACTGTTATCACAAAGCACATTATCACTGACAAACCAAGAGAAATCAACAGCACAGAGACTGACTGACAAATGCATAGAACTCTTGAACCAACACCACAAGCATGTTATTGCAATGATTAAATGCACAGTTGGCTGCATCCATTGTAAGCATTTTTCTGCTGCGGCCTGAGTTGCAATATTATTGCTCATCAATGTGAACTGGGTCAATTTAACAATTGAAAACTTTTACAAGTTTAATTTACCATTTTATTGTGGTCATTGTTTTAGAGTCTGAAAACAATAGCTACATTGTCTTGTAAATTAGAGTCGTAGAAGTTTTACTGAATTGACCCCTGTATCACAGTAACTCAAGAACAGTAAGCACTTGCAGTCATTCTCAGTGAATCTCACTCGACGGGGTTTCATTCCCATACCTGCTCCTCAGAAACTTCCCCTGCAGGCTGCTGAGGAAGGTTTGCATTATCCTCGTCTGTGTGCCGATCAAGCTGCCAATCATTCAGTGGTGCTGCCGGGTGATTAGGGGCTGCTCCCCCCCACAACCATCCTCCAGCCGCAGGAGGAACCAAGACATCTGCATATCCCTGTCCCATGCGCGCTGCTGGACCCTTCAGGGAAAATGCACAACATGAATAAATATGAGGTCCTCTTAGGGGGGGTTAGGTATGTCCCTCGCCTGAATTTCAAAAACAACCTTTTTTACGTGTACAGTGGAACCTCGATATAATGAAGGGCCAAGGGACTGGCAAAACCTGTTCGCTATAACGAGGTTTCGTTATATGGAGGTTCTTTTTCATATATTTTACTATAACTGGGGTAAAGAAAATAATTATTATTGTTCGTTATGCCAAGGACTTTGTTATATAGAGGTTCCACTGTATTGAGGAGGAAGCCATGTTGCTATTGGTATTTTACAAATGTTGTATTATTTTGCACTTTTTCTCTGTCACTGTCTCAGTTTCAACTCATCTTTGTGTTGTTTGTCGCCCTTTCTCAGTTTTCCTGATAAGAGGCAGGTTTCTGGTCAATGACCCGAGAAAGAAGGCTTCCAGACCCAACAGATGACATATAAGTGTTAAGTTAAAATAAATAATAATAAAACGAAAAAAATTTGCACTTGTTCTTGGTGACCCCTCAGATGGTCTACATGACCCCTGCTCATTTGTTTTGAAATTTAGCCTAACAGTACCTCAGGAAAGATGTCTTGTTTTATTGAGGAATTTCGCTTAATTTCTGATATGGAAGGACGTCTGGTGGCTGGGCAGTTAACACTTGAATATATAGTGCCTGGTTCAGCCTTGTGGTTGCAATTTCTTCAGACCAGATACTTGCTGTGTCTCTTTTCACCCAAGGGTATGAATGAATAGGTGTGGTTACAATGGACTAGCATGCCATCCAGGGGGAGGAACCAATCAATACCTCTTGGTTCTTCATACTACAGAAACTTGGATAAGCTCTGGTGATCTGAACATGTGGGCCTTGTTGCTTATGTTTCATTTGGCCCTACCCCTATTATGGCAAGCTTTTCGCTCTCATGAGTTAAAAAAAAAACATAGTAACCAGCAGGAGTAAAAGAATGACAAATACTGAAATTAATAGCATGGCAATGGAGTTGGCTGTGAAAACTTCCAAAATCATGTCTAGGTTGTGGTTAGAGCTGGATAAAAATATTTCAAAAAAATGTTCTGTGCAATTCAAATAACGATAGACCAACATTTTTTAAATATTTTTAAAACTCTTGGGATGAGAGGATTAGAAATTAAAATATTTTTAAATTAAATAACATAAATACAGTCAAATCCCATTAATATGGACACTGACAGGCCTATAATGAACAATATTCTCAGCCCTATTAATGGGGTGTCTGTATTAAGCAGGTTCAATTTAGAGAAAACTTAAGGGCTTTCTTTCCCCAGGAACAAAGCAAACTGTCCGTAATAATGAGGTGTCTGTGTGTGTATTAACCCATTAAGCCCCAATATCAACATACAAATTCTCCAAACTGATCTTCATAGATTTTCTTCAGAATTAGTTTAGAGAATTTGATAAAAGATCATGGCATTTTCTCTTTGGTGATCATTTTATTAATTCTCATAACTTTATCTCTTGACAATGTATGGATACTATTAGGAGAAAATTGTTTTTGGTCACTATAGGCACTTAAAGGGTTAAGTGCAGGGCTCGAAATTAGAAAAATCCTCAGGTCGCCTTTTGGCGACCAACTGGAGAAATATAGTTACCAGTTGCAAATTTTTAGTCGCCAGTTTGTATAATGTAAATGACGCAACTCATAGTCAAGGCTTTTGATATTTCGCGCCGTCACAGAACCGCGAAATTCACAAAAACACACAAAATACCCCGAAATTCGGTACAAATCTTTTCAAATACATGTCTGTACAACGTATTTGAAACTTTTCTCAGCTATTGCGGCTATTTACTTGCCGTAAACTTGTAAATTTATCTCGAAACTTTGTCACTGAAACGTGCAAGCAACGTCCCGAAACTCCGAAACTACCAGGCGTAAATTATGTTGCGAAAAACTGGGCACTAGCCATGATGTTAAAGGCCTTGCCATTGGTTCAGTTCTGGAGCGTATTGTTGTTGAAAGAGCAAATGATGACCTCTGTTAGAAAAACATTAAAAACACTGGTCTGGTCAGCGCAAAACCGATCAATCTCTAACGAAGTTTTCCCTGAAATAACCACAAAATCGGCCTTTTTTGACCGATTGATTTTCAGCTGAGTTTGCCCCGAAAATTCCTGCGAAATCGGTTGATTTTTCGGCGAATTTGCCCCGAAAAAACCCGCGAAATTGGACTTTTTTTCCGTGACCTATCAGAAGCCCTGCATAGTATGGTACGATCCATCAGATTTGAAAATATCGTGGATAGAAGTCAGTATAAATTTGGAGGTAAACTGGTCACTGTTCTGTTTATCCGATTTGACACATTTTTTATGATGAAAACAAAGCAGGTTTACTCTTTTAACGTAAATCTAAATCATAGAGGAATCTGGTCGCCACTTTGGCGACTAAACTAGAATTTTTAGTCGCCAAGGATAAAATGTTAGTCGCATTGGCGACCGTATCAGTCGCAATTTTGAGCCCTGAAGTGGGTGTCCATAAAGCGGGGGTTGACTGTAAAAATATTATTTGCAGTATATGGAGTTTCTTAAGCAATACCCTGTTTCTTAGACTTCCCATCCTTGCCACTCTCAGAGCCTGTTGTTCATAGTGCTCCATCTGCTGTTGACGCTGGATTTCTATTGTTGCACCCATGGCGTATGGCTGAGAAGTAGGCCCTTGAGAGGCAAACAAGTTGCCAAAAGTTCTAGAGACAGCACCTGTCATAAATTCTGGTAGCTTAAGCCATCGCTGAACATGGAACAAGTTAAACCTATAGATTATCCCTGCCACCTACAATTAAAAAAAAGTAAAACTTACAGGTTTGCCTTATTTTTATTTTCCCTTTTTTAAAAAGCATACACCATTTTCAGCGGACACCCTGTGCCTGGTTAAGAGAATGACATTTTCTGTGAAGTGAAAGATTTGAAGGTATCCAGTTAAATTATTAGTCCCTTCCCCTAAGAGAGATAGACCACCACACTGAGGACTTCATCCCCTACTCATTAAGAATGGTTATTTGTTCAAGGCTTGCGAGACTGGGTCTAGGGTTTATCGTACATATCCAAGAAGACTAGAAAGTCTAATGGTTTGTAGATGTCTTTACAAAGGCAGCACTTTCTCCTCAGTTATTCAAACACCCTGAGTGTTGGTCCGTCTAGGGTTTGAACCAGCAGGCTCCTGCTCGGCAGCTTAGGATTAGCTATAAGAATTTGATAAAGGATCAAAGAATTTTCTCTTTGGTGATAATTTTTAGAATTGTCATACCCTTTTTATGAGAAAGAAACCACATTAACTGTTAAAAAAAAAGCAAGGGTTGTCTACCCCTTTATTGCACTCTATATTTCACAGATTTTTGTGAGGAACTAAAGATATCAATTCTTTAGGAAAAACTGAGAGAAGTGTTTTAAATCTAATCACCAGTTGGAATGCATAAGAGTGTCCCAGGCTTTGCCTATGTTAGTTTTAAAATTAACTTAATTCACTCACCATTCCACAAATACCAGCTAAAAGTGATTCTTTATTTGTTAACAACATCTATTAGATAAAAAGGGAAAAAGAAAGGTATTTGAGAACTGTCAAAACTTATTTTTCTGCAGCCTATGAACAAGGGGCCAGACTACACTACTTGGATTGGAGTTTTTGAGGATATTATATTGCAGATTTGGCTGGCATAATATAACCTTGTACAACAACAATAAAAAAGGAACAAAATTACTCCCCTGGGAAAAAAATGGACTTTTCATGCACAAAATTCCCATGTAACAAAACCGAAGGGAATTTAGCCTAACTATGCTAGTTATGAGCTAAAGTCAAACCCTCTAATAAACCAACACCAGGATGAAGGATAGAGCATACAACTAGCGACTAGTAAACGTCTTGTAAGTAGAGTTAGTTCAAACAGTGTTCTTCTTAAAGAGGCCATAAGTAGAGCTGTCTACGAGTTAAGAGATTGTCAGCAAGAGAGCTTTGACTTTTATCAATATATTGTTGCATGAAAGAATCTTGAGAAAAATCCCCTTACAATCAGTTTGTATTACCTGTAGTGCCATGGAATAAATAAGTATTTTTCCAGAGATTGGCATGCCAAGAAATGTCACTGCATCTGATGCTGGAATATCACAGAAATATTGCACAAGAGTTGCATAGACCATCCCGAACCTTTTCATAAAAGATGAATGTAAGGAAACTCAATCCTTCACTGGTTAACTGTATAACTATTTTTAGAGGCTTTCGAAATCCAAGTAAGCAGACAATTAGGGAGTTTATCACCTTTATAGTGACAAAACAATGAAATACTTATTATTTTTGATAAATGAAGTCAAGTACAGTGGAACCTCAATAAAACAAACCTCTATAATAAAAAAGTCCCCGGTATAACGAACAATGTACTCAGCCCCAGAAATAGTAACAATATATGAACAATAACCTCGATATAATGAATTCCCTCTGTATACCAAACAAATTTTGCCAGTCCCTTAGGCCTTCGTTATAATAAAAATTAAAGGTTTCTCAACTTAATCCATTGCAATCTGCCCTTCATTTTATCCATTTAAATCAGGGACTAATTTAATTTCACTGACCGTTATTTCTTTTAAAATTATAATTTATCAAGATTCAAAAGATACAGTCCTGGAGGAGGAAGACCCACTTCATGTCCAAAGTGTTTAAGAGCAGCAATTGTTGTCAGCTGGAGCCCAATGGCTATAACGGTGGTACCAAAGATATAAGACTAGGAAAAAACAGAGAAAACAAAGTGAATTTTTAAAGTTATTTCACTGTTTGAGGTTTCATAAGAAGGAAGCTCCCACTACTGCAAAATGGAAAATTTCATTGAATTACTTACTGCATATTTTCTAGATCCAAATCTTCGCTCAAATATCCGGAAAGTATAAAGAAGAAATGAACCGCATATCAAGTTTCTAGTGCTTGAGTAATAAAAACTGGATGATAAAACTTGCCAGAACTGTTGAATAAATGAAAACAATATATGCATAATTAGCATAAATTTCTGTGTACATGTACACTAAAGTAAACATTAATATTCAAGTAAATGTTTAACTGGACAAAAAAAGCTTTTTGAGAGGATTCACCTGAATGAACAGTTATACCATAGGATTTCACCCAAAGTCATAAAAGTTCCTTGACACTTCTCATATTATGAAAAGGCTACTTCATCATAGACCTTTGTCATGGGGCGGCCATTTTGTCTCAAGAGATTTAAAAAGCTTTGTTTATGCACTACTAGCCACGTAGAGAGAACGAGGCTAGCCGTGCATAAACAAAGCTTTTTAAATCTCCTGAGACAAAATGGCCACCCTGTGACAAAGGTCTATTGGTTGGGTTTTTAATCATTTTAAGACTGCACAATAATTATAATTACAACAGGGAATATGTACCCAGCATATTTACCCCATAAGCCCTTCTATCCACATACAAATTCTCCAGACTTATTTTGTCATTCACTCATTTATCTATTTATTTAGGGTTTGCTAATTCTTGGCAATGTCACCCCAATGATGCGTTGCGTGGCACCAATTAGTGTAGGCCTGTAACAGTCCCCCATGAGAGATAGACCATCACACTCGGGCCACTTCCCCTTCTCTTTAAGAACAGTGTCTGGGTTCTTTACTGTCCCACAGAATTTATAATGTTGAAGGGTTGTGACACTCAGCCTACGATTTATTGTCCTCATCCAAGAAGACTAGAAAGTCGAATGGTTTGCACATGTCTTTGCGAAGACAGCACTTTCTCCTCAGTTATTCTAAGACCTTGAGTGCTTGTCTGGCTGGGGCCTTCCATATAGCAGACTAGTGCCTATCCAGTTACGTTAGTGCCCGAATTTAGGATTAGTTATGAGAATCTGTTGAAGGATCAAAGAATTTTCTCAATGATGATAATTTTTATAATTGTCATAACGTTTTCCTTTGATTATGAAAGTTATTCTGTTGTTAAGAGAAAGTTGATGTTGATCACTCTTCGGATTTTAAGGGTTGAACACCTATCCCTACATGCAATGCAAATAGTGTCCAATATAGCCTGGGGTTGGTGGATTTTGCTATCAGGCCAATGAATTTTTTTGAGGAATTCAAATAACAGAAGAACTGTGTAATCAATCCTAAAGTAACGAAGTTACTTCCTTTGTCCTGCAAATGGCCAGACCTTTGCGTGGCTCAGATGACAACATAAAATGGCAGTCCCGTCTCCAGTGGGAGATGTAAATATAGTGTCGCCAATTGGTACTTTCGTGCTAAATACATTGACACTCAAATAGAGGGCATTTTTTATTCCCTCTCATCAAAACGTTTTTGGGGCTAGTTGAAATGACTTTTGGGCTAGTAGATACTAGCTACAGCTTGCCCCAATGGCAAGCTGTAAAACTGAATTTCTTTGCACTCTGCACACCTGTGGTGGTAAAACTGATGGATTCTAACAAAGTGTTTGCATTACCTTTGAGTTCCTGACAACCTGAATCCATTGAGTGTTAGGGAAGAAGTGTCTTGTTGATGATGATAAGAGGATGTTGAATAAAGAGGCAGTACCAGTTAATACAAGAAGGCCTTTGCTGAGCGGTGCATGATCTGAGATTGAAATCATATTAATGATAAAATAGTTCAGATCAGTGCTTTAAAATAAAAATAATATAAAAACATATTACAGGAAATTTGAAAGACCTTGTACGTTGTTTTTACTCGTTCACTGGGAGAGCAAAGGATATACTCTGCACAGCTGTAAAGTGTGCAGATTGTCAGCTAATAACATTGCAAGCTGGGTAGATGGACATGAGCTTAACTTAAAAGAGATTATGATGAGTTAAAGTTTATAACGAGGGAAAAAAATACATATTCCGGTAAATTATCTAGAGCAAGAATACATCAGACCTGTTGAAAGGTTCTTCTGGCTGGCTAACATTAAGCTTAACTTGTAAGCTTGATTAAAAACAAAATTCCCATATATAAGAAGAGAATGAAGAAAACAAAAAAAACAGCTGAACTGTATAAGCTTAGTAATTTATAAAGTTTGATAATACTTACAAAAGCCCGTCGATGACGCACCAGGAAACATTTAATAGCGTCTTCAGGAAAAAAGAGAACTTCTTCAATTGTTTTCGGCCTTATTTAATACTTAAAAATGTGTGTTTACCTGCCCCGGTTGCGCTTTAGATTCGAGCTGGTCTCAAAATGGCTGCTCTTGTCTAACGCGCATGTGTATGACGAACGCTGATCAAGGCAATTGACGGCTCAACAATGATTTCCTGGATACAGAGGCGGGGGACGTACAGAAGAAAAATCTCTGGTTTCGTGAATCAAGTTGTCTTCTCCATTGGAGGGGAACTCTTGCCACAATCAGGGAAGAACGAGCTGAGCGCTTCCAGCGGGAAAAAAAGGAGAATTTACTGACTAACTCCCCACTTCTATCACCCCCCCGCCCACCTCTCTCTAATTGCTTTTCAGAGGTCCAGACAGGCCATAGGTTTCGAGGGAAAGCCAACCTAAAACAAACAAATCAGTTGGGACGCTGACGCCGTGGAATCAAAATATGTGTGTTTCACGCTTCTGGCGAAAGGGAATTGCTAACGGGAGGATACTGAAGACGCAGGAATGGGCTCCTATACGACGTTAGTATCCCTATCCCCTCCTTAAAGAAAATACTCCCTATAATAGCCTCTACAGGGAGGCTTCGCTGGAAAGGGGCACCTTGTTCAGGCTTCAGGTAAATCATGAAAGAGTTGGAAAATTAGGAAAATTTGTCATTCAGGTGTGTAAAGGAGCCCTTTGGTTAAAATATTTCGAACAGACGCACCTTGCGGTTGTATAATTTTTTTATTTTAATGTTCTCTTAATTTTGTTTATATAAAAATATTTGTCACAGCATGTTTATCCTGAGACATCATTACGAGAGAACTTCACATCTAGTTTACAAAGGAATTAAAATAAAATTCTTATTTTGTTTGCTTTTACTTTTCAAGCGTGTGTGTTTTGAACGAAATAAAGCGAGAAATGAAAAGAATAGACAGTCCAACTCCAGTACAATTGTCACGCGGAAGAACAAATCAAGGAAGGAAAAGGAAAAAAAAGAGAGAAAATATATGCGATTTGAGGACATATTTAAGGAAGAAGGCGTTTCTTAAAGTAACCGCGTTCAACTGCCACTCCTCAAAATCAGAAATAAAATCAAAGGCTGTCAGCCCTGTAAGATAATGAACAAACGTAAGCAAACAGGTAATAAGGTCAATAAGAACCCTTATTATATAGCTGAATCCGCGAGCGAGCAAAATGAAGCGAATCCTTCATTCTGATTGGCTACCCAAAAGGGCAAGATACTCAGGATTTCCCGCGTTCGTCCCGTAAATAAAAGTTCTCTTTTGGGCTGATTTCGTCTATGCTCGATTTCCGCCGCTCTCTCGGGCCTCGCCGAGAAGAGACGCGCCGTCTGTTAGAGAGAGGAGGGCGGGCTCATTTTCTGGACAGCGGCTGGTAATCTAGCCTGCTTAGCATGCCGGTTTTGGTTGCTAAGTAATAAAGGCGGGCGCGGGCAGAAAAACCGCGAGGAGATTGGGGCGGGAGCAACTTATTTTTCTCGCGGCTTCGCCGCTCGTGCCATGCTACGCAGGCTACTGGTAATCGAGCCTAGACTTTGTCTCGGTTAATACGCAAAAAAGAACTTGGCCAATATTCAGCCATCTTGACTGAACATGTTTGGTCGATAACGCATACATAACGCAAACTTGTTATACGACTTCTAAACTAAGACGTATAAACACGTTTCTATGTTACCTTGTAGATTTCGTAACCGCACATTAGCTCCTGTTTCCAAAAAAGGGAAAGAAAATTGCCTTGAAATAAAATGCCTAATACCTAAAAATGATTCAAACTTGTTCCCAAGCTCCTCTCCTACTCGACCCTGGGAACGAGGTTGAGAATAATCGCTTAACTGACTGAATCAAAAAGATTGGTAACCAATCATGGCACTGAGGGATCAAAATGGTCTCGATTCTTGTACTTGTAGTCCAAGTCCATTATACAACTGGCCAATAGAAAATGGCGGTGCTAAGGAAAGGTATTTTCAAATTGCAAAACACTGCTACAATAAGGTCAAAGTCAAAGTCAACTTAATTTAGGCAGGGTAGCGTTATCAGCCGTTGGATGGTATCAAAAGCGGCCCAGCCCTGCAATACCTGTCTTTCGTCTTATTCATAGACCATGTGCAGCCTCTTTTTTATCTTAGTCCCACGCGCGAAACGCACGAGAGCCGGAAAGTGACCACGCGTGTGGCTGAGGGGCAACATCGTAGATAGCCTGAGAACAGGCTCTCTGTTTGGGGAAAAAAATAGGGAGGAAAGGGAAGAATCTTGGACGAATCTAATTTTCAGAACTGCTTTTACTTATCCTAGTAAGCTTTCTTTTCTGATTAATTTTGTTTGTTTGTTTCTCTTACTTAGTGAAATCCAGAAGACCAATGAGGAGAGATTCATCGCGAAATTTTAAGCAAATATTCATTTAGTAAAACGGTTACTACAATTTAGAAGAGAGAAACATATGAAACACCACGCACGCATTGTATGTTACTGATGTCAAATATCATGACCTTTGAGGTGTCGTAAGATTTAGGACAGATCCGCTATTAATTATTGTGAATATTCTATGGACTCGATATTCTGAAAAAATATAAAAGGAACGGCTGATATGTCCATCACCGTCCACACACAATCTCCGTCTTGCCCTTCAGCAGCTTAGATCGAAACAGTTTTTTCTTTTGAAAAACTTAAAGAATCAATATTGAAGGATGCTATTAGTCTGCTTGCAGGCAACTGAGCACATCTACTTAATGCGGTTTGCTCACGTACATTGCAGCATGCCTTTGCTGAAATAAACGCATAAATCAGGAGAGTTTCACATTAAGTATGTATGCTTTGGATAACGAATTGTTCGTGTGGTATGGCAACCTTTGGTGACTACTTCCGCTTTCAATTTCATATACTGACACCAGAAGCTGCTGACACCGACTATAGGAGACGTCTGTATGGGAGGTTAACTAAGAACCTTACAGGAATTTTTTGTCGACGAGTGTGTTTATAAAGCTTCTGGTCGCGCTCACCCATATTATTTACCGTTGAGTGGTTTTTCCCGCTATTTTGTAGATTTTTCAGTAATTATTCCGACTGTCTTATTCGCCAGTGATGGGGCTTTTCCGTCGGTTCTTCAGTCACGCAACGGCCTGAAGGAGAGTCTTGACAGTCTTCTATAAATTGTACTTTTTGAATAAAGCAATTGATTTACGTCAATGTATATTCTATTATAATTACTCCTTGTACCTTCTAACAGTCTTCATACAAAGACCTACAAAGCTATCCCCTATAGATGCATTATCGTTCCGTTTTCAACGCGAAATGACGACGTGTACAAAAAGGCAAAGTATAGTATCATTTTTTCCCAAGTTCATGACAGACAACTTATCAGTCGTTATACCGTTTTCCCAATATCACGCGAAAAATTGCCGGTTTGATTATTACAGAAATCGATTCAATTTTACAAGGCCTTCGTAGTACGACTGAGATCTCCGAGATCTTAATGTTTGCTGCATGATTCAACATTTTCCACGAAACCGAAAAAGTCCCTCGATTCTTAATTGCCTGAGCTACAATTCAAAGAAATATATTCTTATCAGCAGAATTAATGCCCAGTAAATAAATTGCATAATATGCAGTTATTAAAAATAATCAAACCGGCAACTGTTGCATGATATCGTTAACACTGAAAGTGTAAGGATTAATGAGTGGTTTATCTTGTACTGGGGAGGTGGTCTGGAATAGTCTTCCAATAGGTCCAATAGCGCTAGCTAGCGCTGGGGCAAAAACAATCATTTCTACGGCTTCTACGCTTTGCCTCGTTTGGTTAAACAAGTTCGAGACAAATAGAAACGATAGAAACTTCGGTTTTAATATAATAAACAAGCGGCAAGGGGTACGTTCAGCCGTAACGTTGCCTGTACTAAAGCAGAAATTAACTGCAACAATGAAAGAAATGGTGCTTTTACTGGAACTTAATTACATGGTCACAAATAGAAAAAAACATGCCTCTGTGACCGTTTCAATGTCTCCTATGATACTATGATTGATCAAAGACCACGCCGGAGTAATATTATTCATCGTGAATATATGGCCTAACGATATTTTGATTACCGTTAAATCTGAGAGGGAATAGAGTCGCCGCCCCTTCAAGTTCTTTTATTTGTCACTGTCACTGAACATGAACAAAGCCCCCTCTTACGTGATGGACCAACAAAAGCCTACAGAACATCTGACCATAAACTAACCTTTCATTTCTTGGTGTTGCAAGCTTCGAGACCACTATAAAAATGTCCAGCTAATAAGATATTGTACGGATGTGGAGGCTGAAAGTTGTAACCAGTTTTGCCAATTGCCTTCACTGGAACACAAACAATCAAGACAACAAAACAAGACAACAAAACGACTATGCATTTTTTAAAGCGGGTATAAGGATCATCGTGTAAGGATAGTCAGGGGCACCCAACGAGAATATAGTTCAAAACCACTTAAACATAGCATTGTTGAACGTATTTTAGTATTTAAGAGCGGCTTTCCGTAAATATCGACCCACGGTCGGCACAAGTTCAAAATTTGATTTCGCTCATATTTGGCTCATCGATAACCCTTAATGAGTAATGAAACATGCTGTAGTTAGTTTTGCCAAATAACGTGTTCTTTTGTTAAAATTCGAGAAAACGCATTTTGCCCGTTCAGAGCTCAAAATCCACTTCCGGTAAAGCGAAATTTTACACAACTTCCATTGACTCGTACGTCAAACCACAACGATTTGGCAGCCTTTGAAAAACACAAATAGTTTTTATGACCCTTTCTTTCTTATAAGTCGATAAATTTGTGAAAGCTGTAATAATTTTGTGGCCAAAAAGGTTTGTTAAAAATAGGGCCTATTGACCATTTCTACCGTTCAAAATTATAGAGATAAAAAAATGTAAATTTTTACAATGCGCTATAACTTAATATTCCAAAAATTGACTTTCTACTGTTTAACTAGGCCCCAATCTATCACAAAATCGAAACAAATCTCTGGGCAAACGATTTTAAGTAGCCCGCAAGACGTTGAGTTCAACCCTAATTTTGCAAAAAAAACGCGACATTGCAGTGGTTAAAAATAGCGTGACACGGCCCGTCACGCCAGTGTTGCCTATAGATATGCTTTAAACAATTTAGTTAAAGGCAGATTAAAAGCCAATTCGAAATTAAATCGTTCAGTAAACCTATGATTCTCATTGATTGCAGCATTTTCTTCAGATACAACATATAGGGTCCCTGAAATAGCGTCACACACTTTCATGTTCAGTTTCAGACTGGCGATTTCCCTCAAAAAATTGTATATAAACAGAACAAAATCTAAAAACTAAAACTGATTACTGAATGAATTTTTGCACTGAGAGATATTCACGAATTAAATCATCGCCAATCAATGCCATTTGGTTTATAAAAACTAATTTCCTTGAAGCAATTTTAAAGAATAAAAATATTTTAGACTAAGTATAGTTCTTTTCGAAGTTTTTCCTTGCGGGCTCTCAAAACTGAAAAAAAAGCTAGGTGGATGCCAAAGAGGAGCCTATATGCTTGTATGACAACGTGTATTAATCATGAGGCTACTGCATGGCTATAAACATGATCCATTAAAACAAACTAAGAGGACACTTTGGTGCTTTGCTAGGCTCACCATTAAGTCAGTTTCGGGTTGCTTTCGACGTTTCAGTGGAAAGTTCCTGAAACAAACGGAACGTCTGAAAAGGCATTCGCCTATTTTCCTGGTCTTCCTGGTTGGAAACTTTCAGGCGGAACTTCGGATTTCATGTCTTCAAACCTTTTTTGAATATCAGTTTCAGGCTTTCGCCGCCGTTTTTCATTAAACGAAACTGACTTAGGCAAATGGTAAACGCGATTACCGAACGGAATCAAAATTAATCAGTCCTGAATTCTCCTCACCATTTGCCCAAACCGTGGAGCGACCGGTTTACCCATGTAAATAGTAGAAAATCCTTGTGTCCAAAAGCCTGCGATACAGCTTCCTCTCATCGCTATCTGCCGCTAGGAACATTTCGTCAAAGAGCGGTGAGAGACGAGTGTATCCCAGAATATGCGTCATATATCTTAAGTACCTTGAGGGGCCTTGTTAAGTGCATAGTAGATCGTAGCAAGGGCAGAACGTTGCGATATCTCTAATTACTTATTAAGAGACACAGAAAACTCGCTATTCCTCTACCCCAGAAAAATGTTAAGAAAAATAGTTTTTCTGGAGCAGTTCTTTGGAATAGCCTTCCTATATATTGACCAGCAGCAGGCGAAGTCTCTTGGGGTTAATTGAGGGCCGGCTGCAAACAATTCTTCTGGAGATCTACACGGTACTTACGTAAAGCAGACTAAGGCTTTCAGTCTTATTCGGTTTGTGACAAAGACAAAGGTAAGGTTTTGGAGGCCCGCTTGGGCGTCTACGTTTCATGGACTAAGGCTACGGAGGATGAGGAAAGTTTCCTTTTTAGGTGTTCCCATTCGTTCGTTACAAGATTCTTCTTAGTTTTATTATTGTTTCCCTATTTTTATTGTTGTTTTTTTTTTTCGGAAAAAGGGGAGGCGGGTGGGGGGGGCGGAGGGCAGAGTGAGTGAGACTGGGGAGAGGATCGAAAAATACGTCTAAAAAATACGGTAGAAACTGACAAAGAAAAAATAAAAGAAAGAAAACAAGAAAGAAAGAAAAAAATTCGCAGTCTAAAAGCATTTGAAAAGTTAGTACTACCAAATTCGTTCCTGCTGATCAATAACAAAGCGCCAAAAGTGCTCGACGCTCAAGTTGAATACCGTATTTATTCGAATAAGCGCCCAACCTCAAATTAGCGCCCAGCCTCGAATAAGCGCCCACCACCACCCCACTCCCTCCTACACAAACCTAAATAAGAGATAATAAGTGACCCTCCCGAAGACGGAGTTTTCTCCAGAGCATTTTACAGAAACCTTGGTTTGTTACATGTCCGCTTTTTGTTATTACCATTTATTGTTTTGTTGCAAAATAAACATACTACACTTGCTGAGAATGGCGAAATTTAATAAGCGCCCAGCCTCGAATAAGCACCCACCTCGAATAAGCGCCCACTCTCAAGGTCCAAAAATTTAATAAGCGCCCAGGGCGGTTAATCGAATAAATACGTTATATACCATAAAAATTTGTAAATGAAGGACGTAGGTAACCTGTAACAGGCCTTCAGATAGTTGGGAAAACGCAAAGAAAAGTAGGGATTGAGGGCGAAAGGTCCTCCTACTCTCTCCCTCTTACTCTTTTCCACGTTTGTTTTCCTCCGTTCCCCATTTCGCGCCACTGTCCTCTATCCACTATCCACTGTCCACTACGCCTGGAATAGGCTAGTTCATAGTGGGCCAGAGAGTTTTTTTCCAATGGCGATGCAAGGGATCTATAGATGTCCATTTAGGAGCATTTGCCATTTTTAAAAGCTCATGATCACGTTGCAACTATTCCTGCTTTAGCATTAGTAAAACGCCACTTTTTTCTCTATTTTCCGTTTTGCTGTAGAGGAAAGTTTTTGGTGATTTGTTTTTGATGATGGCGTTTCATCGTCGATCGAAACGAGTTAAAACGTTTTCTGAAACGTTCGTTACAATGTGCCTTTATAAGCGTGATAGTAATACATCCAAACGTACATTTATACTTAATTATACATAATTACGTACTTGAAAGAGAAAACTCGCAACAAAAAAGCATTGTTCGAATTAGTTAATATTGGTTATCCCTGTCTTAAATTTAACGTATTTATGCCTTTTGACGGATGCTTACATTAATGAAGCACACCACTGTACTTGTTCAAAGTTTGCTTTCGTTGGGCTCGGTCGTCGACGTCTTGCCGACGTCGCTCAAAAAAGGCGACTTTTGGGCAATTCTACACTATATATTGTATCCAAACAAAATGACTCTTCTAAATAAGATAAGGTTATTGAAAGATGTAATATAGATTTTATGCTGGAATTCGGCATGTGATCAGTGTTGAATAGAATGTTGAAAGTGAATAGGTCGTTAACACCGCTGGCGTGACGGGCCGCGTCACGCTATTTTTAACCACTGGAATGTCGCGATTTTTCGCAAAATTAGGGTTGAACTGAGCGTCTTGCGGGCTACGTAAAATCGTTTGCCCAGAGATTTGTTTCGATTTTCTGATATACTGGGGCCTAGTTAAACCGTAGAAAGTCAATTTGCGAAATTCTAGCGCATTGTAAAAATTTACATTATTTTAACCCTATTATTTTGAACCGGAGAAATTGTCAATAGGGCCAATTTTTAACAATACCTTTTTGGCCACAAACTTATTACAGCTTTCACAAATTTATCGTCTTATGAGAAAGAAAGGGTCATAAAAACTATTCGTGTTCTTCAAAGGCTGCCAAATCCTTGTAGTTTGACGTACGAGTCAATGAAATTTGAGTAAAATTTAGTTTTACCGGAAGTGTATTTTGAGCTCCGAACGGGCAAAGTGAGTTTTCTCGAATTTTAACAAAAAAAATACGTTATTTGGGAAAACTAACTACAGCATGTTTCATTACTCATTAAGGGTTATCGATGAGCCAAAAATGAGCGAAATTCGAATTTTGAACTTGTGCCATAGAAAGACGATTTTGGTCGATATTTACAGACAGTCGCTCTTAAACCGTAGATTTAGGTATATTTTTATCCCCTAAAAATTTTTCATCTGTTCGGATTTCTTAGCTGAAATTCTAGTGATCCGAAAATTATAGGGATCAAAGCTTACCTTTTCGAAAATTTCAGCCAGAAAAAAGGCTCCCGAAAATTCTAGGTGACCTTTTTAGGGTAAAAATCGGTTACCTCGGAGAGGCAGGCAAGCAAGAAATTTAACAACCAATGCTCCGAAAATTCCAGATCTCAAATCGTCTTCCGAACAGATATTTTCCACAAATTGTCGTTGGGTGCCCCTGGATAGTGTTTATGATGAGGACCGACATGGACATGGTGTACTTGGCTTCACGTACAATGATGTGCGTTCTGGGGTACTGTGTAATGAAGCTTTGCTTAGCTCTGATAAACGCTGGAAAAAGAATAGTTCAAGTTATTGAAATGGGCACAGGAGAGCAAATGGTGGTACAAATAGCTGCAGACACCATGCGAGAGTTACGAAGAAACAGCATTGAAATACCTCCCATCTACATTCCTAGGAATGCGTATTTCAAAAAAGCAACCTTTCGGCAGTTTTATTTAGAATTGTATTTGATTCCAAATCCGCGAACATATCAAAATGGTAAGCACGTCGTAACTGTTTGTCAATTATAATGTATGTGGTTTTGTACTTTGTGATAAAGATTTACCCTGTTATGAGAGCAGCCGACGAGCAACGAGTCTTAGCAGTTCATCAGGCTCAAGAGATGGACATAAGAGAGCAAAGATCAGCACACAGACCTGCGGACATAAGCCATACTATTTCCCACAAACGCCCTCCGTAAACCAAAGGAATTAGGACAGAATACTTTCTGCAAATGAAATAAGTGTATTTTGTTGCCCTCGGCAGTATTTACAGCACAAAAGCTATGGGCCAGACCAAATCTCTGAAACAAATAATTCAGATGTAAAAATCACTACCGGCCGGAGCAAGGCAAAAAAATTAGTTTCGAATTTTTTGAATTTGAACTCGCGACTAACGAGAATCAAGTCCAACGAGTGACAGGGTGGGAATTGAACTCGAGCCTCTGGATTGCCTGTCATTCAGTTCAGTCAACTAGCTGTTGAAAAGAGGCCAGTGTTATTCCATGTTAACGGCAGACAGTTAAAAACGTCTATGTTTTCCCCAGCGCTGTAAATGCGCAATCTGCATAATTAACTAATTACCGTAGGCGACTCGAAAATAAAACTCGACATGGCGGAAAAAGGGAATTGTCCAAGACAAGGCAATATAGATTAAATTTTTATACCTAATACGTGACAAGGTGTCTCCAAAAGTCATACTCTGTCTCGATCGCGTCATTCTCAATTGATTTATTGTTCGGTAAATTTAAACTTAATTCGTAATTACCTTTTATAGAATTTTATAATTTTCGAATCAACAGCGATACAGATTATCTTTGTCAAAAGAATAAACAATATCGCGTTATTCCTTAAATAGCATGTACTTAAGTACGGCATCCGTTGATCACAAATGGGGCGGGGCCTACTCTCTACATCCTAAGACGGCACAAAAAACTCCGTGCAAACGTGTCCGCTCTCACTTCCAGCAGAGCTTGGATATTACAAGGTCAAAAACTGTTCCCACAGAAATGAATATAACTCGTCAAAAGGTTGGCCTCTCCTTCTCCATAGAAAATATTTTGCGGGATGATTTTTGTCACTCGCGAAGAAGAGATGTTCCTCTGTGTATTTCGGCTAGAAAGATCCTTTCGCTTGTACCAACTATCCTGTACAACCCCTTTCATATCGAGCTTAAATCACGACAAAACTATAATGACGTTAGGAATGATTCGGAATGATTCCGCCCACTAGATAAACACCCCCTCCAAGTAAACAGGGTCAAAGAAAACAATTTTTAACTCTAAAAGCTTTTATGTTTATTTACTCTATAGTTACCCAATTTTCTCTGTTACGAGTGAGTATTTTCTTTTCTTTAAGTTCCTTGATCGTGTTTTAAGGTTGAAAAGGTCATATTAAGACTTTCAAATTACGTAACCTAACTTAAACTTGCTTAAATTACCGGAGGGTTATTTCTTTTATTTCGTAATGACTCTGTTTTTGATTTAATTTCCATGGCGTCTTAATAGTGTCGAATCGCGAATAAGCCTGTATTGATGTGAAACATCATACTTGATCAAAAATAAAAGAACAAATATTCCAACTGTGATTTTTAGAATACTTCGTAAGCGTTGAATTTCGTTTAAAAGAATTTTCCCATTGAGCAAATAAACATCAACTTTATATATTTACATTCCTTGCGAAATTGTCGAAATTTTCCGTTTATTGAAATAGCGATGACTAAGCCGTTATCCGAGAAAGTCCCGTCGCGCGACAAGTCGCTGCTACACGAAAGGTTAATGCTTCGAAGAAGCTGGTACGCATTTCAAACAATGGAAATTTTTAAGAATATTTCTAATAGACCTTGTCATGGTTTTCGACGCTATCTTGACCAGTAGGCAAACGCGTGACAAATTACAGTGTTTGTATGAGGATCTAAGGGAAAGTTTATTTAATATGACAAGGGGGGGGATGAAGATATTGAAACTCGAGGCTTGAAATTTTAGCAGCTCCCCTCGCTAGCGGTTCAATTTTTTAGGAGCCCCCTCCTTGATAGTCGAAAAAATTTCAGAGCCCCCCTCTCCCCCTCCTCCTTCAATTCCTTTGCTCCCCTGAAAAAAGATTGCTAGACAAAATATTTACCGTTATTGTCTTCAATGGTTTATACTATGACAAACTTGAGATACAGTTGTGAGACAATTTTCTAAAGCATTTTTGGGATGAACAAGAGTGTAATAATCACTGAGACTACATTTGTTATATCTGTAAACCACGTGATATAGCTGAGTTGCACAGGTCATTAAATTGTTGAGTTGAAAACCATCCGATCTGTATGATGATGTCATGTGTTGGTTTTGAAGTATACAAATTTTCGGAGCCCCCCCCTCCTAGCGCAACATTCTTTTCAGAGCCCTCCCTTCGGGTGTCTAAAAATTTTCGGAGCCCCCCCTCAATATCTTCATCCCCCCCGCCCCCCTTGTCATATTAAATGAACTTTCCCTAATGTCGAATAATTTCCGTAAAACGGCTGTTCTGAACAAAATATCAATTGTAAACTAAAGCAACAAAGCAAAGGATTGTCCTAAAAAAATTTGGGGGCGTCCCTGTGCTTAAATTTCTCCACAGGCTTTCTTTAGATTTTCCATATATTTGTCTGTAATTTTCCCAGGACTTTCTTACAAACAAATGTATAGAAAATTTTAAAAAGTGGTTCTAGGTCTTCTAGTGCATGTAACGCCCTCAAAATTTTTCAGGAGAATCCTTAGGAGTGAAGCTTTAGTTTACAAATCATATTTTTTTCAGAACAGCCGTTCCAAGGAAATTATTCGACATTAGATTCTCATACAAACACAATAATTTGTCACGCGCTTGCCTACTCGTCAAGATGGCGTCGAAAACCATGACAAGGTCTATTGGCAAACGGGATTATTAACAGGGGCACCCAACGAGGATATAGTTCAAAAACACTTAACATAGCATTGTTGAACGTATTTTAGTATTCAAACGGTAGATATAGACATATTTTTATCCCCTAAAAACTTTTCATCTGTTCGGATTTCCTAGCTGAAAGTCTAGTGATCCGAAAATTATAGGGATAAAAACTTACCTTCTCGAAAATTTCAGCCAGGAAAAGGCTCCCGAAAATTCTAGGTGGCCTTTTTTAGGGTCAAAATCCGTTAAAAATGGGTAATTATACCATTTTGCAGATGTTCGAAAATCCTAGGAGAGGCAGGCAAGCAAGAAATTTTACAACAAATGCTCCGAAAATTCTAGATCTCAAATCGTCTTCCGAACAGATATTTTCCCGAAAATTGCAGTTGGGTGCCCCTGTATTAACAACTTATAAAGGTCAAAGCATAGATTGTTATTGACAACAGCATAAGTTAAGGAGGAAAGTTTTTAACATTGTCTATAGGAAATTGTAATCCATAAAAAAAGATAAGGGATATGAAACATTCCGGGAATCCTTAGCCGGTGAATAATATCAATTTCTTGTCTATCTAGTCACGTAACATCTTAGAACATAAAACTTTTGGAAATTAAAAAAATGAAATGAAATGAAATGTTTTAATCCTCGAGAAATACAATTTCTTATCGCCACAACTTCATTTTTCTAAGAAAATGAAAGCACAGTTTTGAACTTTTCTTTTGTGGTTTTTTTACCGTAGGCGTCTCAAATGTGAAACTCGACATGGCGGAAAAAGGGAATTGTCCAAGACAAGGCAATATAGAGTGTTTTCACATGACGTCACGTCGGCCATATTGGTGTCCCAAAACAATGAAACGGCGGCCATGTTGGTGTCCCAAACCAGTCCTGTGGGAGATGAACTCTTTTCTTATGCAAATGATTTCTTTTGTTCCAAAACATTTGCATAGATGATGGCCACGTGAGTGAAAACACTCTATAGATTAAATTTTTATACCTAACACGTGACAAAGTGTCTCCAAAAGTCATACTCTGTCTCGATCGCGTCATTCTCAATTGATTTATTGTTCGGTAAATTTAGACTTAATTCGTAATTACCTTTTATAGAATTTTATAATTTTCGAATCAACAGCGATACAGATTATCTTTGTCAAAAGAATAAACAATATCGCGTTATTCCTTAAATAGCATGTACTTAAGTACGGCATCCGTTGATCACAAATGGGGCGGGGCCTACTCTCTACATCCTAAGACGGCACAAAAGACTCCTTGCAAACGTGTCCGCTCTCACTTCCAGCAGAGCTTGGATATTACAAGGTCAAAAACTGTTCACGCAGAAATGAATATAACTCGTCAAAAGGTTGGTCTCTCCTTCTCCATAGAAAATATTTTGCGGGATGATTTTTGTCACTCGCGAAGAACAAACACTAATGTGGAATCGCGAGAAACATTTTGCGGCCGAATGTTGGCCGACCTCGCCGGCTTATACATGTTACGCTGTGCCATATGACCCCATATTTATGAAATATCTACCAAGTTTACTCATAAAGCGCAACCGGGGCACGTAAACATATATTTTTAAGTATTAAAGAAAGCCGAAAAAAAATTCAAGAAGTACTCTTTTTTCTTGAAGACCCCATTAAATGTTTCCTGTTGCGTCATCGACGGGCTTTTGTAAACATTTTGAAGTTTCTTAATTTTTTATAGTACATTCCAGCCAAGTCATGTTTTGATTTGTTTTGCGTCTTCGAAAATCGTTCCTCTGCTTTCCCTGAATGTCCTTTGCGACGTTTCCGATTCCCCTCTTTAAAGCAAACAAACGTTTCCGCACCTACAATTCTTACAACTTTTAAAATAATGTGCGACAAAGGAAGGTATTCAGATCCACGCCAAATGCGCATAATCAATAGTAATAAAAAAATTCACCGGCCATAAATCTATTAACTCTGAATAATTTTCTGTAACCACGATCGGCGATCCTTTCTTCCCGCATTTCACTCAATGGATAACAAAGTTTCATATCTCAAGCTCGACTGTGTAGTTCCCACTTTGAACAGACATGTTTTACGTTGTTGATAAACAGCATATGGACCACAAAGGATTTGAGTGATAGACGATGCTAATCACTCCATCGTGATCAGCTTGACCAATCAGGATCCTCGATTCGCAGGAAGTGCGGCTTTAATTCGCGGGTACGAGCCAAATGTGAAATAAAACATCGTGCATTCTTGATTTCAGTTCCTAGTACAGTAAGCTTTTAAGAGCACCACTGTGGAAAGCGCGTGTAGCACCGAAATGGTTAGTGTTGCTTTACTTATAACGACGTGCATTCTTGGGTACTTTGTGATGAAGATATGCTTAGCTGTGATAAAAGCCAGTGAAAGAGTAATCGGTATTGTTCAGGCTCCTGAAAGGAACACAGGAGACCAAAGAGACCAAAGAGTGGAGCAAAGAGCCTCAAACACCAGTCGAGAGGTTCGAGGAATAAACAGCATTGAAATAACTCCCGCCCGCACTCACAGGAACGTGTACGAAAGACGGGTAGGCAATTCATCTTAAAAACTCTTTCCCAGTTTAATTTATAATTTAAGATAATTTTCCATCCACGAACCAACCAAAAAGGTTGGGGTGACTTCTTACGTTGTATATTATGTTTTGTACATTTTGCGTTAAAGATTTGTTCTTCTATAAGACCAGCCTGCGAAAGAAGAGCCTTTATCGTTCACGAGGCTTCAGAAATGGACACAGGAGAGCAAAGATCCGAACGCACAACTGCGGACAGAAGGCAAAGTATCTTCCGCCAGCGCCCCCAGGAACACGATGAACGAACGGTAAGTAAAAGTCATTCGCTGCTGTTTAACAACTCACTGTGTTTTGTACCGATTTGCAATTCACCTTTTCTCGAAGTATATCAAAGGCATTAGGACTAAATACTTTCTGTGTCAGAAATGTGCGTATTTTTTTATCCTTGGTGTTCTTTATAGCCGGAATTCTCTGTTGCACACTTTGTAAATCAACCAAATAACTGGGCTGTTTTTGTATGACAAAACCAAGGGATGCCTAGGCTCGACCAACTGCACGTTAGTATTAACTAAAAGTAAATATAGTTAAAAAAATCATCATTCGTTAAATCCACGTTTATTCAATGCCAAATTGCGAGCTGCAGTTTGAGTTTGCAAAAGCAACTACTATTCTAGTAAGCTTTTCTTCTAACTTATTTTGTTTTGTTTTCTTGTTTTTTGTTTTTGTTTTTTTATTGCTTAGTGAAATCCAGAAGAATAATGACGAGAGATTCACCGACAAATTTTACGCAAAAGTGCAGTTTAAAAGTTATAAGTAGCCTGTGACTACCTCAGACCACGCACGCAGTGTATGTTGCTTATGTTACTATATATCACAATGAGTGACGCCTGAGGTGTTGTAAACATTTTAGGGCAGCCGGCCGCTTAGACTTATTCACGATTACACTACGGATGTTTTATTGTTCACGTAAACAGTGAAATGCGTTGAATCGTTAACATTTATTGACATTGTTGGCTTTTTTAATTAACTTTAGTATGCGTTAGTTTTGGTAGACAGCATGTTTATGTGTTGGTTATTGGTTTCTTAGTAGACCGTGTATTTTATTTAGGATATCCCTTTTTATGTTGTAAAGTTTTTTAGCCGACAAGCTTTGGATAATAATTTCCGTCGTGTAAAATTTGACAAGGAAGTGTCAGGAGCCCATCAAATGATGGGCTCCTGGAAGTGTGAACTGCTCAGTTAAGCGTGCGACTTGTTTTGACATTTATCAACTTCTTTGCAGAGAGACCACCCTATCACCAACTAATCGACTGTTGATACATAGAATACATAATCTGTTAACGGTTTTTCTGGTAGTAAAAATTTACTCTTAGTCCTAGCATAAGCGTATACGAAAAGAAAAAAATCAAGGTTGTACAAAATTAGAGCAAACGCAAAATATATTTGTAAAATTCAATGCCCACAAGACTCGCTGTGTCACAAAATCTCCTTCCAAGAAGAAAAGCGATGAATATTGTGTGCCCATTAGATGTTACGCTCGACTTAACTGAACGACTTAAATTTGTAGATCTATTCATCCATGAATTAATTATGAATATGTAGCCATATGTATGTTTATTTCTTTCTTTTTTACAAGAATATTTAGTCAGGGGTTATCCCGTTCAGCGAGGCTGGTTTGAATGAGGCCCTGAAGAAGTTACTTAGGAGTTATTTTGGTTAAGGAGATTAGCTTTTTCAGACTACCAAGACACTTATAAAACATTAGTTTGCTTTATATTTTCTTTACCAATCATCTGTGACTGTTAGCATTTGAAAGAGAAATAAACGCCTAAGCTTGAGACGGCTTTTAGACTTAATTCTGTTATATGCTTTATCCCGGATTGTAGCGAATCCGTGAAATGACTGTGTACATGTAACTTTAAATGTTTTGGTAAACAAAAACGTTGAACTGGGTATTAGAAGTGTCTCTTATTGTCAGGTGTCTTACCGAGTAGGGTAGGAGCTGCTCGGAAAGTTTCTCTCAATTGGGGGCAGGGAACAATGACATGTCATTCTTTTAATTGTTTATGGTCAGGACTAGGCACTATTGGTCGCCTTGCTGGACACCAGTGGGTATTAACACACCGACTATAGTCTAAAGTAATTTGACGGTTATTTAATATCAGTAAAATCCAACTAGTTGTCTATTATCAATGCTGCGTTCTGATTGGTTGAGCTACTACCAGGCTGTATGTTATAGCCCACTAGTAGCGAAAAGCGAGGTCTCTTTGGCGGCAAAAAAGGATTAAAGTCTAGCTTTAACTAGCTAAAAAATTTTTATTCTCGATACAAGTTTTGACCAACTAGTTGGATTTTACTAAAACAATTATTCCTCTCGCCCTCATGGTCTCTGAGTCAATGCCCCATTTGGCCTTCGGCCTCATGGGCTATTAACTCCGAGCCCATTCGGGCTCGGGGAATATATGTTAAATAGTCTGCGCAAAAATCCCTTTACATTAATACAGTTGTAGGCCAAAAAGAAATTTCAAAAACAAGCACTGTTGTGATTTAGTTCATCTTTCCTTTTGAGCTATGTATCTCAAAGCGTCACAGGAATACCACCCAGTAGCTTTGCACGATCTGCATGGCTGCCATCAGACGTGGGAGCCGAGATTCATTCTTGCTAATGCAAGATGTAACATACATGTCCTTTCACGTTCGTTGACGGGGATTAAGCTACAAAAATATACCAAGATCCGGCCTTCAACGTCTTATTTCTTGATGAGCTTTCAAAGAATATCTGATAATCATGAGAAAGATAACATATGATGTGATTAGCAGATACGCTGGTCTACCGCAAGATTGTACATGTCGCGCGGTTTGCAAAGTATCGTGAAATGTGGCGCGTAATGTTTCGTTAACCATACCAAACTTCACGTAATGCGGGCACTCGGCAAATCTCTCTCTTTTGGAGGTACGTAGCCTGCGAACAGCAGAGGCATTTCTGGTCATTTCTCTCCTGATCGGAGGGAGAGAAGCGACCACCGGAAATGCGCAGGAGGTACAGTAAACTCTTGATAAACGGACACCTCGCCCTAGCTTCTTTGTTCTTTTTATTTGACTCTCTATAAGACGGACATATCTCCAAAGATCGTGCCAAAGATCTGCGTCTTAGGGGTGGACCATTTGATTTTTGATCGGGGGGTTGTGCAAATCCCCCAAAAAATATCGAGCATATGTTTCTGGTTAAAAAAAAATTTCTTGCAGAATTCTTAAGAAGGAAAAAAAAATCGAGCAGCCTTATAAACCTGGGCGTGGCAAAGGATTTTGCGTGATGCGTGACGGCCCCAAAAGTAGCTGTGAGTCACATGATACAGGACTGGGCATCACATTTTTTGATGCGTGAATTGGTATTTTGCAAACGCGACGCATGATTTACCAATTAGATTCCCTATTAAAGTGAACCCTCTGATCTAGAAGGATATTATGATTCAAAGATATTCATGCATTCAGATTCCCACCATAACAGTTGTCACGTGCAGGTATTTTTGTAACAAAATAAGATTTACTTTATAGAAAAGGAAATGGGACAAACAAGAGTGAAGGCAGGCCACATTGGATTGGTGCAGGGTTCAAAATATACAAAGAATGTGAAACGGATGCGCTGGATATGTGCACGAGACAAAAGACGATCAAATAGATCGAAGAGCATTTTTTCCCTCTGGGTCATTGGTGTTTTTGCAGAGTTCTATTACTTTTGTGTTCATTGCCTATTTTCAAGCCAAGAAAATAATAGTAAACAGTCTGTAGCACATAAATTAAAACGTATAAATTGTTTTAATTATTTAGGCCTTGAAATATTGTAATTTTATAGATCATGTACCTATATAAAAGATGATTCAAAGGGGTCAACTACCAATCTGATTTTCTCACCTATTGACAACTGTAGTAACAAATGTTTATTTAGCAATGTCTTTAATAAACCACAAGCTGGCAGAAATTGTCTATATTTATCCATCAAGAACACTTGAGCCTTAAGAATAATAACACTTTAAAATTTTCTTTATAAATGAACAAGGTTGTCTTCAACATCCTGTACATCTGCATATCTAGCCAAATGCAGGTTATATCCCCTCCAGCTGCTTCTACGTCCACTCGAAATTCGTCTAAACTGGTAAAATCTACAGTGAGGTCCCCATTTCTTGAACCCTCCTTTTCTTTTAAACTCTAGATAACTCCAAATACTAAATGCATATATTGAGAAGCCAGATTACTGTGCAATTTCTCCTTATTTGAAGTCCCTCTCTCTTGCTTTGAAAGCAAAGAACAGGATTCAAATAAGATGGAATTTCCAGCTCGCCCTTTGGACAAGTTGGAACCATTACACACAAGTTTGAAAGCTTTTCTCAGTAGCATTACGTAATTAGAAAGAAAAAAACGTTCACTTGTTCAGTGGGCAAGTGATCTGTTGGGCAAGTACAGAGAGTGATGCATATAACATCCACTAGCCTGACAGAGAAATCAACTAGCCGCAGGTTAGTGGAGATGCATTTCTTTGTACACTGAATAAAGATGAAACTCTTTATTACTTTGAAAGAAAGATGTAAACTTCAAAATGCATTGCCTGTAAAGGTGGTTTTTAATAGCCTAAAGGGTGAATTTTGAGTGGCTGGTGATGGTCAAGTTATTAAACTTCAAAATTTGTGTTTTAAATTTCCATTTAAAAAAATATCATGCAAGGACAGGGAGATTAAAAAAAAAATCCTGCAGGGCTGGAGCAATAAAAAAAAATATCTAGCAGTCTAAAAATCCTGCAAACCCCCCATCAAAAATCAAATGGTCCACCCCTTAGAGAAGAAAGAGCCTGCAAAGGTACTCGATAACTGACAAGTATCTATTATGACACGAGAACGGCCCTGTATAGCGTCAAGAATCGAATATGAGGTGGATGTGACAAGTTATTTTAGAAAATCAGGTACCTCATATTTGGAATGGTCACCGCTTATCTCAACAACTTGTTTACCTTCCAAGCCCAGCATTTGTTGGACAATTTCTAAAGTGGGCGAAAAATCACCGTGATAAAAAAGAAAAAAAAACTCTTATATCCAACGCAAAGTAAATCTAGCTTTACCTTTCTGATCGGCGAAATCATCGAAAAATTCCCCTGTTATAACAAAAGCATAAATTACTTAGCAAATATAACTTTAAGAACAACAACACAAAATGTTAGAAGCCACTGTCTGCCTTGGTTTTGAAACGCCATTTCTGAATACCCAGAAGGATGTATATACGACACGTACAAATCGCAGTTGGAGAATAGTCCGTTTCTCCAAAGATAATAGACCTTGTCACGGTTTTCGACGCCATCTTGACGACGGTAGGCAAAAGCGTGAGAAATTACAGTGTTTGTATGAGAATCTAATGTCGAATAATTTCCGTAAAACGGCTGTTCTGAAAAAAAAATATCAATTGTAAACTAAAGCTACAGAGCAAAGGATTGTCCAAAAAAATTTGGGGGGCGTACCTGTGCTTAAATTTCTCCAGAGGCTTGCTTTAGATTTTCCATATATTTGTCTGTAATTTTCCCGGGACTTTCGTACAGACAATGTATAGAAAATTTTAAAAAGTGGTTCTAGGTCTTCTATTGCATGTAGGAGAATCCTTAGGATTGAAGCTTTAGTTTACAAATCATATTTTTTTCAGAACAGTCGTTCTACGGAAATTATTCGACAATAGATCCTCATACAAACATTGTAATTTTTCACGCGTTTGCCTACTCGTCAAGATGGCGTCGAAAACCGTGACAAGGTCTATTTTACAAGGTAACCAAAAGGAATCCGGGAAAATTTTGCTGGCCTTGGAATCCGAAATACAGCTCAAGGAATCGGGACGCCCACTCATAGCTAACGATTGGAAACCAGAATCCAAGTTCCACTGTCAAAGACTTAAAATATTTAAATCTTGAAGACGATAATGGCAACTGATTATGCTCAGGGGAAGTGACCATTTGGTGTATCAGAGGTGTGCACAGCAAGCAATATATCTTTTGAGGAAATATTAATGACGTTAAACTTCTGAAACTTGTCGAAAACCGAACTGTACTAAAATCGTCGTCTCGTTTTGAGAGAGTAAACAAACTCGATACGGAATTACTCGTATTGGAAAATGTTATCACTTGTTTTTCCCCTGAAATGCCATTTGTCATTCGGCTTTTATCCCATCACACCTAAGGCGCGCACGAAGATGTCGGGTATCGTAAACAAGGTCTATTCAAACGCTACACATTTATCTCACACGATATGTCCTGATACTGGCAAGCCACCGTTACATTGTGTATCGCTGTAAATCTACCCACTACGGGCTCTGCTATATTGGACTAACATCATACGAGCCCGAGAGAATTGCACAGGGTACTCCTATAAAACTCAAGTCATGTAGATTCAGCTGTAAATTATTTTTCAAGTTTTTGAGTAAATATTAACCCTCCTGTTTGCTAACGCGCTGACGTGTTCATAAGTCATGCATCCACCCATACTTCAGACTGATCCACCGCTAAAGTCGCCGGTTCGACGGTGTACTTGTTATGTCCGTGCACAGTAGCATCTCTCTTTATGGTGATAACACTTCCATGGGAAGCCAGCACTCGTATCTTTTCTGAGTGATTTCGATGGACGGGCTCCTCAATCAGAAAACCGTTATCAACATGATATTCTGTGAAGAGAAAACGTTTCAATTAGTACTGGTCTCCATGCGCATTGCATAAGTAATCCTTCTAATGCGCCCGTACCTCCAGATCGCCCAGGCTTTCGGTAAACATTGACAACTCCATGGGTTGGCACCCATATTTTGAGTATTTCGTATTTTTTTGCCTCCATACCATCCATAGGATCTTAACTGTAAACTTCAAAGAAGCGAAATAACATCAGAATAGTGAAAATAACATCCATGGATGACCGATCATGCACAGACTGTTAGGTCTTAATTACTGGTGGACACATGACGACCAATGATTGACATCACCAGCAGAGCGTTTTGTTTGGGTCACAAAGAGCCAAAATTTACCGCGAGTTAGAAGAGACCTTCAAACCCTAATCGTGTTTAAGGTCGTTTAAGACAAAACATTGTTCATTTCCCTACCTTGTTTAAGATGAGACCTTTTTTATTACTTTGATACGTTTAAACCTCGGACGTACACGCAGTCATACCGCTACCGTAGTACAAGTGAGGGATGGGGTGGGGGGAGGTTGTTGGCGGGGTGATGGAGCCCCCTTCGAGTTTTTGATACGTTGCAGTATTTCAAAAGGATTTCATACCTTCAGTGGAAAGCCTTTGATCTTCTCGACAAGATGGGATTATATAATACTTTATGGGTGTTGGCCATGCTGGCATCCTGGATTTTACCCAGAACGAGCATCAGGTTATAAAATGGAGATAATTGGTATTTTTTTATGCTTCACATGTAGACTAACATATAGATAAGTACTTTGCTTCATTTTATCCACAAGCTTTATCTTTTCACCTTGAAACACGTAGAAAAACATGCATTAGAAAATGGCTTGAACACCTACCACTTACGACCTCATATCTCGTAAGCAAGTAACTGATCATCACAAAGCTTGTCTCAAAATGCGTGCGAGGAATAAACAAGCAGCTACTGAAGAAAACGCTAGGTGCTGAGGTTTAATCGTTCAGGACGGAAAAAACTCTGAAAAACCCCAGGGGGCCTGGGAGTAGCATCCATCCCTCCTCGTCCTAGGGTTAAGTATGATTTTCAAACTAAATTGCTGGCAGCACAAATGCAGACCCCTCATCGCCATCCCTCACACTCATGTTTTAAAGTCTTCTGGTCGAAACAGACACCCTTTTCATGACGCTAAATTCTGAAATAGAATACCCTGAAAAAGACTCAAGACCCTGAAAACCATATATACCCAGTTCAGGGGCACATTCCCGTCTAGGCCGCCAAAAAGGGAGTGCTTTTCCGAGCACAACTCTGTCTTAAAGCCGCACACCCCTGGGACATGCACTCTATGTGCATCTTAGGGAAACGCCCGTCTTGTAATGACACTACTTAAAAAGAGGAACAAATGACAGGGACTAACTGCGGCGTTTTAGCGAGATGTAAGTTTTACGGAGATGTCCGATACTGTAAGGAGAGAGATTTGACCCGGGACTCTTTGACGTTTGTACCTCTTTATATTCTCGGTACATTACTTAACTCACCGTTGGATTTGGAGGTGCAAGATAGCTCTCTCGAAATATCCTTTTAGTGGTTCCAAAGATTTAGAAATGTAGTGTTCGTAAGAACGTATGTGAAATGGGTAAAATTTTTAATGGGTGCAAAAGAGTACTTTTTCTGTTACAAATAGTATATTAAAGTACAAGGAGAGTAAAATTTAATAGAATATTACAATAGTGAGGGCTTGGACCTCTGGCAGTCTGGCACCTAGGTTATGGACTCGCTGTATAAAATGCCCGTGATCCTCTCTCTCGGGAATGAGGGAAAGACGATCAACTCTGGAAAGCAAAATACAGATTTGGAGGAGAAAGTCTGCATGCTTCAGTCCCTGAATGCAAAATATCTCACTTCTGGACTAAATTGAGTCCAACTCTGGCTCGATTTTTCTCTTTTTAACAATCGGTTTGTAAAATGTAAAAAAATAACAAGCAGCTCTGGTTTGTGTTATTGATGCTGGAGATCTTTCCATCTGATTTGGCAAGAATATAAAAAATATAATTCTCGATATTTTTGCTTTTACTTTATAGGCTTGAATGTGTGTAGGTGTGAGTTGTTTCTTTCTTAAGACGGCGCCGTTTTATATAATTCAATGAAATTTGGACGTCAATCGGAAGTTTTAAAACACAGGCGAAAAAACAGAGAAAGGCGAAATAAAACAAAAGGAATGACAGATAACAATGGAAAGGGAAAATGCGACGTCGCGTTACCATGGTAGCAAAATTTCTGGAACTCAACAATCTTTCTTGACAGAAAAGGCCATTTGCACTGTCGAACAATGGTAGAAAAGTTTGGGGCACAGGAAAGACATATATAACAATTTGTTTGCGTTTTTTTTGCCATATTTGTAGGACCACGGTTTCTTGAGATCCAAGATTTTTTCCTCTACAGCCAGTTAAAAACATATTACACAGGAGCCGAGAAGAATAATTTCGTAATTCACTATCGAATTGTTTGCTTTCTCCAGTCATAACGACCGAGTTTGCCAGAACCCTTTCCACCTCTGCAAGCCTGTTCATGAAGCTTGGCCTTCCAGCCCTTGAGCGAAAGAGTTGAACTTGTTTCACTCATCGGTCCTTTTTTATTGGTGGCAACATGAGGGGCACGTGACCCGTACCGATTCCTGGCAAAGCAGGCTGGGATCTCTGTGACGTAGAAGCTGGGAGCTGGTTCTTTACTTTCTTGGTTATGGCTCGTACCAGGTCTCTAGCGTGTTTGAGGCTATAGGCTAAAACAAAAAAAAAATGTTTTCTTGTTTTAGTATAGATATTGATATATCGAGTATTGATTTCGACCAAGAAAATTAAAAATCTTGCCAAAACCAGATAGTTCATTACTTCTCTGTATAGAGCGTTTTCACATGACGTCATGGGCGGCCAAGTTGACGTTCCAAGCCAGTCTCGTGGGAATTGAACTCTTTTCCTATGAAAACTCTTTCTTTAGTTCCAATAAATTTGCATGGACGCTGGGCACAAGAAAGAAAGCATTCCGCCCCTAAAAAAGAAACTGAGATTCTCCGAACTCTTCCTTGTCTTTTTCCGTTTGCTGTTCCCACGTAAACAACTCGATAAAGGGAGCTTAAGCAACAGCGTTTTTGAGCGACGTACGTCAACCGGAAGTGGACTTTTTGCATCGTTGGGGAGCGGTTTGCTTGAAACTCTCCGGTAAATCGTCTTTAAAAGAGAAAAGAAACTCAGCAATACAAGTTTGTTAGCGTCAAGGCATATAAAAAGGGAGAGCGCCTCACTTCCGGTTGACGTGCGTTGCTCAAAAACGTCTTTGCTTAAGGTCCCTATTGACCCATTCAAATAATAAAAAGGCAAGAAACAAGTGGAGAGAAAGTTTGGTGACTGGTTTCCCCAAACTCACGCGTTTGTGTATCGACGGTTTACCTTTCAATCGGGCTTTGATCTCTTCATTAAAGTAACCGCATTCAATCCACTCCTCAAAATCAGAAATAAAATCAAAGGCTGTCAGCCCTGTAAGATAACGAACAAACATAAGCAAACAGGTGACATGGTCAATAAGAACTCTTCTTATATGGCTAAATCCGCGCGCGAGCAAGATGAGGCGAATCCTTCATTCTGATTGGCTACCCGAACGGGCAAGATGCTCGAGATTTCCCGCGTTGGTCCCTAAGTTAAAGTTCTCTTTTTGGCCAATTTTGTTCGGTCATCCACCGCTCTCTCGGGCCTCCCCGAGAAGAGACAGGCCGGACCGTCTGTTCCGGGTAGGAGCGCGGGCTCATTTCCCCACCAGCGGCTGGTGATAGAGCCTAGACTTTGTCTCGGTCAATAAAAGTGCAACAAAGAACTTGGCCAATATGTAGCCATCTTGACCAAACAAGCTTGGTCAATAATGCAGACTAGGAGCCCATCAGGCTCCTGTGCAGACATAACACAAAGGTGTTTACGACTTCTAAACTAAGATAAAGAAACACGCTTTTACCGTACCTTGTAGATTTCGTAACCGCACATTAGCTCCTGTTTGCACAAAAGAAAAAAAAAAATTACCTTGAAATGAAATGCGTAATACTTAAAAATGATCCAAACTCGTTACCAGGGCCCTTTGCTACTCGACCCCGAGAACGAGGTTGACATTAATCGCTTAATTGACTGAATAAAAGATTGGTAACCAATCATGGCGTTTAGGGATTAAAATGGCCTCGATTCTTGTATTTGTACTTCAATTCCATTATGCAACATAGACTATAGAAAATCGCGTTGCTGTGGAAAGGCATTTTCAAATTGCAAAACACTCCTACAATAAAGTCAAAGTGAAAGTCAACTTCACTTAGGCAGGGTAGCCCTATCAGCCTTTGGTTCGTATCAAAAGGGGCCCTGCAATACAGGTGTTTCGTCTTATTCATAGATCACATGTAGCCTCTCTTTTTTCTTAGTCTGTCGAGCGAAACACGCGAAAGACGAAATGACCACGCGTGTGGCTGAGGGCGACACATTATAGAGCGTTTGCACATGACGTCACGGCGGCCATGTTGGTGTCCCAAACTAGTTCTGTGGGAGTTGGACTCTTTTCTTATGTAACCGCTTTCTTTTGTTCCAATAAATTTGCATAGATGCTGGTCACGTCAGTCGTATTTCTTACAACTGACGCATAAGTAATTGCTGACGTCATAGAATAGATATAGTTGACAATAAAAAGGTGTAGAATTTCTCAATAAGTATCCTAAACTAATTAATAGTCCCTCTGTCTTTAAATACCGTGGTTAAGAAGAAGGCTAGCAGCATACAAATTGTTTGACTGAGTGGCGTAAAACAGTGGCGAGCACAGGTCATCATTCATAGCATCGACATCAGCGTTAAACGAGAGCAACAGCTCCAAGAGATCCGAAGCATTCACCAAGCCAGCGGTGAGATGTAAAGCCCTGGAAAACGAAAAAAAAGGGCTGAAGACACGTGTCGGCAAGGCCAGGCTCCTGTATTCTTGCATTGTGTCAGGGGTATTTGTATTTAAAAAAAATTTCGGTATATGTGACTTCAAAAATCGCAGATATACCTTTCGTTCCTCAACAAGAAAGTAAATAATGACAGAAACAAAAACAATTCTTACGTGTTTCCTCCAGGGTACGTTGGGTTAACGGAAGCACCTTTTCCCAATAGAAATCGCACAGTCTCGACACGATTGCCACTGAAAACCAATACAATAAGACCGTAGATTATTCAATAACTTAACGCACGTATCCTTTCCCGTTTTCGCCTAAGTGATTATGCAAGCATTTATAATTTAAGTATTAGGCTTTAAGGACTACACTACTGCAATGGTCGCAAACCGCTCAAGTTTCAAATCTATCCAGCAGTATCTCTAGTTATATACCAACTGCTTGTATTCCTGCTTGTAGCAAGCCCAATCAACCCAATAATCTCAGTCATCGCAGTCATCCCTAGTGCTCCCCAATTATGCCTAACCATCAGATTCATCCCCAGTCATCCCTACTCATTCCTAGACATCCCTAGTCATCCCCACACATCCCTAGACATCCCTCGTCATCCCTAGTCATCCAAATCGTAACTAGTCATCCCTACTCATCCCTAGTCATCCCACGTCATCAATAGTCATACCCAGTTATCCCTAGTCATCCCAATCATGCCTAGTCATGCCTAGTAATCCCTAGTCATCACTAGTCATCCCAGTCATCCCTAGTCATCTCTATTCATCCGTAGTCATCAAAGCCATCCCTAGTCATCCCAGTCATCCCTAGTCATCGCAGTCATCCAAGTCATCCCTACTCATCCCTAGTCATCCCAGTCATCCCTAGTCATCCCTAGTCCTCCCTAGTCCTCCCTAGTCATCCCAGTAATCAATAGTCATCCCTAGTCATCCCTAGTCATCCCTAATCATCCCTAGTCATCCCAGTCATCCCTAGTCATCCCAAGTCATCCCTAGTCATCCCAGTCAACAATAGTCATAACTAGTCATTCCTAGTCATACCAGTCATCCCTACTCACCCCAGTCATCCCAAGTCATCCCAGTCATCCCTAATCATCCCTAGTCATCCCAGTCATCCCTAGTCATACCTAGTCATCCCTAGTCATCCCAAGTCATCCCAGTCATCCCTAGTCATCCCTAGTCATCCCTTAGTCATCCCAAGTCATCCCAGTGATCCCTAGTCATCCCTAGTCATCCAAGTCATCCCTAGATATCCCAAGTCATACCTAGTCATCCCAAGTCATCACAAACATCCCAAGTCATCCCAAGTCATCCCACTCATCCCTAGTCATCCCAGTCATCCCAGTCATCCCTAGTAATCCCTAGTCATCCCTAGTCATCCCAGTCATCCCTAATCATCCCTAGTCATCCCAAGTCATCCCTAGTCATCCCAGTCATCCCAAGTCATCCCAGTCATCCCTACTCATCCCTAGTCATCCCTAGTCATCCCAGTCATCAATAGTCATCCCTAGACATCCCAGTCATCCCAAGTCATCCCAGTCATCCCTAGTCATCCCAAGTCATCCCAAGTAATCCCTAGTCATCCCAGTCATCCCAAGTCATCTTTAGTCATCCCAGTCATCCCTAGTCATCCCTAGTCATCATAAGTCATCCCTAGTCATCCCTAGTCATCCCAGTCATCCGAACTCATCTTTAGTCATCCCAGTCATTCCTAGTCATCCCTAGTCATCCCTAGTAATCCCGGTCATCCCTAGTCATCAATAGTCATCCCTAGTCATCCCTAGTCATCGCAGTCATCCCAAGTCATCCCAAGTCATCCCAGTCGTCCCTAGTCATCCCTAGTAGTCCCAGTCATCCCTAGTCATCCCAAGTAATCCCTAGTCATCTCAGTCATCCCAAGTCATCTTTAGTCATCAAAGTCATCTTTAGTCATCAAAGTCATCCCTAGTCATCCTAAGTCATCCCTAGTCATCCCTAGTCATCCAAGTAATCCGAAGTCATCTTTAGTCATCCCAGTCATCCCTAGTCATCCCTAGTCATCAATAGTCATCCCTAGTCATCCCAGTCATCCCTAGTCATCCCAGTCATCCCTAGTCATCCCTAGTCATCCCTAGTCATTCCTAGACATCCCTACTCATCCCGGTCATCCCTAGTCATTCCTAGTCATCAATAGTCATCCCTAGTCATCCCTAGTTATCCCAGTCATCCCTAGTCATCCCTAGTCATCCCTAGTCATCCCCGTCATCCCTAGTCATCCCAATCATCCCAAGTCATCCCAGTCATCCCTAGTCATCCCTAGTCACCCCAGTCATCCCTAGTCATCCCAAGTCATCCCAGTCATCCCTAGTCATCCCTAGTCATCCCAAGTCATCCCAGTCATCCCTAGTCATCCCTAGTCATCCCTAGTCATCCCAATTTATCCCAGTCATTCCTAGTCATCCAAATCATCCCTAGTAATCCCTAGTTATCCCTAGTCGTCCCTAGTCATCCCAAGTCATCACAAACATCAATAGTCATCCCAAGTCATCCCAGTCATCGCTAGTCATCCCTAGTCATCCCAGTCATCCCTAGTCATCCCTAGTCATCCCTAGTCATCCCCGTCATCCCTAGTCATCCCTAGTCATCCCAAGTCATCCCTAGTCATCCCAGTCATCCCTAGTCATCCATAGTCATCCCAGTCGTCAATAGTCATCCCTAGTAATCCCAGTCATCCCAAGTCATCCCAAGTCATCCCTTGTCATCCCAGTAATCCCAAGTCATCCCTTGTCCTCCCTAGTCATCCCTAGTCATCCCAGCCATCCCTAGTCATCCCTAGTCATCGCAGTCATCCCTAGTCATCCCTAGTCATCCCAAGTAATCCCTAGTCATCCCAGTCATCCCAAGTCATCTTTAGTCATACCGTCATCCGTAGTCATCCATAGTCATCCCTAGTCATCCTAAGTCATCCCTAGTCATCCCTAGTCATCCAAGTCATCCGAAGTCATCTTCAGTCATCCCAGTCATCCCTAGTCATACCCAGTCATCCCTAGTCATCCCAGTCATCCCTAGTCATCCCTAGTCATCCCAGTCATCTCTAGTCATCCCTAGTCATCCAAGTCATCTCTAGTCATCCCTAGTCATCCATAGACATCCCTAGAAATCCCGGTCATCCCTAGTCATCCCTAGTTATCCCAGTCATCCCTAGTCATCCCTAGTCATCCCCGTCATCCCTAGTCATCCCAATCATCCCAAGTCATCCCAGTCATCCCTAGTCATCCCTAGTCATCCCAGTCATCCCTAGTCATACCAGTCATCTCTAGTCATCCCTAGTCATCCCTAGACATCCCTAGTCATCCCGGTCATCCCTAGTCATCCCTAGTCATCCCTACTTATCCCAGTCATCCCTAGTCATCCCTAGTAATCCCCGTCATCCCTAGTCATCCCAATCATCCCAAGTCATCCCAGTCATCCCTAGTCATCCCTAGTCATCCCAGTCATCGATAGTCATCCCAAGTAATCCCAGTCATCCCTAGTCATCCCAGTCATCCCTAGTCATCCCTTGTCATCCCCAGTCATCCAAACTCATCCCAGTCATCCCTAGTCATCCCTAGTTATCCAAGGCATCCCTAGTCATCCCTAGTTATCCCTAGTCGTCCCTAGTCAACCCAAGTCATCACAAACATCCCCAGTCATCCCAAGTCATCCCACTCATCGCTAGTCATCCCTAGTCATCCCAGTCATCCCAAGTCATCCCAAGTCATCCCTAGTCATCCAAGTCATCCATAGTAATCCCTAGTCATCCCAAGTAATCCCTAGTCATCCCAGACATCCCAAGTCCTCTTTAGTCATCCAAGTCATCCCTAGTCATCCCTAGTCATCCTAAGTCATCCCTAGTCATCCCTAGTCATCCCAGTCATCCGAACTCATCTTTAGTCATCCCAGTCATCCCTAGTCATCCCTCGTCATCCTAGTAATCCCGGTCATCCCTAGTCATCAATAGTCATCCCTAGTCATCCCTAGTCATCCCAGTCACCCCAAGTCATCCCAACTCATTACGGTCATCCCTAGTCATCCCTAGTCGTCCCAGTCATCCCTAGTCATCCCATGCAATCCCTAGTCATCTCAGTCATCCCAAGTCATCTTTAGTCATCCCAGTCATCCCTAGTCATCCTAAGTCATCCCTAGTCAACCCTAGTCATCCCAGTCATCCGAACTCATCTTTAGTCGTCCCAGTCATCACCAGTCATCCGTAGTCATAAATAGTCATCCCTAGTTATCCCTAGTCATCCCAGTCATCCCAACTCATCCCAAGTCATCCCTAGTCATCCCAGTCATCCATAGTCACCCCTAGTCGTCCCAGTCATCCCTAGTCATCCCAAGTCATCCCTAGTCATCCCAGTCATCCCGAGTCATCTTTAGTCATCTCAGTCATCCCTAGTCATCCTAAGTCATCCCTAGTCATCCCTAGTCATCCCTAGTCATCCCTAGTCATCCCAGTCATCCCTAGTCATCAATAGTCATCCCTAGTCATCCCAACTCATCCCAAGTCATCCCAGTCATCCCTAGTCATCCCTAGTCATCCCTAGTCATCCCTAAACATCCTTACTCATCCCAGTCATCCCTCAGTCATCCCTAGTCATCAATAGTCATCCCAGTCATCCGAACTCATCTTTAGTCATCCAAGTCATCCCTAGTCATCCCTAGTCATCCCTAGTCATCCCAGTCATCCCTAGTCATCAATAGTCATCCCTAGTCATCCCTAGTCATCGCAGTCATCCCAAGTCATCCCAAGTCATCCCAGTCATCCCTAGTCATCCCTAGTCATCCCAGTCAACCCTAGTCGTCCCAGTCATTCCTAGTCATCCCAAGTAATCCCCAGTCATCTCAGTCATAGCAAGTCATCTTTAGTCATCCCAGTCATACCAAGTCATCCTAAGTCATCCCTAGTCATCCCTCGTCATCCCAGTCATCCGAAGTCATCTTTAGTCATCCCAGTCATCCCTAGTCATCAATAGTCATCCCTAGTCATCCCTAGTCATCCCAGTCATCCAAACTCATCCCAAGTCATCGAAGTCATCCCTAGTCATCCCAGTCATCCCTAGTCATCCCTAGTCGTCCCAGTCATCCCTAGTCATCCCAAGTCATCAATAGTCATCCCAGTCATCCCAAGTCATCTTTAGTAATCTCAGTCATCCGTAGTCATCCCTAGTCATCCCCAGTCATCCCAGTCATCCCAAGTCATCTTTAGTCATCCCAGTCATCCCTAGTCATCTCTAGTCATCCCAGTCATCCCTAGTCATCCCAGTCATCCCTAGTCATCCCTAGTCATCCCAGTCATCCATAGATATCTCTAGTCATCCCAAGTCATCAAAAACATCCCTAGTCATCCCAAGTCATCCCAGTCATCCCTTGTCATCCCCAAACATCCCAGTCATCCCCTGTCATCCCTAGTCATCCCAGTCATCCCTAGTCATCCCTAGTCATCCCAAGTCATCCCTAGTCATCCCAGTCATCCCAAGTCATCCCAGTCATCCCTAGTCATCCCTAGTCATCCCAGTCATCAATAGTCATCCTTAGACATCCCAGTCATCCCAAGTAATCCCAAGTCATCCCAGTCATCCCTAGTCATCCCAAGTAATCCCTAGTCATCCCAGTCATCCCAAGTCATCTTTAGTCATCCCAATCATCCCTAGTCAACCCTAGTCATCCTACGTCATCCCTAGTCATCCCTAGTCATCCCAAGTCATCCCAGTCATCCTTAGTCATCCCTAGTCATCCCTAGTCATCCCAATTCATCCCAGTCATTCCTAGTCATCCAAATCATCCCTAGTAATCCCTAGTTATCCCTAGTCGTCCCTAGTCATCCCAGGTCATCACAAACATCAATAGTCATCACAAGTCATCCCAGTCATCGCTAGTCATCCCTAGTCATCCCAGTCATCCCTAGTCATCCCTAGTCATCCCTAGTCATCCCCGTCATCCCTACTCATCCCTAGTCATCCCAAGTCATCCCTAGTCATCCCAGTCATCCCTAGTCATCCATAGTCATCCCAGTCGTCAATAGTCATCCCTAGTAATCCCAGTCATCCCAAGTCATCCCTTGTCATCCCAGTAATCCCAAGTCATCCCTTGTCCTCCCTAGTCATCCCTAGTCATCCCAGCCATCCCTAGTCATCCCTAGTCATCGCAGTCATCCCTAGTCATCCCTAGTCATCCCAAGTAATCCCTAGTCATCCCAGTCATCCCAAGTCATCTTTAGTCATACCGTCATCCGTAGTCATCCATAGTCATCCCTAGTCCTCCTAAGTCATCCCTAGTCATCCCTAGTCATCCCAGTCATCCGAAGTCATCTTCAGTCATCCCAGTCATCCCTAGTCATACCCAGTCATCCCTAGTCATCCCAGTCATCCCTAGTCATCCCTAGTCTTCCCAGTCATCTCTAGTCATCCATAGTCATCCCAGTCATCTCTAGTCATCCCTAGTCATCCATAGACATCCCTAGTCATCCCGGTCATCCCTAGTCATCCCTAGTTTTCCCAGTCATCCCTAGTCATCCCTAGTCATCCCCGTCATCCCTAGTCATCCCAATCATCCCAAGTCATCCCAGTCATCCCTAGTCATCCCTAGTCATCCCAGTCATCCCTAGTCATCCCTAGTCATCCCAGTCATCTCTAGTCATCCCTAGTTATCCCTAGACATCCCTAGTCATCCCGGTCATCCCTAGTCATCCCTAGTCATCCCTACTTATCCCAGTCATCCCTAGTCATCCCTAGTCATCCCCGTCATCCCTAGTCATCCCAATCATCCCAAGTCATCCCAGTCATCCCTAGTCATCCCTAGTCATCCCAGTCATCGATAGTCATCCCAAGTAATCCCAGTCATCCCTAGTCATCCCAGTCATCCCTAGTCATCCCTTGTCATCCCCAGTCATCCAAACTCATCCCAGTCATCCCTAGTCATCCCTAGTTATCCAAGGCATCCCTAGTCATCCCTAGCTATCCCTAGTCGTCCCTAGTCAACCCAAGTCATCACAAACATCCCCAGTCATCCCAAGTCATCCCACTCATCGCTAGTCATCCCTAGTCATCCCAGTCATCCCAAGTCATCCCAAGTCATCCCTAGTCATCCAAGTCATCCCTAGTCATCCCTAATCATCCCAAGTAATCCCTAGTCATCCCAGACATCCCAAGTCATCCTTAGTCATCCAAGTCATCCCTAGTCATCCCTAGTCATCCTAAGTCATCCCTAGTCATCCCTAGTCATCCCAGTCATCCGAACTCATCTTTAGTCATCCCAGTCATCCCTAGTCATCCCTCGTCATCCCTAGTAATCCCGGTCATCCCTAGTCATCAATAGTCATCCCTAGTCATCCCTAGTCATCCCAGTCACCCCAAGTCATCCCAACTCATTACGGTCATCCCTAGTCATCCCTAGTCGTCCCAGTCATCCCTAGTCATCCCATGCAATCCCTAGTTATCTCAGTCATCCCAAGTCATCTTTAGTCATCCCAGTCATCCCTAGTCATCCTAAGTCATCCCTAGTCAACCCTAGTCATCCCAGTCATCCGAACTCATCTTTAGTCATCCCAGTCATCACCAGTCATCCGTAGTCATAAATAGTCATCCCTAGTTATCCCTAGTCATCCCAGTCATCCCAACTCATCCCAAGTCATCCATAGTCATCCCAGTCATCCATAGTCATCCCTAGTCGTCCCAGTCATCCCTAGTCATCCCAAGTCATCCCTAGTCATCCCAAGTCATCTTTAGTCATCCCAGTCATCCGAAGTCATCTTTAGTCATCTCAGTCATCCCTAGTCATCCTAAGTCATCCCTAGTCATCCCTAGTCATCCCTAGTCATCCCAGTCATCCCTAGTCATCCATACTCATCCCTAGTCATCCCAGTTATCCCAACTCATCCCAAGTCATCCCAGTCATCCCTAGTCATCCCTAGTCATCCCTAGTTATCCCTAAACATCCCTACTCATCCCAGTCATCCCTAGTCATCAATAGTCATCCCAGTCATCCGAACTCATCTTTAGTCATCCAAGTCATCCCTAGTCATCCCTAGTCATCCCTAGTCATCCCAGTCATCCCTAGTCATCAATAGTCATCCCTAGTCATCCCTAGTCATCGCAGTCATCCCAAGTCATCCCAAGTCATCCCAGTCATCCCTAGTCATCCCTAGTCATCCCAGTCAACCCTAGTCGTCCCAGTCATTCCTAGTCATCCCAAGTAATCCCCAGTCATCTCAGTCATAGCAAGTCATCTTTAGTCATCCCAGTCATACCTAGTCATCCTAAGTCATCCCTAGTCATCCCTCGTCATCCCAGTCATCCGAAGTCATCTTTAGTCATCCCAGTCATCCCTAGTCATCCCTAGTCATCAATAGTCATCCCTAGTCATCCCTAGTCATCCCAGTCATCCAAACTCATCCCAAGTCATCGAAGTCATCCCTAGTCATCCCAGTCATCCCTAGTCATCCCTAGTCGTCCCAGTCATCCCTAGTCATCCCAAGTCATCAATAGTCCTCCCAGTCATCCCAAGTCATCTTTAGTCATCTCAGTCATCCGTAGTCATCCCTAGTCATCCCCAGTCATCCCAGTCATCCGAAGTCATCTTTAGTCATCCCAGTCATCCCTAGTCACCTCTAGTCATCCCAGTCATCCCTAGTCATCCCAGTCATCCCTAGTCATCCCTAGTCATCCCAGTCATCCCTAGATATCCCTAGTCATCCCAAGTCATCAAAAACATCCCTAGTCATCCCAAGTCATCCCAGTCATCCCTAGTCATCCCCAAACATCCCAGTCATCCCTAGTCATCCCTAGTCATCCCAGTCATCCCTAGTCATCCCTAGTCATCCCAAGTCATCCCTAGTTATCCCAGTCATCCCAAGTCATCCCAGTCATCCCTAGTCATCCCTAGTCATGCCAGTCATCAATAGTCATCCTTAGACATCCCAGTCATCCCAAGTAATCCCAAGTCATCCCAGTCATCCCTAGTCATCCCAAGTAATCCCTAGTCATCCCAGTCATCCCAAGTCATCTCTAGTCATCCCAATCATCCCTAGTCATCCCTTGTCATCCTACGTCATCCCTAGTCATCCCTAGTCATCCCAGTCATCCGAACTCATCTTTAGTCATCCAAGTCATCCCTAGTCATCCCTAGTCATCCCTAGTCATCCCAGTCATCCCTAGTCATCAATAGTCATCCCTAGTCATCGCAGTCATCCCAAGTCATCACAAGTCATCCCAGTCATCCCTAGTCATCCCAGTCATCCCAAGTCATCCGTAGTCGTCCCAGTCATCCCTAGTCATCCCAAGTAATCCCTAATCATCCCAGTCATCAATAGTCATCCCTAGACATCCCAGTCATCCCAAGTAATCCCAAGTCATCCCTAGTCATCCCAGTCATCCCTAGTCATCCCTAGTCATCCCAAGTAATCCCTAGTCATCCCAGTGATCCCAAGTCATCTTTAGTCATCCCAGTCATCCCTAGTCATCCTAAGCCATCGCTAGTCATCCCTAGTCATCCTAGTCATCCGAACTCATCTTTAGTCATACCACTCATCCCTAGTCAGCCCTCGTCATCCCTAGTAATCCCGGTCATCCCTAGATATCAATAGTCATCCCTAGTCATCCCTAGTCATGCCTAGTCATCCCAGTCACCCCAAGTCACCCCAACTCATCCCAGTCATCCCTAGTCATCGCTAGTCATCTCTAGTCGTCCCAGTCATCCCTACTCATCCCATGTAATCCCTAGTCATCTCAGTCATCCCAAGTCATCTTTAGTCATCCCAGTCATCCCTAGTCATCCCAAGTCATCGGAACTCATCTTTAGTCATCCCAGTCATCACTAGTCATCCCTAGTCATAAATAGTCATCCCTAGTTATCCCTAGTCATCCTAGTCATCCCAACTCATCCCAAGTCAATCCAGTCATCCCTAGTCAACCCAGTCATCCTTAGTCATCCCTAGTCGTCCCAGTCATCCCTAGTCATCCTAAGTCATCCCTAGTCATCGCAGTCATCCCAAGTCATCTTTAGTCATCTCAGTCATCCCTAGTCATCCTAAGTCATCCCTAGTCATCCCTAGTCATCCCAGTCATCCCTAGTCATCAATAGTGATCCCTAGTCATCCCTAGTGATTCAAGTCATCCCAAGTTATCCCAAGTAATCCCAGTCATCCCTAGTCATCCCTAGTCATCCCAGTCATCCGTAGTCATCCCTAGTCGTCCCAATTATCCCTAGTCATCCCTAGTCATCCCTAGCAATCCCAGCCATCCCTAGTCATCCCTAGTCATCCATAGTCATCCCTAGACATCCCTACTCATCCCGGTCATCCCTAGTCATCCATAGTCATCAATAGTCGTCCCAGTCATCCGAACTCATCTTTAGTAATCCAAATCATCCCTAGTCATCCCTAGTCATCCCAGTGATCCCTAGTCATCAATAGTCATCCCTAGTCACCCCTAGTCATCCCAGTCAACCCGAGTCATCCCTAGTCGTCCCAATCATCCCTAGTCATCCCAAGTAATCCATGGTCATCTCAGTCATACCAAGTCATCTTTGGTCATCCCAGTCATCCCTAGTCATCCTAAGTCATCCCTAGACATCCCTAGTCATCTTTAGTCATCCCAGTCATCCCTAGTCATCCCAGTCATCCCTAGTCATCCCTAGTCATCAATAGTCATCCCTAGTCATCCCAGTCATCCCAACTCATCCCAAGTCATCCAAGTCATCCCTAGTCGTCCCAGTCATCCCTAGTCATCCCAAGTCATCAATAGTCATCCCAGTCATCCCAAGTCATCTTTAGTCATCTCAGTCATCCCCAGTCATCCCAGTCATCCGAAGTCATCTTTAGTCATCCCAGTCATCCCTAGTCATCCCAGTCATCTCTAGTCATCCTTAATCATCCCAGTCATTCCAACTCATCCCAAGTCATCCCAGTCATCCCTAGTCATCCCTAGTCATCCCAGTCATCCCTAGTCATCCCAGTCATCCCTAGTCATCCCTAGTCATCCCAGTCAACCCTAGTCATCCCTAGTCATCCCTAGACATCCCTAGTCATCCCTAGTTATCCCAGTCATCTCTAGTCATCCCTAGTCATGCCCGTCATCCCTAGTCATCCCAATCATCACAAGTCATCCCAGTCATCACTAGTCATCCCTAGCCATCCCAGTCATCGATAGTCATCCCAAGTAATCCCTGTCACCCCTAATCATCCCTAGTCATCCCCAGTCATCCCAGTCATCCCTAGTCATCCCCAGTCATCCCAACTCATCCCAGTCATCCCTAGTCATCCCTAGTTATCCAAGGCATCCCTAGTCATCCCTAGTTATCTCTAATCGTCCCTAGTCATCCCAAGTCATCACAAACATCCCTAGTCATCCCAAGTTATTCCACTCATCGCTAGTCATCCCTAGTCATCCCAGTCATCCCTAGTCATTCATAGTTATCCCTAGTCATCCCAGTCATCCTTAGTCATACCTAGTCATCCCTAGTCATCCCAGTCATCCCTAGTAATCCCTAGTCATCCCTAGTCATCCCAGTCATCCCTAATCATCCCTAGTCATCCCAAGTCATCCCTAGTCATCCCAGTCATCCCAAGTCATCCCAGTCATCCCTAGTCATCCCTAGTCATCCCAGTCATCAATAGTCATCCCTAGACATCCCAGTCATCCCAAGTCATCCCAAGTCATCCCTAGTCATAACAATCATTCCTAGTCATCCCTACTCATCCCAAGTAATCCCTAGTCAGCCCAGTCATCCCTAGTCATCAATAGTCATCCCAGTCATCCCTAGTCATCCTAAGTCATCCCTAGTCATCCCTAGTCATCCCAGTCATCCGAAGTCATCTTTAGTCATCCAAGTCATCACTAGTCATCCCTAGTCATCAATAAGCATCCCTAGTTATCCCTAGTCATCCCAGTCATCCAAACTCATCCCAAGTCATCCCAGTCATCCCTAGTCATCACAGTCATCCCTAGTCGTCCCAGTCATCCCTAGTCATCCCAAATCATCCCTAGTCATCCCAGTCATCCCAAGTCATCTTTAGTCATTTCAGTCATCCCTAGTCATCCTAAGTCATCCCTAGTCATCCCTAGTCATCCCTAGTCATCCCAGTCATCCCTAGTCATCCCTAGTCATCCCAGTCATCAATAGTCATCCCTAGTCATCCCTAGTCATCCCAGTCATCTCTAGTCAGCAATAGTCATCCCTGGTCATCCCTAGTCATCCGAGTCATCCCAGGTCATCCCAAGTCATCCCAGTCATCCCTTGTCATCCCTTGTCCTCCCTAGTCATCCCTAGTCATCCCAGTCATCCCTAGTCATCCCTAGTCATCCCAGTTATCCTGAGTCATCCCTATTCATCCCTAGTCATCCTTAGCCATCCCAGTGATCCAAAGTCATCATTAGTAATCCCAGGCATCCCTAGTCATCTTTAGTCATTCCAGTCATCCCTAGTTATCCCTAGTCATCCCAGTCTTCCCTAGTCACCCCAAGTCATCCCTAGTCATCCCTAGTCATCCTTAGTGATCGCTAAGTCATCCCTAATCATCCCTAGTCATCATAGTCATCCCTGGTCATCCCTGGTCATCGCAGTCATCCCTAGTAACTAAGTCATCCCTAATCATCCGTAGTCGTCCCTAGTCATCCTTAGCTACTGATCCCAGTCATTTCTATTTATCCCTAGTCATCCTAGTCATACTAAGTTATGCCAGTCACCCCAGTCACCCTGGTCATTCTTAGTCGTCCATGTCATGTTTGTCATGCTAGTGACTCTGGTTAACTCAATCATCCAAGTGCAGTCATTCCAGTGATATCAGTTATTCTAGTCGCTATCGTAACCCTCCTTCTCTTAATTATCTATATCATCAGTCCGCGCTTGTATGGAAGCCTTTTCTTAGATTAAAAGATTTTAAAGAAAAAACAAAGTTAAATGAACTGATCATTCTAAAGTTTTGCTTTTAAATTATTATTATTTACTTTTTTTCCCCTAATTATTACCGTTTTGATTTTTGTTATTACGAAGTGTTATTTTTGTATCTTCGACGTTTACAGGTACGTACGTACGTACCTTGCCTATGGGTAGCTTCGGCTCTGAGTGTGAGCTCTCTTACAACCAGCACCGTCAAAATTTCCCGTAATTGGAACTTTTTGTTTCTTATTCACGAAACAAATTGAACGTTCGCTAACTAAAAAATCAACTCGCATGTGATACAAGATGGTGTAGATTTTCTCAAGAAATCGAGACAGTGAAAAATAGTTTAAACGGTAGACATACTTGTTCTTCGGAGATTTTTTGGATTTAACTTACCATGGAACTTCCTCAAGTAAGATCTTATGAACAAGAAGATCTGTTTCCGTTTCTTTAAATTCGAATTTGTTCTCCGCCAACCTAAGATGAGAATGCAAATGATCTGAATCTGATCTGAATATTGCACCCGAAAAACCCAACTTATTCGCTGACACCGGTCATTAACTTAACATTTCCAGAACCTGTACATTGTCTGGGTAACTTTAAAATGGAAATAATACTGTTTTGCAATGTATGAATTTTAGTCTCTTTATATACTGGTAGTTTACTTAACTATTTGTGTGTGTTTCTCTGTTTTCTTTGTTCTTGTGTCCCTGACCTAAACATTTAAACATCTTTTCTTTTAACTGGCTGCCTGGCATTTTTAACTCTTAGGTTATCTCGGGCAGCCAGCGCCCCTATCATTGTCTGTACTATTGTTATAAATTTTTATTTTATGCATATTATGGGGTGAAATAAAGTGTTGTTGTTGTTGTAGAACCCTAACCATTGTCTTAAAACCATGGAAATTTTTAAGCTCTTTCAATTATTCTCGAGTGATTTTTACCGTGCTCAAGGATGCCCCTATGTTATTTTAATTACAGTCGAGCCTCCCCCAACGGCCGGCTCTCTACAACGGCCACTTTTTTGGTGGACAGTCCTTACATTGACTCTTGTTTAATTTCCTCTACAACGGTCACTTTCTTCTGTCCCCAAGGTGGCCGTTACGGAGAGGTTGAACTGTTCAGTAAACATGTTGCCTTTACTTTTTAAAATATTATTATTATTATTAATTATTAATTATTATTAAATACTATTATTATTAATTATTTCTATTAATCAATCAATTAATTATTAATATTATTAATTAATGAATAATATTAATAAGTAATTAATAAGTAATTATTATTAAATATTATTATTAATATTATTATCATTTTCTAATATACGTACCATTTTGCACAGTCAAGAAAGTCGTTGGCTACAGACAAATGAAGCAAGCTGGGCGGCGTTCTCTGTAATATACAGAGAGGACATCGATTAGCATTCGAATCTAAAATACTTGTGCAGCCTGGTTTGCAGAGGGTTTCGTTTTTGTTTTTGATAGACTCAGGGAGCAAAAATGACATTGAAGATTGGTAAGCTAAGCGCTTTGTGATTGGTTGAGATGTCCTGTGCCACTTTTTCAACCAATCAGAGGGGTGAAACCTTTCTCACGCGGGGGGTGTGCATTCCTTTAAACTATTTATTAGTCTCTCAGATTGGGTAACGTGATACGCACACGATGTGTTTGGCGCGGTTGACATTGCAATGCGCAAAAAAAAAAACGCTAGGTAATTGTCGTTTTTAAGTACCTCACTCTCCATTTCCAAATTTCGTTTTATGCTCTCTTCAGTGTCAAAGAACAGCAAGGCTTGAATGGCGTCCATCCGACCTTGCATGGCACAACAGTGAATCGGCATTAAATCCTAAAAAAATAGCGTCAATATTATTGTTGGAAAGTATAACAAAGATCACGGAGCCCCAACAATGGTTTACACCATCGTACTTTTAGATCAACGCGATTGTAATACTTCAGTAAAAGCGACACAACGAAAACGACAGAAGCTAGTAACAGAAGGCGGAGTGAAAAACTCATAAAGCCCGGAGACTGACTTTGCCTCGCTATGACAGGGCCGTTTCGAGACGTAAGCAACTTTGAGGCACAGATAGTGGACGCGATATTAGAGACTTAACGATAAACCGTTTCCAGCGTGCCACAAAAACCTTGTCCCCGGGGTCTCTCTCCCTCCCTTCCATGAAGCAAGAGAGAGAATTAAGAAGAAAGGAGACTAAAAACGAGCAAACTCAAAGTTGTTCCCTTGGAAATAAGGATCGGGGGGAGGGGGGATTGCTATGGGAACTTCTACATCACCCAACGTTGTAGCAGTAGTTACGAGAGGACATGAAACGACTTCGCAAGTCCCTACCGGCTAGAGTAACCATATAGATAAAAACCATATCCCGGTTGATATCAAGGCGTAGGAAACATGTCCCCTATCCGTGCTCGTAGGCAAGGACGTTTAGGTTTCGTATTTTATACTTACTCGGTTGTTTCTGATGTTTAGTGGCGCTTCTTTCATCAACTGTTGAAGATACAAATTAAAAAACGTAGTCAACTTGAAGGGAACTCGTAGCCTGTGAAGCAGGTGTTTGAATATGAGGGAATATGGGATCAGACGTTTTGAACCTTTCATGTGTTATGTGATTTGCTGTGTGTGGAGGTTTGTATAGTGCTGTGGTTAACTAATGATGTTACCATTTTCTCAATGCATTCTAAGTCTGTAGGTTCTCCGCTCTCGCCATAACATTTTACATGCAGTGGTGTGTTGCCATCGTGGTCTTCACTGTCAATATCTGATCCAGCCTCAAGGAGTAGCTACAAAAGAAAACGATATAAACATTAGCACTGAGTTAGATGAAGGTATCATGGTGATTTGGAGAGGTCTAATCGCGGCTTTCTTAATAAAGCCACAATTTATTAGTACATAACACTAAGTTATGCACACTGAAGATTGTTTTTAGCTTTCATCAACTTCAAGTAAAAGTATTTTAAGGATGGGCGGAAAAGTGTTGGAAAAAGAAAACACACAACTACAACAATAACAAAAAAAGAATAATCGGACGTAAACAGAAGCGCCAGGTTACCTCGACAGTTGCGGCATCTTTGGCTCTGTGAAGGGGCGTGGCTCCTTTGTAATCTAAAATATTCACGTCTACACCCTCGGAGAGCAGGGTCTGGGACAAAACACAGCAACAGTCAACATGACCATTGATTATCGTTAATAACTAGAAATAATGATAGAAAAAATGGCAAATTCCACTGTTAAGAGGAAATGTGAACAAGTTAAACTTGGAACTACCAAGAGATAGCTCCACCCGTCATAGCGATCAAAGAGTCCATACCGGAACCTTCGGAGGTCGATTTCGGTGCCGTAATTACACGCGGCAAATGCATGTTTGAATGTCTTTCACAAAAGATGAGAAGAGATTAGCTGACACAGGCAACTTATAAATGCATTTTCGTTAAACGTTATAATGGGAACATGACGAAAAGTCTGAAAATTGTACCTTGATAACTGGTATAGCTCCGAAGAAAGAAGCGGTATGCAGCAGTGTGCTACCGCTTACACATCTGAAAAAAAAAATCGAATAAAATGAAAAGAAGTTTCCAGTAGTTTTAAAACAGCAATCAAACTGAAACGTTATGTTAAAACGGTCTCCTAGTGAATGATACTGGGCAAAATAATTTCGGTGAGTGCTTTTTTATAATTTAACAACTGCTCTAATTAGCCTCTTACGCAAATGTTCTTAGGGGCTTCGTCACGCGTCTAGTCGTGACGAAGCCCAAGGAACCTCTGCGTGGGAGGCTTTTACATTTCGCGGTCTGAAACAGAAAACAAGCAAGCCAAGCTAGAAAGTCTCTTGAAAAGCTACTACAAAGTTCCCTGAAGAGCCACTAGCAACAAGAGGGATTCAGTTGCTAAAAATTTTACAAGAAAAAAATCGATTTACCTGCTTCTTAAACTGGCCAACATGTTCTCTCTCCTGTGATGAGCGTCTACTACTTCAGTCAGCTTCTTGATATCACCTGATATCAGCTGAGGAACAAGCTGATGCCATTCTTTATACTTACCTGCAAAGTAATCAGTACAAAAAAACCACCAACAGCTAAGGCATAGGCCAAACGTCGAAATTTTCATGAAACGAACCAAACCCTAATTTGGTCGACCTAAATTAAGACAGACGACGACCTTAGGACGCGTCGAACTAATTAACAGAATCAGATCAGTGATAAATTTTCTCCCAAACGAGGCTTTAAATACATTATCATACAAATTGTTAATTTATTAGTCCAGTTCGTCGCGTGAGAAGATCTTCGATCGTCAGAGACGATCTTCAGACGTTCTATCCGTCCGAAGCAGACGATGAGAACATGTTGGACGATCCAAACTCATACAGATGAACTTTACTGAGCCAGACGTCGACATTTGCATGACCTTAACTCAACAAGTTTAGTTCTTCTCGTGAAATGTTCGACGTTTGGCCTTGGTCATAGTTCTTCTCATGTCGTCTTGAAATCTACTTGCCGCTCGTGACTTCGACCTACGGCCAAAGATGTGTCGGACCTCGGCCAACACCGAAAATTCCCGCCGCACGCGAGAAAACCTCGGGTACCCAGGGTACTTGAAATCAAGTGACGGAACAAAAGCGAATTTGATTTAAGGTTACTAACAAAACACTTTTGTAACCCTTTTTACAGCAGTTGAACCGTGGTTGCAGTTTACAGCCACAGTAGGCAAGCCAAACCCAAACATTCGAGCTAGGTAACACGACTCTAAAGCAGATATTGTTCTCCTTATTCAATCATTTCAACTGCGTTCCGAATGCTTAATAGCATGCGCAAAAGGCAAGTTTTCAGCTAGATCATAGCATAGCATACGAGCAGGCTTCTAGCTTAGTTTTCTTGCATGTGTAGAAAGAACGGCCATGAGACAGTAGTTTTAATCCTTTCAAGTCTTAAGAGTGATCAGTGAATCACCATATATTTTCCCCTAACAATATCAATACATGGTCAGGAGAAATAGTTAAGAGAATTTATAAAATGATCACCTAAAGGGAAAATGCTTTGATCTTTTACCTATTCTCTCAATTAATTCTATAAAGAAATGTACGGAGATCAGTTTGGAGAATTTGGATGTGGATATTGGGGCTTAAAGGGTTAAAAGTCTCGAGTATAAAGACTATTAATTTCTATGCGCCTTGCTGTTAAGGAATTTACCCGCTGAATAGTTTGTATAAGCAAGCATAACTAAAGGCATACTTCTTGTCTACAATTGAAAACAAACTATAGCACAGAAAGTTTACAAATAAGCACCACTATGCTGAATGCATGCAAGGAAATAACTAAAAATCCTGACAATTTTGGCAAAATATTTTCCTATTTTGGCTACCTACGCGAGAATGAGGGGGAAAAAGGGGGGGGGGAGGGGTGGTGGCTTTATGGTTTCAGTTGCAGGCATCATTAGGACAATGACTAGGCTAATAACCCCTCCCTCTTCCATAAACAGAAATACGTTTACGCTATACCTTCCAAAAACGTCTTGAGTTCATAGTGGCGCATGAGATCGAAGGCTGTCTTACTACTCTTGTTACGTTTCATCACGTCAGCTCCCCATTCGATCAGAAGCTAAAAACAGGAAAAGAGAGTCAGAATGATTCGTAAGTAATTTGGTAAAAGAGTAAGACAGACAGCAAGACGGTCACTCAGCTTATTCAGTTAGTCATGCTTAGTCAGCCAGTTAGTTAATTTGTCAGTCATGCAGCCAGTCATTCAGTTAGCAAGTTAACTGATCAGTTTAGAGATTTTTATTCAGTGCACATCGGATGCGTTTTTGTCCGATACAGCTCAACCAACTAGCATACTAACGAATTCTGATGGGCTTACGTACTCATTATTCATTGCGCGAGAGATCGTGTGTATCGAGCCAGCGCTCTGAACAAAAACAATAGTAACTTCTTTAGACTAACCTAACAATTCGTTTTTGCGATTTCATCTAGAGAAAAATAAACATTTTAAATGGTACGAATTTCATCCTTGCAAGTTTATTTGTTATTTTCGCGAATTAAAGTTGAACAAAAAAGGCTTGATTCTATAGAGTGTTTTCACATGACGTCACGGCGGCCATATTGGTGTCCCAAAACAATGAAACGGCGGCCATGTTGGTCTCCCAAACCAGTCCTGTGGGAGTTGAACTCCTTTCTTATGCAAACGCTTTCTTTTGTTCCAATAAATTTGCATAGATGCTGACCACGTGAGTGAAAACACTCTATATCTTTTCGCCAAAACTCCGTGTTGAATCAAAGCAAGATGCCAGTTTTGTTGGCTATTGACTCAGAGGAAGCTTAATCTAGTCTTATATTTGTCGATCATTCTTAGCTACCTGACATATCTCCTTTTGTAGACTTTCGGTGGCCAGGAAAAAAGGCGTGTTGTTGTGATTATTAAACATATCGATATCAGCTCCGTTTTCCAGGAGGTATAACACAATATCCTGAAAAATCAATCGTTACTTGGGATTTCATGAAAAGAATAATTTCCTAACTTGAAAACATGATAAATATTGAAAAGGCCCAAAATTATTTTGGGATATGCAAAACCGTCCTCAGAAAGGAACACAATCGCATATCGGCTAAACTTCATGAAAGTTTTCATTTTTGATATTGAATAATATACACAAAAGCACTTGTCAAATGACTTTGATTTTGACACGGGCTAACCCTGAGAAAAATGGGAGACTACTTGTAGTCTAGTTTAGCCTTTGACTCAATTAAAGGGAACCTCCACTTCAACAAAAAGATAACTTTAAATCACACGAAATAACTGTTACAGTCAAGTCAATCTAAAATATTTTTAAAGAAAGCGTTTGTATCCGAAAGACATAACTTTTAGATTCACCTATTTTTGTTTTCAAATTTTGCGGGCGTCGCCATCTTGAATAATTGTGACGTGTAATGGTTGCCCTATTGTTATTAAACAAAAGCTCTTTGTGTCAGAACAATAGAGCAACCGTAACACGTCACAATTATTCAAGATGGCGGCGCCCGCGAAATTTGAAAGTGAAAATAAGCGATTTTAAAATTCACTTTTCCTTATATAAACACTTTTTTTAAGACAAATTTCGAACAAATTTGTTTATCAACATAATTTTATTCGATTTAAACTTATTCTGTAGTAAGAGTGGAGGTTCCCTTTAAATGGATAAAGTTTGAATGCATTTCTAAGAATCGCAAAAAGAATTTCCCAGCCGGCAAACTAGTCTCGACCAGCAAAATACAATATAAAAGAAAGCCCTCTCGGAAAATGAAACTTACGAACAAGTGGCACACGGGCGACGTAAACATGTGTAGTTTTCCTTTTTGGGCACCGTTTCTTTCTTTTTCATTTTCTTTTTTCCGGTCAAAGTTAAGGAATATCTCGATATAATTGCTCCAATACTCACAAAGTGTCCATGTCGACAGGCCATATGAAGTGCAGTGTTTCCTGATCCATGTTCCTTGGACTTAATAAAATTTTTGTCCGCATTGAAGAACGCCACCTATAGCAAATAGGGACAAGAAATCTTAGAGGCTTTGTCGTGTCAATTTGAAACCTCATTATATGCACATCAATTAGTAAGGGGAACCCCCTAAGCAGTTTGGATCTAAAAGAATGCAGCACAACATGAAATAATATACAATATACAATTCGACCAAACAATCTAAAATATATGTTTTACGCCAAAAAATCTGTAAAAGCCACAAGTTTGTTTAGTATAACCCATTCAGAGCTTTGTAGATAAACATCCCAGTACCCAACTAAAGGATCCCAAGATTATTGAGATTTCTCGGTGCTATAAACCAGTCAACAAAAAAAACAATCCTTCCCTTTTTAAATTTTTCGTTCGAATAAAATGGAAGATCAAACAACGGAAATTTCGGGAACGCTTACTCGAAATCTATATATACTTTTGCTGCATAAAACTGAGATAAAAACATGCCATCATAGCTATGAGGCCACGTAGGTGTAATATTCCTCTTCTTACCAAGTAGGAAAGTCTATACAAATGTAACCACAAGATTTAATTACAAGAAAGCGCATAGAGACGTGGAATTAGTACGTCTTGATCAGAGCTGTGTAATCATATATGGGTCAACGTGTAGTGGCCAACGCAAAACGTGAAATAAATAATTGAGTCTTTCACTTCATTCCAGTATGTTGACGGTAGCAGATTGAGGCGAGAAAGGCGCTCGTGATAAGAAATATCCTCTTGCCAGTGCGTTATTAAGATGAATTTTGTTGCCCTGCTTTGAAGACTCTCTATTTTTGTTATACTACATATCGCACTGGGAGCCCGCCATACCTCGCTAGCATAGCCAATATATGATCTTACAAACGTGACATATCGTAATTTTCGGACATAACACTATTGCGGCGCAAAAATGTGGAGAGCGTCCAACGTGTAGTCACCCCAAGGTCGTTTACTTGAGTGTCGTGTTAAAGTGAGTTGTTTTGTAACTTGTAATCGTAGCGAAACGGGTGGCGCTTACGTGTGATGGTTAGTAGCTCACATTTAGAGGTGCTAAACTTTAGGTGATAATTATCGGTACCCAGGTACGCCCCGGTTCCAGAGGTTTTTTCTTTCTCATTTAATTTTTCGTCGCAGGTATTTCGAGAATAGCCTGTAAACAGACGTTTTTTTATTTTTCTTTCCGTTATTTTCAAAAACATCGGCGAGCGAAGCGAGCGCGCGGGAACGAGCGCGGAGCGCGAGAAAAAAAATCTATTTTCTTCTATTTATTGGAGAGCGTTCTTGTATTCCATAATCCCCCTGCAATTTTTAGCGGGTTATATTTTATCACCCGCGCTTGATGGACCTTGAAGAGTTCGAGAACAGACCTAAGGGCCTGCTTGAGCCAGTGTGCCACGCGGCAGATTGTTGAAACAGGGGCACCCAACGACAATTTTCGGAAAAATATCTGTTCGGAAGACGACTTGAGATCTAGAATTTTCGGAACATTTGCTGTAAAATTTCTTGCTTGCCTGCCTCTCCTAGGATTTTTGGACATCTAAAAAATGGTATAATTGCCTATTTTCAACGGATTTTTACCCTGAAAAGGTCACCTAGAATTGTCGGGAGCCTTTTTTCTGGCTAAAATTTTCGAAAAGGTAAGTTTTGATCCCTATAATTTTCGGATCACTTGACTTTCAGCTAGGAAATCCGAAGAGATGAAAAATTTTTAGGGGATAAAAATATGCCTATATCTACCGTTTAAATACTAAAATACGTTTAACGATGCTATGTTTAAGTGTTTTTGAACTATATTCTCGTTGGGTGTCCCTGCATGTTGAAACCGCAAAACCTAACTTTTGAATATCTTACTGCTTTCCTTGTAACGTGTAGAACTAAAAAAATCTCAACCGATTTCTTTAATTTCGCTCCCAGAAAAGAGTCGGAATAATACACAGTGAATTAATTTAATTGCTTTAGTTATTATCACTGAAAGCCGGTTTAATGAAGAGTAATTTTATTCAATGTTATTTCCCATGCATCTGGTAATTAATTCTGGTCGAATGGAAACTAGACTTTGGGAAGTCGTCAAAAGTACTTAACAGTAGTTAGTATAATATCAGTCATGAGTGGCTGAATTGGAGTGGAGCGTGCAGTGGATACTATTGGAAAATTCATTACCTGACGAGGGAATTCCACGTTAAATTGCACGCGAAAACCGATATCGCACGAATCGCGAAGCGATGAGTGCGATATCGGTTTTCAAGTGCAATTTAACGTGGAATTCTCGAGTCAGGTAATGAATTTTCCTTGAATCGCATAACTGAATAAAAACCAGAAGAAAAAAAAAGAAAACAGCAATAATATTGTTTGTTTTTATCCTGAGCGCGCGCTCCAGAAAGCCATTTCAAAGTCAACTGTCAGAACTGTCATTGCGTTAGCGAATAGGAAGCAAGGTCAGTCGTACACGTTTGAACCTTCGACAACTTTTTTTGTACCTTGTGCTTGTTTTCACATTTGTTTTCAAACTTTTTTACATGTAAACAAGCTTCACACTAATCTTAAGGATAAATAGAGGTATTTTACTGAATTTAGAAGCCGTTTATGTAGAACGTCTTTTTTCAAATTGGTCATTTGCTCGAGAAGGAAAATAATTTACACCTTTTACCTCTTCGGCGGCAAAACTGAAAGAAATCAAGTGTCCAAGCGAAAACACTGAAAGTTTAACATGTTTAACGTCGCGATTGACATAAGGTAAGTACCTTGAAATGTTTTAGAAATGCTGTTCAAGTTCAGCTCTGTTTTGTACTTTTCTAAGTACCACGATTCAGGACGATTGCAAGCGGCGTACTCTTTTTCGTGTTTTCAGGGGCCATGTCCTCTTTGAAGGTATTTATTTCTTCTTCTGTATATGGGACAATCGACCCCGGCACTTCCTCCGTTGTCGCTTCTCCGTTTTGTTTGGTTGAACTTTGGATTGCCATTTTCTGGGCCGTGTTCACAGGATTTTCTTGTTTTCTGGTTGTCGCGAGTGAAAGAGGTTTTATGTCTCTTCGAGAATCTGTAGTTCAGTTCAAAACAAGGAAGAACCTCCGGCTCACTTTAAAAAACGCTTTTGTTTGTTTTTAACTCTTCAAAAAGTGACAATGAATGGTTTTGAAAACATTTTAAAATGACATTGTAGAAAACCTTTTTTGCATGTTGTTGTGTTAGAATTTGACGATAGTTGTTACGTAGATGCGAAACAATATCGCTTAGCCTCGTTTTCAACTCGCAATTCCACACTAAATACCTCGCTTCTTTAACCAATCAGAATGCGAGATTTTACTTACTCATGCGATTCTAACATAAAACGCATGTGTTGTGTTAGGGTCATCACTCTTCAATTTCGACCTCAGTGAACAGAAAGTTCAGAAAGAGGAAGCAGTGCTTATTCTGTCGATCGAAATGGATCCAAACCTGCTTTTACTGATAATGATGATCATTGTTCTATATTTTTTCACGAAGATTTGTTTGGCCGTAATAACAGCCGGTCAGCAAAGAGTTTTTGCTGTACAGATCCCTGCGCTGATCAACTTTAGGAACCAGGGCGCGATACAAAGGCTAGAGGACATAACAAGACAAGTAGAGGACCAAACCATTAACAGGAGAGCTGAGAATCGAGTACGTCCTCAACCTCAGGAAAATAACGAATGAAATGGTTAAGTAAGTATTTCGATGGTTGTTGGAATTTTTTAATGTGCTTCTCCAGTTTTAATAAGTTTGGAATGTCGTATTTCTTATTGTGTTATTTTTTTTTTAGTGAAGGTGTCATTGTGTTCATCGAAGTAACTGCTTCTTGAAAATTTTAATTGTCTTCCTTTTCGTTTTTAAAGATTTTTACCGTAAACCTTAGTGAAGAGTTTTCCTGTTAACAACTGGCTAATAGGAATCTCCCTTAATACATAGACTATATACTGCACTTTATTTGAGAACTGTGTTCCAGTCAAGATTACTATTTAGCCCTTGTAGAAGGCAAAATGGGCTCAGTGACAATGCAGTAACGTTTGCTTTTTTTTAGCTTATAAACATTATGTTTCTGAACAGCGAAACGTTGCCTACTCATTTCCGGGTAAAATCCAAACCGACGAAAACGCTACCCATTAACAAGCCGTCACATTTCCTCCTTGTATTTGCCTTAAAATGATATGCAATTGCTTGATTGTCGCTGCTCTTAAAAAAGTTTTAATTTTCTTCCCTTTTCAGGACATCCTCCGAAGACTGGTTCAGTTGCAAACTTTTTGTCTTTTGACTTCTTTGTCCGAAAATCAGTTTATGATATTTTGTGGATAATTATTCCGAAAAAAAAAAAGAAAAGGAACTAGCCATATTGGATAATGCAATTACCCTACTTTTGACGCTACAATTTATGGACATCTACTTCTGCATGACTACCTTGCTGAGAAGAACACACAAAAACAAGACAGCTTTTTAAAGTACGTTCCAACGAGTGTGAATTATATATTAATTAATAGTTTGTAGACCACAGAGAACTCGTGTGAAAAACTGAAATAAAATGTTTTAAAATTGTATTTGATTATGACTGCTGAGAGGTGATAAACTCTACAAATCCTTCAATTGATTGTCTAACTTTATCGATTAATAAGTCTTCACACCGGCTACGAAATTTGCATACAAGTGTCGATTCTTATAATTTATAAACACTGCCCAAGGATGCAAAACGTCCACTTCCGGATGAGTTAAGTTTCAACATAACGTCGACTAGTGTGGCTACCGGGTTATTTTTAGCCTGTGTACAGACGTTCCCCTCCCCTCAGAAAAAAATCGGGAAGAAAGATGGCGAGGGCACAATCCCGGTTTTCATGCACGTGACACGAGGAATTGTGTATTTAAGTACCCGTCTTCTCTAGCCTCCCCGCAGACGTCCTTTGGGGTTCGTTTGTCACGCATTCATTTCTCTCCAGAAATGAATACGTGACGAACGAACCCCAAAGGACGTCTGCGGGGAGGCTACCGTTTTCTCTGGCGAGCACAGTTTCAAATTTTCGGCTCACTGAAAAGTGCTTTATACTCCGCGTCACTGGTAATATCCGAGGAATCCTGAGTAGATTTCGGGAAAGGTTAAATCACTGACGGGACTCTCATCAGGAGGAAAACAATTTTGCACGTATTTTTTAGATAAAAATCCTTTCTGATTTTTATTGCTAGTGCGAACTGTCACAATCAGTGAACGAAACGGAAGAAACGAACTCGCCATGACGACCGGGATAATAAGCCTTGTATTAATTGTCTTGATGGCCATTGTGATGTACTTTGTGATGAAAATATATTCAATTCTGAGAGCCCATGAGTGCAGTTTTCACCCAGTTCACGATACTGAGATGGACGTCGCTACAAAACGGACAGAGTTGCACGGTGGAGTAGCAGCAAGACAGAGGCGAACCCTAATTTGGATGGCCGAGAAGTACGAGAACACCTCACGCGTTCCACAGGAACACGACGAAAGAAACAAAGAAGTAAGTGAGTTAAAGTCTGTTAAGAAAAAACTTTGAATTGTGTTAAGTTCAAGCCAACGAAACTTTCACGGCCTGGACGGCCTGGCCTGTGATGAAAAAAAAAAAATTCACGATATTGAGATGGACGCCGCTACAAAAAAGACGGAGTTGCCCGGTGGAGTAGCACCAAGACAGAGGCAAACCATCAGTTTTGATGGCCGAGAAGTACGAGAACACCTCGCGCGTTCAACAGGAACACGACGAAAGAAACAAAGAAGTAAGTGAGTTTAAGTCTGTTAAGAAAACGCTTTGAATTGTGAAACTTTCACGGCCAGGACAAGACTTAACCGTAACCCGTCTAAAACGTTGCTTTCCTGTGGCCTTTAAATTTTACAGAAGTTTTTGTTACTAGTTTCTGTTTTCAGGGAGTCTTTTTAAAGAGTTTACAGCGCTCAAATGAGATGAAATCAAACCACTTGGAGGCTTAAATTGACCAAAAAAAATGTTAATCCATGACTACTTCAGTAGTGCAACGGTTTGACACTTGTACGATGTCAGCTGATACATGTCAGCTGAGTTTTTTCTTTCCGTATTACAACAAGAAATGAAAAGAAGATAAAACGAAAACGAAAAACAAGGAAACGGAGCTACCAAGGCCACCCAATTGGAGCTCGGATTTTTTTTAAGCTTTCTTCTGGTGTCAAAAATCTCCTTCATCCTAATTAAGACAACAAGTGATGGGTAAAGAGAATGCAATTAATCGGATTAACGTATATGTTGTAGTTAACTTTTTATCCTAGGCAATTTTTGTTTTTCTTTCGTTTTTGGCTATGGAAATGTATGCAAATGAAGTTGAAACAAAAGAAAAATAAAAATTACCTGAGATAAAAAATTAACTACAAAATATACATCAAAACATCGGCACTTCCATTAAGCTTTTTTTTTTCAGTAAAAATAAATGGTGTTTCAATGGTGCTAATTAAATTAAGCGCCAGGAGGGCAAGCATAGTATTAGCGGCGAATGTCGTAAATATGCTAAGTTTTGAACGATGACCGAGTACTCCTGTTTTAAAACCTTATGCACGCAGTTCAATCCATTCTATATTCGTGACGTTGCTCTTGGTCCAAGTAATCTCAGTAATGTTTTGCGGTAAGGAATAAATATATATGGCTAAGATCCGTAGTGAAAACTGAAGTGACAAACACGCTGCTGTTCTAAAAATAGACTAATGTTTCAACAATGCTCTAGAGCCCGCCCTGACAAGTGTCGGGAGGTGTCTCATAACACATGAGACATTGTGGTATTTTGGTCACTGGCAGGAACGTGCTTAGCGCTCGTCAATGGTACAGATTTTTGAGGAACCGTTAGCTTTTTCGTACTTTTTCGATGAAAATTCTTTCAGATTTCTATCGCTGACGAAACATAAAAGGTGCAGCACTGATTCCCGGAATACAAATCTGAATATTCAAAAGTGACTTGAAGCCATCACTTTGCCGACAGTGAACGTAAAGACGTGTACAGCTACGAATCTGACGAATGTTACGATTGTAATCATGACGACCGAAATAATCAGCCTTGTATTACTTGTCTTGATGGTCATTGTGATGTACTTTGTGATGAAAATATATTCAATTCTGAGAGCCCATGAGTGCAGTTTTCACCCAGTTCACGATACTGAGATGGACGCCGCTACAAAACGGACAGAGTTGCACGGTGGAGTAGCAGCAAGACAGAGGCGAACCTTAATTTGGATGGCCGAGAAGTACGAGAACACCTCACGCGTTCCACAGGAACACGACGAAAGAAACAAAGAAGTAAGTGAGTTAAAGTCTGTTAAGAAAAAACTTTGAATTGTGTTAAGTTCAAGCCAACGAAACTTTCACGGCCTGGACAGGACTTAACCTCGACCCATCTAAATAAGTGTTGCTTTTCTGTGGCCTTTAAATTTTAGGCGGTCTGACGGTAGAATGTCCAAGTTTTCCGCAGTTTTTTTAACCTGAGATCAGGCTCTATTTTCGTTTTGCTTTGAAAATTACATTCCGTTAGAGAGAATGTAAGAGAACCGCTAAAATTGGGCCTGATCTCAGGTTACAGTTTTTTAGGTCCAGCTGCATGCTTTTTTGGTTCAGGGAATAACATCCGAACTAGAACTCGGAGGCTCGTGAGTTCGATTCTCACCTGGAGCTCAGAATCTTTTCTGAGCTTTCTGGTGTTAGAAATCTTCTTCTTCCAGAATAAAAACAAAAGATGTTTCCAATTGCCAAAGCCATTCACGTCCTTTTGTTCACTGAAACAAGGCAGCATAATGGAGTTTTGTTCGGCGCCACTTCACACGTCTGGCATCTCTGCACACGCGCTTACTACCCTTAGGGCTATAAAGCGCTTGAAGGAAAAAACAAAAGATTTCAGTTTTACGTTGACTAGAACATCCCAGCACATTTAACTCCATTTGCTTTTTCATTGTTAGGTTATCACGCAGTTGCAAAGTGAACAAGACTAAAAGGAAATCGTCAATCCAGTTTTACCTTCATACTGTATATATAGGCGATACTTTTATAGAGGAGTTTTAAACTCAGAATTTAGATGCATTAGAACTAAATGAAGTTACATTGATGCCGAAAAGCCTTTCATGAAGTATGTGTGTATGTTCTTATATGCGCAGGATTGCGACAAACACAGCTTTGAGAACATATAAACGTTTCAGAGGTGTTTGAACGTTTAAGGGTGTCAATTGAGATCAAATAGGATGAAATATATATCATTTTCCGTATCTTGATTAATTACCTTCCTCTCTATTTTTCCTGCTGCAATTTTCAGTTTTGAACAACTCTGTAATGAATTTTCATTAAATAGCTACAATTGTAGTTTAAAAAACATTACTTTAAATCGTAACCATACTACGAAGCAATTACTCGAAATTACTCAATCCGCCGTACAGTGGTAAGACGGACACTCACTGAAAGGAAAGCTAATGGCATTGAGATGTGGGATTAAAAACAATCTTATGGCGGAAGTTAGGTTTCTAGTACGGTAGGCCTCTGAACTTACGTGCATGTACTTTGTGGGTTGACACAAAGGTCAACCTAGACGAAACATATTTATGGCTGAATAAAGATGATCTTCTTGTGTATCTAGCTTCTTGTGTATTTTCCTAGCTTTATATGCTTAAATGAAATAATCGGCCACTGCACTCTTGTGACCAAATTCATCCCAAAATGGAATTGTAATTATCTGGTATCCCAGCAAACAGAGCTCACCCAAAGCGAGACTCCGCCACCATGATAACCCACCCAATAATTACTATCTAAAGGAACGTGAAGCATGAAGAAGATTTTTTTTCATACGGGAAACAAGCGGGTATGGATCGCTTTACCTTGCCAAACAATGTAACCGATTTATTTTATTTTTTGTTGGAACCGGTTGTTCTCTCTATAATCCTTTCCCAACTTGGCAAAGGATTATAGAGAAAGCTGTAAAGATAACATACCAGTTTAGTAACAAAATCCATAGCCGGGTGCTAAATCGCTCGGGGATTAGTAATTTACACAGGGAAGACAAACACAAAACGTAAATGACGTTATATATATAGCCGATTTTTATTTAAAAATCCTTTCACAATGATAGGTTACAGAAACAATCGCTTTTTTTTGCTCGTATAAAAACTCCTTATGTTTTGAAGGTTAGCCAAAATTGCCGATGGTCATATTTCGAACTTGGGCTATCAGTTTGATCTGCAAAAATGCAAATACAAATATGATGTTTCCATCAAAAGTACTGTATGTTAAGTATGAAGCGACACTTTGGGGCTCATTTGTGTACAGGAAATACTAGTGCCGCATTTTCACATACAGACATACATGCGTACATACATTTAAGAGTAGCTTCCAGAGCTAATATCTTCGAGAAATCAGCAAACCAACCAACAGAAAAAATTTACATTGCTGACGGAAATACGTGTGCCGCATTTTCAAATCCAGGAAACCAACGGAAAACACTTAATTGCTGACCACGATGTGTCCTTAAAACTCTTGCTAGATTAGATTGGCAGTCTATAAGGAGGATTATTGGTGAAGGTTTCTTCACTGATATTAGATAAAACGTATACCAACTCCTAAAACACTTTGTATTTCATGTACTTTTGTGAATCATTTGTCTGATGACTCAAGAGTCAACTTTTGTACTATACTTATCTGACTGCCTAATTGGGTGATAAATCTGATAACCAAGATACCTCAACACAGTAAAATCTCACTCAAATTTCGATCAAAAGTATGTAACGTTGCCCTGAATTTAATGACCAGAAAGCATTTTGAAACTCCGCGACAACTAGCAAGAATGATTTAGTTTAGCTAGACATATTAACATGACAATAAAAAGTCAGTGCTTAACATTCAAAGATGTCCTTCCTTAATTTTGTTGTTTCATGATTATCCGGCAGCGGAATAAAATACGAAACCGCAATGTTGTAATACAAAGGGCTTTGTTTGCAACTACGCTTAGCTACGCAGCTTTCATGTCTCTTCAGTGACTCTCTTTTGACCCTCTTCCTGGAGGAAGTAAGGGGAGAGTCTCTTTCCTTGACTATCTGTAACTGCTGTAACGACCTCTTGACCCATATTTGTTAAGCTGCTTCATTAAAAAAAAAATGTTTGTGTTAGTTCTTATTGAGTTAACTGTCTCGTGACCTCTTTAAAAGTCATAGGACAAATATGTTTTTACAAAGAGAGGATACCGATATATGATTTTAATTGTTGGTCACGCAGTACTAGCGTGGGTCGTGAGATGACGTCACTGATGCGTTAAAGAGTTCGCCTTCTGAAAAAATGTAATAGTGTTAAACTCATCATGCTGATCATAGCATAAGGCCGCTTTTTTTCGAAAATATTTTTCCTCAGATGCTCAGAAATATATCTTTTAAAAGACATGATTAAATTTCTAATCGTGTATAAAGTGAAAACAAAATACATGCACAAAAAAGTACCTCTTTCAATTTTGTCACACATGATGTGATCACAGCAAAATCATTTATGACCCCAGTGGATCAACCTCGTTCCCAGGGCTCTCTCCTACCCGCCCTACGGAGGGCGGCTGTGACAGCGGGTAGGAGAGAACCCTGGGAACGAGGTTGCCAGTGGATCACTTTACGGTGAAATCCAAACACCAAACCGCTCAAAAACGTGTTAAAAAAGGGGATTTTGGCTGGAGCTGAAGAAAGGGGAACGCGTTCAAGTTCGGACAGAGATGGTAGAATTTATCGCCTTGCCGTTCCCGTTCTCAAGTAAACTTAAAATTTGGTCATTTCACGTCGTAGTTGTGCAGTGAAGGCAAAGAAATGTACAAAAAAGCGTGATGCACGTGCAGAGTTGTTGTTTTGCTCATTAAACCTATTGTTTTTTGAGGTTCCCGTTACCGTCGTCGTCGTCGTGGTTTCGTAAGATGCCTATTATAGAGTAGACTTTTGCTGACTAACATCGGAAACATGACATGTAGGATTCAGTGCTCATTACGTGCAGGCCACGCACGTGAGGCCCCGTCTAGCGTCTGAAAGTTTTCTTGCATAAGGATGATTTTTCAAATTGTCCATCACGCTAAGTGCGCCTTCAAAAAAATCCAAAATTCTTAGCGTTTGCAAACACGTGCTCAAAGAAACACAAAAATCAAATCAAAAGCAAAATGCAGATGAGCGAATTATGTATTCAAAATTTACCCGGAATGTACAAATATATAAAAATTAAAAATTAAAAATCCTGAATTAAGTATAACAAAGTTACCCTGGGTTCCACAGTTATTTTTTTCTCATTTAATTTTTCGTCATAGGTATTTCGAGAACAAGCCTGCAGTACAGGCGTATTTTGGAAGAGCGAAAGCTGCTTGTTTATGCACGTACAACCGCCATCTCTGATGTTGTCACGGAGGAAGATTAGGGAGAGTAAAAATACCAACCCTTAGGGTAGGTGCCCCCTACCCCACTTTTTCTCCTCTCTTTCGGAGTTTCAACACGGCGCTTTCGCCAGCAAAACATTCGCGCGCCCGAGCAGGCTATTCGAGAACGGACCTCTTGAGCCAGGGTAAAACAAAGGTCTGGAAACTTAGGAAAATATCATCAAAAATGTAATGACCCCTGGTATGACCGCGGAACTTTAAACAAAACATTGAAACCGCAAAAGTCTAAATTTTGAAAATATTACTGCTCGAGAACGCACCTCTTGAGCCAGGGTAACACAATGGTCCGGAAACTTAGGAAAATATCTTAAAAAATGTAATGACCCCTGGTATGACCGCGGAACTTCAAACAAACATTGAAACCGCAAAAGTCTAAATTTTGAATTTCCAATTTCCAATTGCGTAACGTATAGAACTAAAAAAACAGAACCGATTTCTTTAATTTCGCTCCCGGAAAACAGGCGGAATAATACACGTAAATTAATGCAATTATTTTAGTTATTGTTCCTGAAAGGCTGGTTTAATGCAGAGTAATTTTATTCAATGTTACTACGAAACCGTTGAAATATCCAGTGGAAATCCTGTCAACTCTAGACAAGTTGCCGTGGGCGGTACCACATTTAGTGGCCCAAGTGAGGCGTGGGGCAATAACATAAAAAACATCTAGTGTGTTATGGTCATCACTATTCAATTTCGACCTCAGTGAACAGAAAGTTCCGAAAGAAGAACCAGTGCTTATTCTGTCGATCGAAATGGATCCAAACTTGCTTTTACTGATAATGATGACCATTGTTCTGTATTTTTTCACGATGATTTGTTTGGCCGTAATAACAGCCGGTCAGCAAAGAGTTTTTGCAGTACAGGCCCCTGAGCTGGTCGACATCAGGAGGCAAGGCGCGATACAAAGGCTAGAGGACATTAGAATACAAGTGGAGGACCAAACCATTAACAGAAGAGCTGAGAATCGAGTACATCCACAACCTCAGGAACATGACGAATGAAATAGTTAAGTAAGTATTTCTATGGTTGTTGGAAATTTTTAGTTTGCTTTTCCAGTTTAAATAAATCAAATGTCGTATTTGTTATTGTTTTTGTGACGGTGTCGTTGTGTCGTCATCAAAGTAACTGCTTGTTGAAACTTTTAATTGTCTTCCTTCTCGTTTTTACAGATCTTTAAGTAAACCTTAGTTAAGAGTTTTACTGTAAACCCTTCGGGTAACTCTCTAAGCCCTAAGAGTGATCAGTATCACATTTCTCCTTGTAATATCAATGCTCTGTAAAACAGAGTGGTCATTAGAATACGGACATGATCACACAAGATGAATTTGCTTGATATTTTACATTGACATTATTTTAAGAACAGCTTACGTTGCCCACTCATTTCCGGGTTAAATTTTCATACCAACGAGCGCGCTGTACAATACCATGTGTCTTATTAGTTCCTTCCATTTTCCTTCAAAGCCAATTGCTTGATCCTCACTGCTGTTAAAAATGTTTTAATTTTTTTAGGACATCCTCCGAAGACTGGTTCAGTTGCAAACATTTTGCCTTTTGACCTCCTTGTTCGAAAATCAATTTATGATATTTTGTGGATATTCTGGAAAAAAGATCGGTATTGGACAATGCAGTTACCCTCGCCCACTTTTCACGCTACAATCGACATCTACTTACTTATCTGACTGCCTTGCTGAGAAGAGCACAGAAATCAACACAGCTTTTTTTAAGCACGGCCGCATCCTTTTATGCTGATAGGGCGACATATCAGTTCCAACGAGTGTGAATTATATATTAATTAGTGTGTAGACCACAGAGAACTCGTATGAAGGGAAAAGACGTTTTGAAAGTGTATTAAAACACCGCCCAAGAAAACAAAAAGTCCACTTCCGGTTTAACAACAAGTCGGTTGGTGTGGTTATACAGGGTTATTTTAAGCACATTGACAAGTGGGATAACCTTATGTACTTGAAAGGTGCACAATCACGCACATTTTTCCATATCTGTCATTATGATTTTTAAACGTATATGATAGTGTGGAGGTTGCTTTGTATTTGTTTTTATAAGTGATAGGATAATCTCAATTGAAAGCAAAAACAAAGCAGCTGAATTTCAAGGGAAAGAACCACATCCCGCTACATTTGCTCGACGTTAATTTATTCTACTAAAGCGTTCAACTTAGCTTTGCAAAACAGAAAAAAAAACGTTAAAATAGATTAGTCTTGAAAACTCGGCTTCTTACATTTGCAAAATACAAGATTGTAAACTTAATTTAATTTATTTTTTGCTCTTTTTCTTAACATAGGGGTCACAATATAGTATAAGTACGTAATAATCACTGAATAAAGACAGTGTGTTTACGTCTACAAAAACTCTTGGCATGCCTTTTTCTTTTAATGACTTTTAATGGTTTCATTTTCTTTTGTTGACGAGTAACGATGGGGAAGCCCCGATCTGTCAAAACAACCTTAATGGTTTTTTTTTTGGTAAGTAAAACACACACAGAAAAAAAAATTACACAGAATAAATAAAGTAATAAAAAGAAAAAAAAAACAAAAAAACAAATAGAGAATTTACACACTTACATGGCAATATACTTACAAATATTAAACTACGTTACAGCAGTGCTAATTCCATATATTACTGTACTTAGTATGATCTATAATTAATTTTTACATTTTTTTTCCTTTGCTTTCTTTGTGGTGAAAGCAATATAAATATTCATGGTAGGTGCAGATATTACTAATTTATGTTTTTGGAGTTACGAGACAAGACCCAGCGAGGAAAGGAAAGGTTTCTATTTTCTTGTATTGCGCGGTGTCTTATTTTCTAATTGGTATATATGTCTCAGATAAAACAAGAAATTGTTGTGAATTGGGAAACATTCTTTTGATCTGCATATCCAGATAAAGTTCTTAGCTATAAGACAACAGAATTTTATATGGAGCTTAAAGGAAGAGCTGTCTGGCGTTAGGCCCAAAGCGGTAGTCATGTCTAAGTAACTGCCTGGTTGCAGGATCTGGCACGACTGAAGCGATATCGAGAAATTATCCCAAAAATTTTTGGTTTTTTGGCATTTTCAAAATAGATGTGTCAAATCCTCTTTCTCGTAATGGCAAAAAGTACATTTTCCGTCCTCTTTAACTCCTATTCTTTACAGATAGCTCTTAGTTGGTAAACGTCTGTGTAAAAATGTGAAATTAAAATCAATTAGTTTGGAGCTGGTTGTACAAGTGTTTGCTGCTTGAAAAACGTTTCTCCAGTCAACATTTTTATCGGTTGAAGAGTGGATGTCTTTATGCCATTTGTCTATACAAGATATGGGTGTTTTACTTTTATTTGCTATTAGTAAGCAATTCTAGATGATTTTTGGCTTTTGAGAAATGTGTTAAAAGGACTTTCATACTGCTGATGTGTTCTCGGGATTTGTCGTTGTAAAGATTTCAAGGCTGAGACGATTCCGAAAAACATTAAGGGTTTTACTCGAATGTTATATCTGTTCTGAAAATGGTCGAGGGAAAAAAAGTTGAGAGAATTCTCGTCCATTAGATGTTTAACTTTTGTTATATCCTTGTTAAGCCAATTATTGCAGAAAACTGGTGCGTTATTTATTCTTATTAATGAATTTTGTAACAGAGGTAGAGATAGGAAATGATCTTTTGATACTATTTTCCTCTCGAAGAAAGTCTCAGACCAAATTTCTACAATTTCTTTGATAAAAGGGTCTTCTATCTTTAGCTTATCAATATCCTTTCTGTTAAGATTTCCTAATTCGAAAAAACGACTCCCTCCGTATTTTCCCAGCGCCAGATTAAAGAAGTTTTCCCATTTGCCACGGTTTCCTGAATCTAGATACTTTTTAATCTACGTAGCCTTGAGTGATTTGTTAAAAGAAGCAATATCAATCATTTTTAGTCCTCCTTCAGGGTAGTCATTGATCATGATCGAGCGTTTAATTTTATCCTTTTTGCCGTTCCATAAGAAATTGAAAAAAAGCTTGTTGATCTCTTTTATTGCTTGGTGATTCGTTTGCAAAGGTGTGAGTATATAGACCAGTTGGGATGCTACAAGGCTTTTTAGTACTGTTATTTTCCCTATTAAGGGAAAGTTCATTTAATTTGACGACGGGGGATGAAGATATTGAAACTCGAAGCTTGAAATTTTAGCAGCCCCCCTCGCTAGCGGTTCAATTTTTTAGGAGCCCCCTCCTTGATAGTCGAAAAAATGTCAGAGCCCCCCCCCCTCCTCCTTCAATTCCTTTGCTCCCCTGAAAAAAGATCGCTAGACTGTATTAAATATATTTACCGCTATTGTCTTCAATGGTTTATACTATGACAAACTTGAGATACAGTTGTGATACAATTTTCTAAAGCATTTTTAGGATGAACAAGAGTGTAATAATTACTGAGACTACATTTGTTATATCTGTAAACCACGTGATATAGCTGAGTTGCACAGGTCATTAAATTGTTGAGTTGAAAACCATCCGATCTGTATGATGATGTCACGTGTTGATTTTGAAGTATACAAATTTTCGGAGCCCCCCCTTCGGGTGTCTAAAAATTTTCGGAGCCCCCTCTCAATATCTTCATCCCCCCCCTTGTCATATTAAATGAACTTTCCCTAAGCTAAGTCTTCCAAATTTCCAGCATCCCAAGATAGTTTGGATTTTTGCCAATTTCTCGTTGTAATTGAGAGAGAGTGTTAACTGGTGATCTGTAGAGAGCCACACGCCTAGTGCTTTGACCTTTCCCTTTTGCCATTTAAAATTTTTTTCCGGACAGAGTTTCAGGTTGCAGTTTCTTTTAGAACCTATCCACGAGGTCTCTGTTTTCTCATTGTTCAGCCTTAGGCCAGATATGTTCCCAAATACCTCTATCAGTAACACTGACGCTCTTACTGATTCTTCAGTTCCATCTAAAATGAGTGTCGTGTCATCCGCATATTGACTTACTTTAACTTCAGTATTATAGATTTTGATGCCCTTTATTTCTTTCTTATTGCGAATAGCTTCAGCGAGTATTTCTACGGACAGTATGAAGAGATAAGACGACAAGGGGCAGCCTTGCCTAACAACTCGACTTAACTCAAAGAAATTGCTTGCCCATCCATTAATTAGTATATAGCTTTCGGTATTGCAGTAAAACAGTTCAACCCAGTTTAACAGTGAGGGGCCAAACCCAAAGTGCCGTAACGTTTGGTTTATGAATGACCAATCTAACGTGTCAAAAGCTTTTTCAAAATCGAGGAAAAGAAGTAGACCGGGTAAACCTTTGTTTTCTGTATATTTAATAGCACTATCTATAATGTGCGTATATTGTCACTTATACATCTGTTTTTAACAACCTTAATGTTACTGCAGCACGTTGGCAGAAAACTTACATCTAGCTCTTACACAGACTCAGTCTCTACTTTTCAACATTTGAAAAATGTTTCTTATAGGTCTTACGACTTAGCGTATTGCAGAAATCATAGAAAGTTCAAAGTCTCTCAACTGGCTAAACATCATAATGATACACGGCCTTTGTCGATTCTTCTTAGTGACCGTTCATTCAACACCGCGCAACCAAAACACGGAACAAATTCGACTTACAGTGGCCGTTGTGTCTTTTACAGTTAAACGCCAAAGGGCCTTCTGAAGACAATCCGCATGCGAGCACACACAACAAACCATTTAATTATTGGCCGTTTTTATACTAAGGACGCATTATCCGACCGGACGAACTTGGGCAAACATTTGTAGTTCGTCTGGTTATGCGTCTCTAGTATAAAGACGGGCACAAGACGCATTATGCTTCTGGATGAACTTTCCTTCGAAAAACGTCTTGAACGACGCACTACGAAAGGTAGTTCGTTTGGACGCATAATGCGTCTCGTGCCCGTCTTTATACTAGAGACGCATAACCCAGACGAACTACAAAATGTTTGCCCAAGTTCGTCCAGACGGATAATGCATCCTTAGTATAAAAACTCTTATAAACGCAACTATCTAGTTTTACGTAAACAAGATGATTTATTTAGATACAATATAATAAGAAGAAATAAGTCATAAATAACCTGATAGGATAAAAAGTTACATCTTAGGATATCGCAAGTTTAAAGATAGTAAGATCTTCTGTCCCACGTGTTTGATTTGATTCCAAGCCATTGCGCCCCGATAAGAGAATGAGCGCTTAAGAAAATTCGTTTTAGGTAGCCGCGGTAATTGGAGATCATAGTTTGAACCCCTCAAATAATTGTTGTGAACTTCAGAAGTTCTATGAAACCGCTCCAGAAGGTACGTAGGACAATTATTATTGAATGCTTTAAAAATCATAATTATCAAGTGCCTTTTTCCTCTTTCTTCTAAGTGAGACCACTTTAGAGAATTAAACACATCTGATGATCTGATAGAGTAATCAGCTCGAGTATAAATCCGTGCTGCTCTATTTTGCAACTTTTGCAATTTGTCAGCACGTATTTTGGAGCAGTCACCCTATACAACATCACAATAGTATGTGGGGTTAAACAAGTGAATAGTAAATAGTTTAAGAGTCTCTTGATTGTCGGTTAGTTTTCTAGCTAAATACAGCATACGCAAGCCATTAGAGACTTAAAGAAACCCCCAATAACTTAGTAGAAGGTTTATTTACCAAGAGAAAATAAATTATACCCCTTGTGTAAGTCGAATGAGGTAGAAAATGAGATTTATTCACTCTTTCAATGTAATAAACACTCAGAACAGAGACAGACATAATCAAATCAATCGAATAATACCTGACTTTGAAACGAAATCTTCTCTAGAAAGCATAAAACTGATAGTGAATTCCAACGACTATCTTGCAAATAAGTTAGTTGTGAAGTTTACTCAGTTCCTGTAAGAAAATACGTGATTCATCGGAGGTAGCTTAATTTTCAGTTTAGTGCTAGTGTTGTTTGTTTTATTTTGATTGTAATAGCCATGCTTTTGCAATACTGTACAAAGCAAGCAATTTATTACTTACTTATTTAAAAAGCATTTCACCCTCCTCCTACCCCCCCCACCACCACCACAAAATAAACAGTCCCCCGAATCTTTTCGTGATGAAAAAGAAAAGAAGAAATTATGTACACGGATCAGGGACTAAGAGAAGTCGAAAAAAACGTATACCCCAGAAAAAAAGACAGTGAGGAAATAAACAGGGCAAAGGAGACAACAAAAGACCACAACTCGTAAGTAATGGCACACAGAGTCCAGAGTCCAGAGTCCAGAGTCCAGAGTCCAGAGTCCAGTCCGGAGATCAGTCCAGAGTCCAGTCCAGAGCCCACCGCAAAAGGACGAGACGACATTGCAAGTAGACAAGACGACATGACACATCGACAAGACGACAGAAAACGGAGACAAAACGACAGAGAAAATAGACATCGAGTTACTTTTGACCCCGATACCGCGCCATAATGGGTTTCATTCAAAACGGAAACTGCCTTAAATACTTTATTGTTCTGTATTCATCTTGGAATGACGATGTAAAAAAGGCAACGTGTCATATTTTCGAAAATCACGATAAACCACTTAAGAGATAAAATAATCATTCACCGGAGTCACAATATCACGCAACAATTGCCCGTTAGATTATTACAAATTGTGAAATTTACTGGAGACTAATTTTGCTAATAATAGCCGCCTGGGCAATTAAGGATCGAGAGACCTGGACCTTTTATGGTTTAGTGAAAAAGGCGTGGATTGACTGAGATATGCCGTCAGTGAAACAAAAACCTCGAATAAAAGGGTGCCTAAGGCTAACTTGTGGATTTTTAATATTTTAAAATCACTGAATCTTAGAAATGAAACCTGCAATAAGTCTTCCGGTATATTTTAACTCTGTCAAAATATGAAAATATGTTTTACCAAAAAGCAAAAACAAAAAACAAAGGACCAAAAAAGGAGAAAAGAAAAAAAAAGGTTCCCACGGCGAGAGTCAAACCCCGGACCTCGGACGTGGAAGATTAGCGCGTTATTTTTAATGCGCCACGATAACTAACATTAAATCTCTACGTTAAATAAATCATCTTTAACACTTTTGCCCATGAAATTCTGCCGGTGTTTAAGCTGGTAGAGCTTTATTAATGAAGAATTGAAAGATATATGCGTGGAAAACAAGCATGGTTTTGACAGTTAAAGCCGTCTACTTTGACTCATTTCGTCGCATTTGGAGAACATCTGGCCGATAAGTGTCTCGCAAAAACGTGGCGAAGTATCTGTGCAGGGCTTAAGAATGTAACGTTTTACGGACACCATAGCAGGTCTAAAGTCACTAAGGTGACTAAAATCAACTTACAATTTTTTTGAGACTAAATGGTTAATAAATGCTTAAAATCAAGGCGATGTCTTCATGATGCTATAGTGAAACAAACCACGTTCCACCCCCCGGGGGGACTCCGCATATGAAAGGGGTAGGGATGCTCGTCGGAAATTTTGAATTAAACCCCTATAGGAGATCTGGGCGTGGGCGCGGCCCAAGCCTTTTCTGACCCCTAAAAGAGACCATGTTAAAACACAGACAATATATATGTTTTTATATTTTTTCACGTGCAACCCTAAACGAGACCTTCACGTCTACATATGATGGCGTTTTGCCCAGAACACCCTAAGTGAGACCAAAATCCGAAATTTACACCTCTAAGCGAGAAGACGAGCATCCCCACCCCTTTCATATGCGGAGTCCCTCCCTCGGGGCTCCACCAGTTCTACGGTTTAAAAAGCAACCGTCGTCTTGACTTCGCCGCTCAACTTTCACACGATACTTCTCAAAATAAAGTATGTTTTACCTCCTTCAAATATTAACATTATTTGACTTCCAAAGTTTATCGTCATCTTTCTTGTAATACATTTGTGGCCTTGTATGTAAGGGGAGCTTTTGGCTATAACATTAATTTTTCTTCCGATATATGCACCTCAAAAGTATAGCCTTGTTCTGCTTCATTTATATTCATTTTGCAGGGGCAGCCAGCTTTTTGACTAGTTGTAGGCCTGGATGACTTCTTATTTCCACATATCCTGAAAATTGCACGCATGACTAGGACGCACTGACCTCACCAATACTTTGAGCTTTTAAGCTTTTTAGCTCACCCCAACAACGCATAATTTATTACAAGCAGTAGAGTGATCAAACCAAAAATTTGTAGGCCCGGGCCTACAGGTCTATAGGCTGGCTACGCCCCTGTTTTGGAGTTTTCATTATTTAGTTTTCTTTTAACTTTCTCAATAAATGAATGTTCTGCTTCATTCATACGACGTCCAAATGCCAATACTGCAAAGTACAGTTAATTTTTATAATGCTAATTCTGCGGTAGAAGCCTAAAATAAACAATCGTCAAGAACAAGGGAGAGTGACCTTGTCCAAGCCTGGCTTGGTTCCAATAAGCGCCTAAATATACCGGTTTTTATCGATTGACTACTCCGGGTGTACGATCATTATGCTAATCATTGATTTTATTGATTGTACCCTGCGGGAATACAACATCGCCTATCATAACTAAAAGCCTGATCCTAACAATTGTCCACATACCACAATAAAATGAATAGATAAGTCTTAAACCGTGAACAACCCCCAAAACAACCCTACGCTTTGCTTCGTTTGGTTTAAAAGAAGGTCGAGACAAAAAGAAACAATAGAAACTTCCGCTTTAAAAATAAACAAGGGACCACGTGTACGTTGCTTGTAAAGCAGAAATTAAATAAATGTTGCTTTTATTGCAATTTACAAGGCCACACATAGACAAAAAGGCCTCTGTAACCGTTTCAATGTATTCAATGCTACTATCATGCTATATTAATGATTGATCAATGACCACGTGGAGACTTTTATCGTGCATATCGTTAGTAGAGAGCTTAAGCCAAGACCCTGTCGACTTTAATATGCCTTAAGGCTACCAATATTTTAATTGCTCGGTTTCTTTACTCTTATAGACACAAAAGCGCGCTTGCGGTGGACGTGTGACGCTCAAAAGTGTCTTTATATCGTGCGACTAGTTAACTCGTTAACTGACACCACTTTTGTCATAACCGTCAAAATAAAGTCGAGTATTAAAAAAGGAGGTTCCTTGAACAACGCCCCCTCCAAGCTGATTGGCCAATAAACGCCTCGAGACTTCTCAAAATAATAACATAAAACTGTGTATTATCTGAAGGACTTTCATTTCTTGGGACAGCAAGCTTGTGGAGGCTGAAAAGTTGTGACCAGTTTTGCCAATTTTCTTCACTGACAGTAAGAGCCAAGAATGGCGACCGACATAATGTGCGTTACATCACTTATAATGATGTGCGCACTTGGGTACTGTGTGATAAAGCTTTGCTTATGTCTGATAAACGCCAGTACACGAATACTTCAAACTATGGGCACAGGAGAGCAAATGCAGAGAGCTGCAGACAACGCGCGAGGGTTACCTCCCATCTACACTCCTACTAGGAATACGTACGTCGAAAGAAGGGTAACCAAGTCAATTTCAAAAAGTAGCGTTTTGGCAGTTTTATTTAGAATTTTATTTGATTTCAAATCAACAAACACGCCAATATGGTTAGCACGACGTAACTATTTATCAATTACGATGTGTGTGTTTTTGTACTTTGTGAAATAGACTTACCCTACGATGAGAGCAGCCGACGACCAAAGAGCCTTCGTAGTTCATCAGGCTCAAGAAACGGACAGAAGAGAGCAAAGAACAGTATACAGACCTGGGGACATTAGGCATATTATTTCTCGCCAGCGCCCTCAGGAACACGACGAACGAACAGTAAGTATAGGTCATTCTCTTCTATTCGATAACTTATACTCATTTCAAATCAGTCTTTCTGTAAGTATATCAAAGGCATAAGGACAGAATACTTTTTGTATATAATATAGGTGTATTTTGTTTCCCTCCGCAGTATTTATAACACAAAAGCTTACAGGCCAGACCAAATCCCTGAAACAAATAATTGAAATGAAATATAAAAAGGTTAAGAATCACTACAGGCTGGAGCGGGGCAAAGAAAATTGTTTTCGATTTTTTGATTTTGAACTCGCGACTACCGAGAATCAAATCAAACGAGTTATAGGAGGGTGGGAATTGATCTCGAGGCCTCCGGGTTGCCTGTCACTAGTTCAGTTATTTTTTCCTCACTTTATCCAAAAATAACTCCGTCTTTTCGAAAACTCATATTAACTAGCTGTTGAAAAAAGGCCAGTGTTCTTCCATTTTAACAGACGGTTAAAAATGTCGATTTTTCCCAAGCGCTGTAAAGTGAGCAGTCTGCACACTTAAATACATATGTAATTGCTTAGATTGCAACATCATTACTTGACTACTTCAAGTTCTGACTAATTTTGTGTGTTTGGTTCACTACTTAGTGAAATCCAGGAGACTATGAGGAGAGGTTCATATCAAAATTTCAAGCTTCAGTTACCCTAGAAGAAAGGATCACCAGGCGCTCTGTCTTGTATGTTGTTATTGACAAATATCACAATAAGTCACCTTTGAAGTGTTTCAAGCGCTAGGACAAATCCGCTATTAATCATCTAATATAAACTAAGCATGGGCCTATTAGCGATTTACGTAAACCGCGGGACTCCTTTTCGATTTTAATTTCAGTTAAAGTTTTTGTAGATACGGAGACTAAAGAGATATACCAATGTGTCTGTGTTATCCAGTTGTCCGGTGGACTCTACGAGTAACGACGAAAGCAACGGCCCCGAAAACGGCAAAATAGCAACTCCGCACGTGCAGCACACTTTTTTGTACATTTCTTTGTCGTCACTGCACGACCGCGACGTGAAATTCCTTCACGGAACGTCTTATGGAGGACGTTGGCACACTACGACGAATTTTTCTTTTTCAATCTTAACTTGGGTTCGGTCCCCAAGAATTCATGCAGTTCGGGGAAAATTAACTTGCATTGTGTAGTTCCGGAAAATATCCAAGTGCCCGTGGGGGGTATGGATATTTTCTGGAGTTGAAATAATCCCAAAAACGTTTAAAAAACGGGAAAACGTCTTTACAGGGACTTTTTCGCTGCCGTCGCCGTCGTCATTGCTACAACCCCGGACAAAACCTGTTGAGACAAATCGCGAAAATGCCTATTTTTTCCTGTCATCCCGGCAAAAACTGAAACCGCCGCCAAATGAATGCCCGATTTCCCCCCTCCCCTTATCCAAAGTTGTTTAGGATAGCATGGCAATTATACACGTTGGTTTTTAGACCAAGGCAACTTTGAATAGGGGGTGGGGAGGGGGTTTACTTTTTGTGTTTAGAGGAGACGGGAGTAGGGCGCAAAAGTTAGAAAATAGATGGAATTGTCTCAACAGTTTTGTCCGGGGTTGTAGGGCACACAATTTAAGGCCTTCGGAACAGACCGAAAATATTTTAGCTGCATCTTTGAATCAAACTGAAGAAACCTTGGCTCGTTCAAATAGTCTAGAACTGAACATTTCACGAATTATGGAAATTTGTACTTAGTTTACCCCATAAAATTCCAAAAAAATGTTAGAAACGTAATTAAAAGAGAATTTCGTGTACATAGTAAATTACCCGCAGTTATCAAAACACAAATGGAAACTCATTGAAAACTCAAGCCGCGCACCACTAAACTTCGATTTAATTAAAGTATTTGTAAATGAGTACTTTTTAAGTACGATATGATTGTTGATAGATGACATTTTCACCTTTTTGGTAGTAAGTTACCTTTCTGATTATTAAAAGGTGAACACAGTAGGGTAACGAGTTATCACAAGTGAAAACGAAATACAGCAAAGGCGAAAGTTTGTACAAGTATCTTTCAAATTCCTCACATCGATGTTTTTTAAGACACAAGTTTAATACATGCAAATACACATTGTGTGTCCATCAGATGGGTAACGTTTGGTGGATTACTCTGCCTGCAGAATTCCTTTCAGTGTCAAGCTTTGATAAAACATGAACCTTGAACTTTTTAAACGACTTCGACACATCTATTCATTCTTGCACTAATATGTACATTAGGGGTTATTTTGGCCAAGTTTACTGTGCGTAAAGTTTAGCCGTGTCTATATCAGATATGAAGACACCAATTAAACATTATGTTCTTTGTATACTTTTCTTTTCAATTATAAATAAGCTTCTGAAAGGGAAATAAATGCCTAAACAAGCGACTTACACTTAATCTCATCATAGTTATTAGAGGAGACTGGTTATGAAAAGCGGCAAACATCAATGATAAAAACAACAGTGCTGCAGTTTACGTTGGAAGTACCGTGAAAGTGCACAATCCTTTGTTTTCTGTTGGCAAATTGTTACGGAATAAATTAATGCAACGTTCTTATTGGTCAATACAATCAAAATGATAGGAATTCTTTTGAACGTTGTGCACTTTCAGGTCCACAAAAACATATAACAAAGGAGTCTGACGGGTTTCATAACCATTCCACTCAATTAACTATGATCTCATAGACTTCATTCTGTTGTTTGCTTTATTACGGATAACAGTGAGTCCTTGAAATGACTGGGTAAATTTTTAAAATATTTTGGTAAATACAAAGGTTGAACTAAGCGGTCTCCATTGTTCTTTAGAAAGCGCTCAGCACTGCCAAACACCAGAGGGCATTAGCTTAACGACTTAAATAACATTTATTTACTGTAACCAATCCTTCTTGACACTCGCATTAAAGAAGAAATTTACAACAACTAACCTTTCATACCAGTTTTTGTACAGTATCCAGCTCTCCAGCTTTTGCTGCTGTGAACAACAATCGCTGACACTGCAGTGTGGTGGTGCCTGCAAAAATCTGATACAGAAACCTAAAGGCAAAAGAAAACGACAAGTCTGTTTAGCGTTCGTAACTATAGGAGGAACTTAATTCGTAAAGATTTCATAATTCCACAGCAGCAAAAGCTCGAATAAAATTGGCAAATGATGAATATCGTCACCATAGATAGTTTAACACAAAATCAGATAATATTGACAAACTATCAATAACGTCGCAGATATACACTCAAGAACAAGTTCAAATAAAAATTGATAAACAATAAGCCTGTGAGCAGGCTCTCTCTTTGGGAAAGGGGTGAAAAAATCGCTTTTCCCAAACAAAGCGGGCCTGTTCACAGGCTAACAAAACAATGAATATCGTAGGCAATATAGTCTGTACACAGATCCGTTTTTAGTTAAAGACAAAACCGGTTGTAAGGCAAAAGGAATATTCAAATAAAGCACAGTATGGGTCTAGTGGATCCTCTCGAAGCGTCACAGGATTAACGGTAGCTACACAATGCTTGTTATCAAACTTGGGAGAGAGATTCACTTTTGCTCATGCAAGATGTAAAACGTCAGTTCACGTTCGTTGTTTGGTCGGGATTACACAAGGTTTCAGTTTAAATAACATACCAGGATCCGGCCTTTAACGTCTTTTTTCTTGATGAACTTTCAAAGTATATCTGAAAACAAGAAAGATAACAAATTATGTAATAGGGATGTTAAAAAAATGGACACTTCCCGGTGATTGGTACGCTGGATGATTGCAAGGATATCCCCATATAGCCTGTGTACAAACGCCCTCTCCCTCAGATAAAAATTAAAATTCAAAATTCAAAAGACAAACAAACGAAAAAAGGGGGGAGGGGCGTGTGGACACAGGCTATCCCCACAATTATAAGATACTTGTCCGCGGTTTTCAATCAAGTATAGTAACTAATTTACATTCGCATAAAAGCCACCTTATGCCTTTTGATAGATAAGTTATGGGTGAAAAATTTTGCATAAGGCATAAGGTGGGCTGATAGAGAAAATTTGCCAGCGCCGCTGAAGGGGAGGAGGGTGAGGAAACTTGCTTGCCCGTTGTAGAGTAGACTTGCGAGAAGACGGTGAATTTGTTTGCTAGGGCGTATAAAAGGCCTAGGGAATTTCCCTGGGGACCGTAAAGGACCAATAGACTGCTTCCCGAGGGAGCACGCAGTAATCTAGTTGATTAAATCGTCACGCGGCGGCTTTTATACGAATGAGAATAGTCAGTGAAACCCTAAACAGAGTAGTTTGTAATGTAGCGCGAATTTTTTTTTTCAACCAAACCAAACTTTACGTAATGCGTCTCTCTCTTAAGGAAGTAAAGTGAGCTCTTAATTAACTGACATCTCGCTAAGACGGATACCTAAAGTTTGTCCCTGCCTTTCAGTTGACTCTCTATAAGACGGACATCTCTCTAAGATGGACACATAGCGCCGGTCAAAAAGGTGTCTGTCTTCGACAGAAATCAGCTTGTACAGGTGCTCGATATATAAATGACAGATATTTCTAATGAAGCGAGAAAGGCCTTGATTGGCACCAAGAATCGAATATGAGGTGGACCTGAAGAGTGGGTTATTTTAGAACATCACGTACCTCATATTTGGTGTGATCACCGTTTATCTCGACAACTTGTTCTTCTTCCAAGCCCAGTATTTATCGGACAGTTTCTAAAGTGGGCGAAAAATCACTGCGATCAAAAAAGAAAAAAAAACTCTTATATCCAACGTCATAATTATGATCATTATCATTATCATCTCACAAAGTCTGAAACAAAAGAATTATTTGCCCGTTATTGTCGTTTGGCTCAACAAGATGCGTCATTCGTCAGACCCTGGTGTCGGTTACTTTTCATGCTCTCAAAACATGCTTACTAATGATGAAATCTAAGCTGTAATTGCGACACCATTGAGAAAATACAACAAAACAAAACAAAAAAACAGGACCCAGTTGTTCGAAGGCCGATTAGCGCTAACCCAGGCTTAAATTTTAACCTGGTTTTTTTCTTTTGTTCAAAAGCATTTTCCCGGATAATTTTCTCTCTTCTTTTTAGAGCCTCCAATCATCAAATTGTAGGCAAAAAGAATAAAACTGAATTTGCTTCTCAAGCTTTCATATCTGAAATCAAATTTCACACTAACCCTTAGCTGTCCGATGTAAATGTAAATGTAAATGTAAATGTCGCGATTGAGAGGACAAACATACATGTCCTCTTTACATAGCTTTTTGCAGTGGGCTCGGACATCAGCATACTAAGGGCGCCGATGGCAGCCGCTATCAGTCCATTTATGAGCCCACTGAACCCTCCCAACCCATGATGAGTGATGATGTAAGTGATCAGCCTTGCCTTCAGTTTTAAGTGTTATTTTGTATTGCTGATCCTGATCTACAACTTGATCTAGCTTTCCCTCGCTGCTGTTTGTCCACCTGGCCCTTGCAAGAATTGATGGTAAAGAAGGTCTATTGGCCTGGGCCGGGTTGTTCAAAGCAGGGTTAAGTTAACCCAGGGTTACAAATTTATTTATATTTCAGCGATCTTTGCACGCGCTAATGGAATGATGGGATAAAAGCAAGATCACGTGGTTTAACAAAGAAGAAAAACACGATATGGCAAATTATGGTCAATTATGCCCAGTGGAAGTGAGCATTTTTATTTTTGCGAATACAATGACTTTTAACTTCTGAAACTTATCGAAACTTGGACTGTACATTTTGCCAGACTAAAATCGTCGTCTCGTTTTGAGAGAATAAACAAATTATACTCGATACGGGATTACTCGTACTGGCAAAATTGTATATCTTGTCCGTCCCCTGAAATACCATTTGTAATTGGTTTTATCCCATCAAACCAAAGGCCCGCGAATATGTCGAGTAGTGTGAATAAGGTCTATTTAAACGCTACACATTCATCTCACACGATATGTTTACACGACAAGTCTACGTCACTTTGTGTATCGCTGTAAATCTACAGTACAGGCTCTGCCAGGTTGGACTAACATGTACATCATACAAGTCACCGGTGAGAATCGTTGCATGGAGTACTCCTACATAATTACAGTAATGTAGATTCAGCTGTAGATTATTTTTCCAGTCACTGAGTAAAGATAAGCCTCCTGTTTGCTAACGCGCTGATGTGTTAAGTCATGCATCCATCCATACTTCAGACTGATCCACCTCTAAACTCGCCGGGTGGACGGTGTATTTGTTCGGAGTAAGGACAGTAGCATCTCTCGTTATAGTGATAATACTTGCATCGAAAGCCACCAGTATTATCTTTTCTAAGTGATGACGATGGACAGTCGACGAAGCCAGATAACCGTTATAAACTTGGCATTCTATAAAGGAAAAACCTTTCAGTTAGTACAGGTCTCCACACGCATTGCATCTGATTGCATAGATGTACCATCATGAATTGAATGCGCCCGTACCTGCAGGTCTCCCAGACTTTCTTAAAACAGTGACGTCGACAACTCCATGGGATGAAGGAACCGATATTTTGAGTTTTTCGTATGTTGCTTCTATGCCTTCCATAGGATCTTAACTATAAACTTCATCGAAGCAAAATAACATCAGAATCGTGAAAATAACATCCATGGATGACTGATCATGCACGGGATGTTGAGTCTGAATTGGTTAACGGATGACGACCAATGATTGACATCACCAGCAGAGCGTTTTGTTCGAGTTGCAGAGGTCCGGAATTTACCGTAAGTTAGAACGAGACCTTCCAACCCTAACCCTGTTTAAGGTCGTTTAAGACAAAACCTTGTTCATTTCCTTACCCTGTTTAAGATGAGAACTTTTTTATGACTCTGATTCGTTTAACCCTTGGACGTACACGCAAAGTCATCACGACCCCATCGTAGTTAGTGAGTTGGGGGTGTGATGGAGCCCCCCTTCGAGTTTTCGCTATGTTAGAGCATTTCGAAAAGATTTTACCTTCAGTGAAAAGCCTTTGATCTTCTTGGTAAGATGTTGTTTACAAGACTTCATGGGTGATGGCCCTGCTGGAAGCCTGTGACGTCACCAAACATATTCGCCATGTATGGATTGTACCCAGAGTTAGATATCAGGCAAATTAAAGAAAACGGCCGGAGAAAACTAGTATTTTTCTGTGCTTGACATGCAAAATAACACATAAATAAGTACTTTGCATCATTTTATTCAAAGGCTTTTCTTTTATCGTTTAAACAAGTGGAATAACAGCAGGGTTGTCAACCCCCCGCGTTATCTGCTACATCATCACCTAAACTTGTCTCGTTCGTGCGAGGAATAAACGAACACAGTGAGGAACAAAAAACGGAAAATATATTGCCGGTTTAAAAAGATATTAGGCAGGAGGCGAAAACAACAATTTCGTAATTCACTATCAAATTGTTTGCTTTCTCCACTCCCAACGACAGAGCTTTATAGAACTCTCTCCAGCTCTGCAAAACTGTTCATTCATTCATTTTGAGCGAACGAGTTGAACTTGTTTAACTCATCGGTCCCTTTTATTGGTGGCAACATGAGAGGCACGTGACCAGTACCGATTCCCGGCAAATCAGGCTGGGATCTCTGTGACGTAGAAGCTGGGAGCTGGTTCTTTACTTTCTTGGTTATGGCTCGTACCAGGTCTCTAGCATGTTTGAGACTGTAGGCTAAAAGAAATAAAAAAACGGTGATGTTCTTTTTTTAGTAGTTGTCGCCTAAGAAAGTGGAAAAACTCAGTTAGTTAATTAAATTCGCTGCATACAGCGCTTTCACTTAACGTAACAGGGTTTATAATACTTCATGGGTGGTGGCCCTGCTGGAAGCCTGTGACGTCACCAAACATATTCGCCATATTGGATTTTACCCAGAGTTGAATACCAGGTAAATTTAAAAAATAATCGGAGAAAATTGGTATTTTCCTATGCTTGACATGTAAAATAACACATAAATAAGTACTTTCCATCACTTATCTACAAGTTTTCCTTTTATCGTTGAAACAAGTGGAATAACATCAGGACTGTCAACCCGCCACGTTATCTGCTACTTATGACGTCATATCTCGTAACCATAGAAACTGATCATCACCTAAACTTGTCTCAAAGTTCGTGCGCGGAATAAACGAACAGCTACTGAAGAAAAAGCTATTGCTGATGTTTGATCTTTCGGGACCCTCTTGAACCCTCCTTGTCCAAAGGTTAAGTGATTTTTCAAACTACATTGCTGGCACCACAAACTTAGAGCCCTCATCGCCATCCCTCACACTCATGTTTTAAAGGCTTCTGTTCAAGACGCTAAATACTCAGTGAAATAGAATCCCCTGATCAAGACTTAAGACCCTGCAGTTCAGGGGCACATTTCCGTTTAGGCCAAGTAAGGGAGTGCTTTCCCAGGTTCTATCAACTCTGTGTTAATAAAAACGCACACCCTTGGGACGCGCACTCTGTGTCCATCTGAGACAGACGTCCGTCTTGTAATGACACTTCTTAAAAAAGAGGAAGGAATTGAAGGGAATAACTGTGGCGTTTAAGCGAGTTGTACGTCAGAGATGTCCGATAGATAAGGAGGGAGTTTTGACTGCTGACCGCCACACCCGGGACTCTTTGATGTTTGGTACCTCGTATATTTTCAGTACATCACCATTGGATTTGGAGGTGCAAGAGTAAGGCTATATGGCCGGATAGCTTTTCGAGTCGACACGTAAAGCGATCCGGTATGGAATAAATACTTCTTGTATCCGATGTGACCTTCCATCTCACAGATCGGGGCGGCGCAGCTGCGCTCTGTTACAGAAATTGCGCCTAAATTACCAGTTCGTATGTGTGAACAGAAGACCTATTCACACTAACAACGAAATCTGTCCTTTTCAGGGGCGGATCTAGGGGGAGGGTGCAGGGGGTGCGCACCCCCCCCCCCCCGAGATGACCTGCGGTTTTCTAATACGACTGGTATTCTGCAAAAAAAATAAACTGTGTGGTTTATTGGTGTTGAAGTAGAGCAAGAGACGAGTGCACCCCCTCCTAAAAAAAATCCTGGATCCGCCCCTGCTTTTGGTATTTTATAGAGACAGGCAGACGCACCTTCCTCTAACTAACGATCCTTCCGGCTCTACTATGTTTATCTTGAATGGTCTGGCAATATCTTTTGGGGCTGGGTTAAAAAAAAATTAGGAATGCAGTGTTTGAAAGTACGTATGTAAAATAAGTACAAATTTATTGGGACCGGTATGAAAAAAGTACTTTTTCTATTAAGGAGTAAGGGAGTAACATTGAGTAGAATATTAAATTAGTGGGGGCTTGGACCAGCTAACACCTGGTTCCAGACGTCCATTTTCAAAATAACTAGTACAAAATAAACCGGACTCATGCTTTGATAATTAGAGAGATTAAGATTTACATTTACCGCAAACAGAAAACGTCAGACTCAAGTTAAGAATTTCTCAGAAAAGAAAATAAGCAGATAAAAACAGTTCGGAACGAGAAAGAAGATCAACTATGGAAAGCAAAATACAGATTTGGAGGAGAAAGTCCGCTTCAATTCAATTCAATTCAATTCAGTCCCTGAATGCAAAATGTCTTGCTTCTAGGCTAAACTGAGCCTAACTTTGGCTCGATTTTTCTGTTTTTAATAATTGGTTTTTAAAATGTGAACAATTAACTGTTGTTAATATAAAAATATTTGTAAGAAGCAGCAGCTCTGGTCTGGTCAATACGGGAGATTTTCACATCTAATTTGGCAAGAAAATAAATACAATTCTCGATATTTTTGCTTTTACTCTGTAGGGTGGAGTGTGTGGGGTTTTGTGTGAGTTTCTTTCTTAACACGGCGCCGTATTGTGTAATTCGGAGATGATCAGGAGCATGTTCGTTTGGATGTTAATCGGAAGTTTTGAAACAAGCGAGAAAAAGCCAAAGGCGAAATAAAAAAGGATAGATAGATTACAATAGAGAGAGGAAGTGTGATTTCACGTTACTATGGTAGAAAGATTTCTGGATTTCAACGATCTTTCTTGACAGAAACGGCCATTTGCACTGTCGAACAATGGAAGAAAAGTTTGGGCTACAGTCTTGCTCCTGAGAGCAATCGTGCATAGGAAAGTCGTATTTTTTTCGTTTTTTTTTCTGCCACATTTGTAACGATATCTTCTCTCTTTAGCCCACGTTCGATATATTAAAATCGTAATGTTTCCGAGGCTTTCTGATCATTTTTCTATATTTGGAGTTTTAAGTCTCTTCTGGGAATTGCAAGACAGTGGAGCCGTGAATTTGCAATTTTGACCCTAAAGCCTCGGAGTCATGTTAGAATTTTAATATATCGAACGTGGTCTATTGTCACAGTGAGGAACAAAAAAGGGCCGAAAATATATTGCCAGTTAAAAGCATATTAGGCAGGAGGCGAAAACAACAACTTCGTAATTCACTATCAAATTGATTGCTTTCTCCACTCCCAACGACAGAGCTTTATAGAACTCTCTCCAGCTCTGCAAAACTGTTCATTCAGCTTGGCCTTCCAACCTTTGTGGGAACGAGTTGAACTTGTTTAACTCATCGGTCCCTTTTTATAGGTGGCAACATGAGAGGCACGTGACCAGTACCGATTCCTGGCAAAGCAGGTTGGGATCTCTGTGACGTAGAAGCTGGGAGCTGGTTCTTTACTTTCTTGGTTATGGCTCGTACCAGGTCTCTAGCATGTTTGAGACTGTAGGCTAAAAGAAATAATAAAAAAAAAACCGTGATGTTTTCTCGTTTTAGTAGTTGTCGACTAAGAAAGTTGAAAAAACTCAGTTAGTTAACTAAATTCGCTGCATACAGCGCTTTCACATGACGTAACGGGCGGCCATATTTGTGTTTCAATATAATGAGAGTCAAACGGTGGCGATGTTGGTGTTCCAAGCCAATCTTGTGGGGTAGACGTTCATGTACCAGAATCTATTGTTTTTAATTTCTTTGTTATTGATGCTCCGTTCTTTATCCACTGTCATACACCGACATCTGTTGTTAATGTGATCTATGCTTTGTTACTTATTAACTACTTCAAATTCCGGTATATGAAACACAACCCGTTTTGTGGGAGTTGTAGACGCTTTCTTTTGTTCCAACTAATTTGCAAAGACGCTGAGCGAAAGCACTTCAAAAAAAGAAATTGAGATTCCTCAAACTCTTTCTTGGAGTTGTGTAGGAGCTGTTCGTAAGGTCTCTCCTGATTGGTCGCAAGGAAACAATGACATGTCATTCTTTCAATTGTTTTAGACCCTGTTTACATGGAGTGGGGGACCCGGTCTTGTGGGGTTGGTTTCTTTTGTTTTCACGCTCTGGGGGACACAAAACAAAAGAAACTTACCCCACTAGACCGGGGTCCCCCGCTCCATGTAAACAGGGTCTTAGTATTGTTTAGGGTTAGGGTTAGGCACCATTGGTGACTTCTCTTTCGCGCGAGCAGCTGCTACATAACACCTCTCTTGTCTTTGTTCCGTTTGCTGTTCGGCCACCTGGGAAACTCAATAATGAGCATTTAAAATTAAAAAAAGGAAATCACAAGTGTAGAGAAAGTTTGGCTATCGTTTTCTCCAAACTCAAACATTCGAGCATCCAACGTGTGTACCTTTTAATCGAGCTTTGATTTCTTCGTTAAAGTAACCGCATTCAATCCACTCCTCAAAATCAGAAATAAAATCGAAGGCTGTCAGCCCTGTAATAAAATCAATAAACATAAGCAAACAGCTAATAAGGTCAATATATAATATAGCTGAATCCGCGAATGGACAAGATGAAGTCAATCCTTCATTCTAATTGGCTACTCGAACGGGCAAGATTCTCGGGATTTTCCGCGTTTGTCCCTAAAGTAAAAGTTCTCTTTCTGGAAATAGGCATATAATGAATCTTTTATTGGCCAATTTTGTGCGGTCAAGATGGCTGACTTCGTCTTGGTAAATAAAAATGCAAAAAAAAAAAAGAACTTGGCCAAAATCCAGCCGTCTTGATCTTACGCTTAGCCAATAACGCACATCTAACACAACGTTGTTTACGACTTCTAAACTAAGATGTATAAAGTAAGACACGTTTTTATTTTACCTTGTAGATTTCGTAACCGCACATTAGCCCCTGTTTGCGAAAAAGAAAAAAAATGCCTCGAAATAAATCTCAAAATGATCCAAACTCGTTCCCAGGGCTCTCCCTAACTCGATCTTGAGAGCGAGGTTGACAATAATCGCTTAACTGACTAAATGATAGATTGGTAACCAATCACGCCACTGAAGGATCAAAATGGTTTCGATTCTTGTATTTGTAGTCGAAGTCTATCATACAACTGGTCTAAAGAAAATGCATGGTGGTGCTAACGCATTTTCAAATTGCAAAAGACTGGTACAATAACGTCAAAGTCAAAGTCACGTTTATTTAGGCAGGGTAGCCCTATCAGCCATTGGCTGGTATCAAAAGGGGCCCAGCCCTGCAATACATGATCTCCCTCGCAGCCGTTTTTTGGATGTCACGCAACGCTCCGTTGCGTGACATCCAAAAAAACGGCTGCGAGGGAGACTATGCAATACATGTCTTTCGTCTTATTTATAGACCACGTGCAGCCTCTCTTTTTTCTTAGCCCGAGCGAAACACGCGATAGACAAAAATGACCACGCGTGTGCCGAGCTGAAGGCGACACATGATAGAGCGTTTTCACACGACGTCACGGCGGCCATATTGGTGTCCCAAACCAGTCCTGTAGGAGTTGAATTCTTTTCTTATGTAAATGCTTTCTATAGTTCAAATAAATTCCAGAGATGCTGGCCACGTGAGTCGTATTTCTAGAATTATATAAACTGTCTTTCTCTCGCTTTGGGGCTAAGCCGTGGAATGAGATACCCTGTCATATCCGACATCTCCCCAAGAATAAGTTCAAAAAACACTCTGCAAATTACTTTTTAATATTCTGAATTCAGAAGATGATATATTGATACGCCCACCCTAATTAAAGGCTCAATTAGCCAAACATGTCGAAAAAAAATTCTTCCTTATTATAGTTTCTACTTTTAGAATTTATTTGTTTAATTCTTTATTTTTTATAGTCTGTTATCTAGTCCTCATCCCTATTACGATTTTTATTCCATTTATTTCTAAACTGTAAACTTTCCTTAGTTAATAGTCTAAGTCTTTACTTTTATATTTTGCACGCATTGTCCCGCCTCGAATAGCTTTGCTAGCTGAGGGCAATACTTCTGTAATTTTATTTGTTTGTTAATAAAGTTGTTGTTGTTGTTGTTATTTCTTACAACTGACGCACAAGTACTTGATGACGTTATAGAATAGATATAGTTGACAATAAAAAGGTGTAGAATATCTCAATAAGTATCCTAAACTACTAGTCCCTGTGTCTTTACATACCGTGGTTAAGAAGAAGGCTAGCAGCATACAAATTGTTTGACTGAGTGGCGTAAAACAGCGGGGAGCACAGGTCATCATTCATAGCATCGACATCAGCGTTAAACGAGAGCAACAGCTCCAAAAGATCTGAAGCATTCACCAAGCCAGCGGTGAGATGCAAAGCCCTGGAAAACGAAAAAGAAAAAAAAAGGGCTGAAGACACGTGTCTGCAAGGTCAGGCTCCTCTATGATTGCATTGTGTCATTAGTGTTTGTATTTAATAACAAAATCGTCTCTTCCGACATATTTGCGACTTCAAAGATCGCAGATATACCTTTTGTTCCTCAATAAGAAAGTAAATAATGACAAAAACAAAATCAATTCTTACGTGTTTCCTCCAGGGTATGTTGGGTTAACGGAGGCACCTTTACCCAATAGAAATCGAACGGTCTCGACACGACTGCCACTAAAAAAACACAATATAACAACTGAAAAGTGAATTAAACAACGCAATAACGCACGTATCCTTTACCGTTTTCACCAAAATGATTAAGCGAGCATTTATAAGTTATCAAGTACCTGGCTTTGAGGTCTACACCACTGCAATGGTCGCAAACCGCTCAAGCTTCGTATCTATCCCGCAGTATTAATTGTTATATAACATCTTCGATTTTTCAGGTACGCACGTGTGTACCGTGAGTATAATTAGCTACGCTCCTGACTGGGTTCTCTAACAACCCGCATCGTCCAAAGGTTTTCCCGCGATTGAAGCTGGTCACATTTAATTTATGATGCAAATTAGACGTTTTCATCTTTATCTCAAAAATAGACTCGCATCTTTACTGACCTGTTTGCAGTGTCACTGAAATCGTGACACTGTGGAAAATAGTTTAAACGGTAGAGACACTCTAGGGCTCATTTGATTTAACTTACCATGGAACTTTCTCAAGTAAGATCTTATGAACAAGAAGATCTGTTTCCTTTTCTTTAAATTCGAATTTGTTCTCCGCCAACCTAAGAATTGAATATAAAAAATCTTAATGGAGACTAACACACCTTAAACGCCCACCTTATTTGCTGACGCCGGTCATTTACTTCATATCACGTCATCGTGACATTACTACTATCCCATCGATCCTAAAGAGCGTGAGAAGTTGGCGGGTATCGTGAATAAGGTCTATCATTCTCAAGTGATTTTTGTTATGTTCAAGCATGCCTTCATTTGATTTTAATTACAGTAAGTACGTTGCTAAAAAGGTTACTTTTACTTTTTCTTATTTTATTAATTCCAATATACGTACCATTTTGCACAGTCAAGGAAGTCGTTGGCTACAGACAAATGAAGTAAGCTGGGCGGGGTTTTCTGTAATATACATACAAGAAATCGATTAGCGTTCGAATTTAAATTATCCCTCCAATCTGGTTTGCAGAGGCTTTTTTCCTTTCTGAGAGAGACTCTGGGAACAAAACTGACATTGAAGTCCGGTGCCCTTCTGCCAAGCCTTTGTGATAGGTTAATTTTTCAACCAATCAGAGGGAAAACCCTTTCTTTGATGCCGGTGGTAAGCATTGTCTTTTACTGCTCTTTGGTTTGTAAGACTGTGTAACCTGATACGCGATGTGTTTGGCGAGGTTAACATGAACATGCGTAGTGGAACAGCCGAAATGTCGTTTTTAAGTACCTCACTCTCCATTTCCAAGTTTCGTTTTATGCTCTCTTCAGTGTCAAAGAACAGCAAGGCTTGAATGGCGTCCATCCGGCCTTGCATGGCACAACAGTGAATCGGCATTAAATCCTAAAAAAGTGAACATATTTTGATTGTTGGAAAGTATAACCAAGATCACGGACCCGCAAGAATGGTTTTCAACACGGTAGTTTTAGATCAACACGATTGTAATACTTCAGTGAAAGTGACAAAACGAAAATGCAGAAGCTAGAAACAGAAGGCGGAGGGAAAAAACTCATAGGAGAGACTTTGCTTCGCTGACCGTTTCGAGATGTAAGCAACTTCGAAGCACGGATAGTGGACGCGATATGAGAGACTTCACGATAAACCGTTTCCAGCGTGCCACAAAAACCTTGTCCCCCATGGTCTCTTTCCTTCCCTTCCATGTAGCAAGAGAGAGAAAAGAAGAAAGCTAGGAGAGTCTAAAAAACGAGCAAATTCGTCCTCAAAGTTGTTCCCTTGGAAATTGGGAGGGGGAGAAGATTGGTACGGGAACTACTAAATCATCCAAACTTGTAGCAACAGATATTCACTACCAGTTAGAGTAAAAAATGCCAAAACCACATGGATAAAAACCATATTTGGTTGGTATCAAGGCATAGGAAACAGGTACCCTACCCGTGTTCGTAGGCAAAATCGTTTAAGTTCCGTATTTTATACTTACTCGGTTATTTCTGATGTTTAGTGGAGCTTCTTTCATCAACTGTTGAAATTTTAAAAAAAAGTAGTCAACTTGAAGGAAAAAAAAGAGGGACGTATCCTGTCAAGCGGGTGTTTGAATATGAGAGAGGACCAGGGCCCAGTTGTTCGAAGGCCGATTAGCGCTTAAGCCGGGGTTAAATTTAACCCGGGTTTCTCTTTCTTGTGTTCAAAAACATTTTCTCTTATAGTTTTCTCTGTTATTTTTAGAGCTTCCATTCATCAACTTGTCGACAAAAAGAATTAAAACGGAAATGCTTTTTAATCTTTCATATCTGAATTCAAATCTCGCGCTAACCCTGGGTTATCTTAACCCAACTTTGAACAACTCGGCCCAGGTGTTTTGAAACTTTCATAACTCTACGTGATCGTCTTTCTATTATCCATGATGTGATTTGCTATGGGTGGAGGTTTGAAGTGCTTTAGTTAATCTTACCATTTTCTCAATGCATTCTAAGTCTGTAGGTTCTCCGCTCTCGCCATAACATTTCACATGCAGTGGTGTGTTGCCATCGTGGTCTTCACTGTCGATATTTGATCCTGCCTCAAGGAGTAGCTACAAACGAAAACGATATAAACATTCGCACTGAGTTAGATGAAGGTATTAAGGAGATATGGAGTGATGTTACGCAAAATGAAGACTGTTGATAGTTTTCTTCGATGTCAAAATTAAAAGTATTTTTAAGGATGGGCGGAAAAGTGTTTAAAAAAAGCGAATAATCGGGCGTAAACAAAAGCACCAGGTTACCTCTACAGTTGCGGCATCTTTGGCTCTGTGAAGGGGCGTGGCTCCTTTGTAATCTAAAATATTCACGTCTACACCCTCGGAGAGCAGGGTCTGAGATAAAACAAAGCAACAGTCAACATAACCATTGATTTTCGTTTTTAACTAGAAATAATGATAGAAAACAATAGCAACAAATGTAGCTACACGCAATTAAAATTCCACTTGTGAGAGGAGAAGTGAAAAAGTTTAACTTGGAACTACCAAGAGATAGCTCCACCCATCCTAGCGATCAAAGAGTCCAAACGGGAACCTTCGGAGGTCGATTTCGGTACCGTAATTACACGCGCAAATGCATGTTTGAATGTCTTTCACAAAAGATGAGAAGAGATTAGCTGACACAGGCAACTTATAAAAGCATTTTCGTTAAACGTTATAATGGGAACATGACGAAAAGTCTGAAAATTGTACCTTGATAACTGGTATAGCTCCAAAGAAAGAAGCGGTATGGAGCAGTGTGCTACCGCTTACACACCTGGAAAAAATAGAAAGAAATAGAAAAGAAGTTTCCAGTGGTGTTAAAACAGCAATCAAAAACGTTATGTGACAAGGGCTTGGTAGTGAATGATACCGCGCAAAAAAATTTGGTAGGTGCTTTTTTAAACAACTGGTCTAGTTGGGGGACATTTGAAAGAAACTGTTCTCTGAAGCAACATTACGTGGTCTGAAATGGAAACCAAGCAAGCCAAACTGAAACGTCTCTACAAAAGCTAATACAAATTTCCCTGTATAGCCAATAGCAACATGAGGGTTTAACCAAACATTTTACAGGAAATAAATGATATACCTGCTTCTTAAACTGGCCAACATATTCTCTCTCCTGTGATGCGCTTCTACCACTTTAGTCAACCTCTTGATATCACCAGATATCAGCTGAGGTACAAGCTGATGCCATTCTTTATACTTATCTGCAATGAGAACAGCCCAAAACAACTTTCTTTCAGCTTCGTCTGCCGGGTTCTATTGGGATCAAACCTTGCTGGTGGTTTATTAGATTGTGGTTACTAATGGTGTCCTATAGAAAGTTCACTGTCAATGTTGGTGAATCTGTAGACAGTTTTTATTCATAAAGGAATAACTATCGAAAATCAACTACAGAAACAGAAGGCGTTTACAAACAAGAAACATCATAACGAGCAAAAGTAACTGGCTTAAAAATCCGAAGCGCCCTGTATGAAGAACCCTACTTTGGGCTCCCTGTGTGTGATGGATTCCGTTTGCCAGTGAGCCACGATGTTATAAGGGGATTTCTTTTCCTTTTTTATGTATGGCGTGTCACCCACATGTACATGGCGACACTTTCGGAGGCTTCGCTAATATCTCCCACCCCGAAACAAGTTCAAGGGTATTATCCATACCTTCCAAAAACTTCTTGAGTTCATAATGCCGCATTAGATCAAAGGCTGTCTTACTACTCTTGTTACGTTTCATCACGTCAGCTCCCCACTCGATAAGGAGCTAAAAACAGGAAGAGAATAAGCCATTTCAGAGACATATGAATCACGCCGCCCATGAGTTAGTCAGTCCATCTATCAGTCAGTCTGACAGTTGGTCTATACGTCAGTTGGACAGTCAGGCAGTCAATTGTATCATTAGTCTGCCAGTCACCCACTAAAACAAGCCATCAATCACCCAAACAGTCAGCCAGTTAATAAGCAAGCTAACCAGTCATCCAGTAATCAAACAGGTGGATCAGCTACCATTCAGACAGTCATCCTGTCAAACAGTCAGCCATTCAGTGAGCCAATCATTAGGTCAGTAATTCAGTCAGACAGCTGGTTGAACAGTCAGTCAGTCAGTCAGTCTGTCTGTCAGTCAGCCAGTCAGACAGTCAGTCAGTCCGTCAGTCAGTCAGTTTGTCAGTCAGTCACGCAGTCAGTCTGTCAGTCAGTCAGTCAGTCAGTCTGTCAGTCAGTCAGTCTGTCTGTCTGTCTGTCAGTCAGTCAGTCAGTCAGTCAGCTGCTGCCTGATAGATCAAGTCACTTTTCACCTGACAGATCTCTTTTTGTAAACTTTCGGTGGCCAGGAAAAATGGCGTGTTGTTGTGATTATTGAACATATCAATGTCAGCTCCATTTTCCAACAAGTAAAGAACGATATCCTGAAAACATAAAAAAAAAAACAATGCAAAAAAAGGTGACGAAATGGACGCGCAAGCTCCTAACGCCATAAGTACAAATTTTGTTTTAGTTACAGCGGTTTCAGTAGAATTTCGCCTTGTGACTGGTCGAAAAAATGGCAAAATGTTTTCAACCAGTCGGAAGAGAACGGACCATGACCTACTCAAGTGCGTTTTTTCGCTGTTGCCTCCCGGCTTTTAGCGTAGGAACTCGAGGTCACCACTCTGTTTAACTAAAATCCAGGCAGACATACCCTGTGAGCCAATCAGATTTTGGAGCTAGCTGATGTCAAGGGCTAGCATGCGGACACAGACATATTTCCGGTCGTCGCTACCAGAAATACGTCTGTGTCTGCAGGCTAGTCAAGGGCGGGAAAACCCAACCAGTAAACCATGATTTATAGTTTTGATGTTTAAGCCAGACTGGTCGATAAAAGAGACACTGAAGCAAAGCAAGCTCAGCTGAAACCGATTTTTTAGCATCACCTCTTCTCATATTATTTACTTTATTCCTTAAAGATAACAGCTAATGCTCTCGTCATTACAAGTTTACTATATACAATTGCCATATACATTTCAAAACAAGTAAGTTTTAATAAGGTCGATGAGGCAAGTCAGAACTGCAATAAATTATGTGAAAACTGAAGATACAGTTTAAAAAATGTAGTGGAAACAAATTGCTCTAAGTTTACTCGACATAATAAATATTCATTCTTTGCCAAAATTAATAAACAGTGGAATGATTTGCCTAAGGAAATAGCAGAAGCAAAGAACTCAGTACCCTTTAAAATGAGATGAAGAACAAAATTGATTTACCTAAGCGTATTTTATGACAGTGCAGAATGAGAGTTTTAATTGTAAAATTTTATCTTCAGTTTCACTCATAATGTTTTTTTATTTTTTGTAAGGTTTTCTTTTCTCATTTATATTTGTTTGGAAGGTATTCTCGATAGGGCTAACCTCTGGTATCTTCCCTTTATATGATTGGTTATATGCATAAAGTATATTAATATCATTGCAACTACTCACCAAGTGTCCATTTCGACAGGCCATATGAAGTGCAGTGTTTCCTGATCCGTGTTCCTTGGACTTAATAAAGTTCTTGTCAGCATTAAAAAAAGCCACCTATGGTAAACAAGGAAGAGGAATTGATCTCTAAAATTGATAAGCAATTTACAATTATTAGTCAAGCTGATCGGAGCTAAATACCGCAAATATTCGGAGCCATTATTTGCCCCTTTATCAACGTAAGGGGTAGGGAAAGACGGATCAGAGGATTATTCGTTAATTCGTCCGTCGTCTTTTGTCACGGTTTTATCGAAGACGGGCAAAAAGGAAAAACTTGCAAACGACGGCCCAGTTTTTTTGCAACATCGTACTGACCTAAAAACACTATGAAAAGATTCCCTACGCTAGAATTGGCGGTCTATAAGAGGGATTTTTGGTGAACGGTGGTTTGGTGAATCCAGCCTTTAAAACACACTGTAGTTTCATGTATTCTGTGAATCATTTGCCTCGTGACTCAGGAGTCAACTTTTGTCATCCAGATTTACTCTTATCTGACTTCCTAAACGTTTCAAAGATGTAAAATAGGACTTTTCTAGTCAAAACATACAAAAATAACAATTCTTACCTGCTCGCCGGTCATCGAAATAAACTTTTTTTTCTTTAAGAATATGATAAGAATAAAGCTAAGGCTAAAGGATATAATCATTTGCGTGTTGAAAATCTGTTAATACAATACAATTATATGTTTTTAACTTGACTAACTTTTAAATTAGCCACCAAAAAGAAACCCAACGTGCCACTGCACGAACCCTATTGAATTTGAAATTCTTATTTGACGGCCTTTGATCACGTTTATTTAGTTTCTCTACCCAGAAAAGTCACGTTTTCAACTGATGTGAAGAGAGAAATGATATAGTTTGAACAGGAAATACTCAGATGGTTTTAAGGTTTAACTTTTGTTCAGCGATTAACCGCCAATATCGTGTTATGGTCACTGAATTGAACGTTATATACGTTTGATGGAAAGACCATATCACCCAATTAGGAAGTAAAATAAGAAAAGTATATCTGGATGACAAAAGTTAACTCTTGAGTCTCGAGACAGGTGAGGCGCAAAATACAGGAAAATACAGTGAGTTTTAGAAGTTCGACTCTGTTGTAACTGTTATAACTAGTGTCAGTCAAGAAACTTCACAAAAGACACTTCTTATAGACTACTAGTCTGATCTATCAAGAGGTCAGCAATAAAGTGTTTTCCGTTGGTTTTGCTGGTTTTAAAAATGCGGCACACGTATTTCCTGTATACATTAGCATCATCAATGCAAATGAGCAAAAGAGGAAATGAGCAGGCCAAAATATCGCTCAATGTTTTTATAAATGCACGTGACACGAGAAATTGTTTATTTAAGCACTTTCGTCTTTGGCGAGCAAAGTTTCAAACTGCAAACTTACTGAAACCTGCTTAATACTCGCCACTGTTGGACCTGTTAATACCCGAAGAACCCAAAGTAGAATCTGGCAAGTTTTACGAACATCAAAGACGGGATATTTATCAGGAGAAAAACACCTATTTTTCAGTGGGCATAAAAAGTATCGCATTCACAGTCAGTGAACGAAAAGAAGAAACATCGCCATGACCACCGGAATAATAAGCTTTGTATTACTTGTCTTGGTGTCCATTGTGATATGCTTTGTGATGAAAATATACTCAATTCTGAGAGCCGTTGAGTACAGTTTTCACCCAGTTCACGATATTGAGATGGAGGCTACAAAACGGACAGAGGTGCACGGTGGAGTAGCACCAAGACAGAGGCAAACCCTGATTTTGATGGCCGAGAAGTACGAGAACACCTCGCGCGTTCCACAGGAACATGACGAAAGAAACAGCGAAGTAAGTGAATTAAAGTTTAAAAAGAAAAGGGAAGAAAAAACTTTGTATTGTACTGTGTTAAGTTCAAGCTAACGAAACTTTCACGGCCGGAACAGGGCTTAACCTTAACCTATCTAAAATGTTGCTCTCCGTGGCCTTTGAATTTTAGGGGTGACGAATGGTCTTTGCGAGCATTCGCGAGCATGCCGAGCACTGCTATTTTTTTTGCGAGCACGACCAGAAATAAAAAAAATTGCTTTGCGAGCTTGCGAGCAACGCAAAAATTTGGGGAGCACGAGTAAGCGAGCACTCCTTTAAATTTTGCGAGCACATCGAGCAAAGGTAAAATTTTGCGGGCAGTTAAAAATTTTCATGGACCATTCATCACCCCTAATTTTACAGAAAGTTCATTGTTACTAGTTTCTGCTCTTGAGAGCACACAGCGCTGAATGAGAACTGCTACGGACGAAATCAAACCATTTGGAAGCTTAAATAGACTATCAAGAAACATTAAGATTTTTAACTTGCGTTGAAAGGCAAATAGTCAAAGATGTGGTTTTTATTTACGTTTCAGTTGTTTTTTAACAACCCTTCGCGAAAAGATGTTTCTTTACAGAAGTCATGCTCAACCAACTTTCATTAACGTTGTATAATCGAGTTTAACAACACTGTTTCTCAGGACAGCAAGTCAAGCGCCGCTAATGCCATTGTTGGAAAGTCAGGGCATTCTTCTGCCCCCACTTCTCGCGTCTGGGGACCTCGCCACTAGGGCGCGTAGTGTTCGACTACAACATCCGGGTACCTCTAATTTCACTTGCTTTTCTTTTGTTAGGTTATTGAAGCTGGGAAGTGAGCAAGACCAAGATAAAACTAGATAGCTTTTACGTACAGTGTACATATTGTATATATTGGCGATGCTTTTCATAGAGAACTCTTAATCAGAGTTTCGATGTCTAAGAATTAGTTGAAATCGTAGTTTTACTTTTGATACTGATCCTACAAAGCCTTTCATAAGAGAAGCTCGAAAAAGTAACATAATTCTTTGTTTGTATTCGCTCATAACCACGTCATAACTGCATAGCTTTGACTGGAAACTTTTAAATGTTTGAGGTATTCAAACCTTAGCAACAATCCTGTATGGACCTGTATCAATATTATGAAGGTGAATGATACCGCCTGTGTCACTGACTGTAAAAGAAATCATGAGCTTTCTCAACATTTCCTAAGTGTTTTTTGTAAGCTCCATGGCTGAGTGTTTTAGTTTCTTTTGGTTTTCCTCACAATTTACCTTTACGAAGTTATCTTTTTTCCTCAGTCTCTAAAAATCACGTCAATCCATGACAACTTGAGCATTTTAACGGCTTGACTCTTGTACGATGTCAGCTGATACTGAGTTGTTTTCTTCCCGTTAAAACAACAAGAAATGGAACCCAAGTAAAAAAAAAAAGAAAAACGAAAAAACGAAAACAAGGAAACGGAGCTACCAATTCGGCCACCCACGGCAACCATCTATCTAGAGAATAATAATTTTATAAAAACATTTAAGCATGCCGGAAGTTTCGTGACTATCCTGTTTGTGCAATACCAATAAGATTTACATGTTTGTTGTTTTTATACAAAGGCCTTTCGATACGGTTTTCCTATTCTGGCTTCTACAATAACCACTTATGGATTGAAGTTTGACATGTCACAATTTGTGGTCGGCAAAATAGAAATATTAAACCATGACTAAAAAAAAGTAAGGACATAATTTTGCACATTGTCACCGAACTAGAACTCGGAGAGTCGTGAGTTCGATTCTCTCACCTGGAGCTCGGATTTTTTTTTTTCGAGCTTTCTTCTGGTGTTACAAATCCTTATATTTTGAATGTTACGCAACAATGCCGATGCTCATATTTCGAGCTTGGGCTACCTGTGGCGTCACTTCGTGTCTTGTATGAATGAGTTGAAGTTCATAAATGTGGTTTCCTTTAGCTTACACACTTGTCTGGGCGGGCTCTTAAAGGCCGTTGAAACCACCTTTGTTGAAACCATAGGTAGCCCAAGCTCGAAATACGAGCATCGGCATTGTTGCGTAACATTCAAAATATAAGGATTTGTATGGGAAAAAACCTATCGTTTCTGAAACTCACGAAAATGAAAGGATTTCAATAAAAAACAGCTTACCTTACTTAAAATGTGTGTTACGTCTCTCCTGTGTGGTCCACGGGCCGATTTATGGCCGTTTTATGGGTTTTTATGTAAACGGTTTTCTCAAATCGGCTCGTGGACCTCACAGGAGAGACGTAACACACATTTTAAGTAAGGTAAGCTGTTTTTTATTGAAATCATTTCATTTTCGTAGGTTACAGAAACGATAGGTTTTTTTCCCATACAAATCCTTATATTTTGAATGTTACGCAACAATGCCGATGCTGATATTTCGAGCTTGGGCTACCTATGGTTTCAACGGCCTTTAAGAGCCCGCCCAGACAAGTGTCGGAGGAGGACATGTGACCACGGAAATTGTGTATTTAAGCACTCGACTTACGCTTTTAAAACTGTCGATTTCGGTGGAATATTGTAAGGTCATAATTGTTTAAGAGAAAGGAGAAAAAAAAAGCAGAACGGCTACTTTTCTTTTTTTTTCACTGCGTTGTTTTACGCCTTGTTCAAGTTCTCACCACCATTTACCGTCCATGCCTGAAATCCATTCCATTTCCTAATTCCTCATGGGATCATTTACAGTCGATTTTGGGGATCATTTGCGGTCGGGTCGGGAATCACTTGCGGTACTGTACAGTTGTAAGTACTTAAATTTCCTCGGAACATCAGTCTACTTTTAGAACAGAAAATACACGTGACGCAAGAAATTATTTCAAAGCAGTAAGCTTACTGAAACGTGCTTGATACTCGTCACTGTTGGACCCGTTAACACATATCCGAGGAACCCAAAGTAGAGTCCGGCAAGCTTTAAGAACACCATGACGGAAAATTTATCAGAAGAAAACCAATTTTGCACGTATTTTTCAGTGGGCAGAAAAAGTACCACATTCACAGTCAGTGAACGAAAAGAAGAAACGAAGTCGCCATGACGACCGGAATAATAAGCCTTTTATTACTTGTCTTGGTGTCCATTGTGATGTACTTTGTGATGAAAATATACTCAATTCTGAGAGCCGTTGAGTGCAGTTTTCACCCAGTTCACGATATTGAGATGGAGGCTACAAAACGGACAGAGGTGCACGGTGGAGTCATGTTCTTGTGGAACGCGCATGACGAAAGAAACAAAGAAGTAAGTGAGTTTAAGTTTGAAAAGAAAAGGGAAGAAAAAACTTTGTATTATACTGTGTTAAGTTCAAGTAACGAAATTTTCACGGCCGGAACAGGGATTAACCTTAACCCATCTAAAACGTTGCTTTCATGTGACCTTTAAATTTTACAAAAGATTTTGTTCCTAGTTTCTGTTCCTAAGAGTTCAGAGCGCTGAATGAGAGCAGCTACGGACAAAATCAAACCACTTGGAGGCTTAAAAAGACTACAGGAAACATCTAGATTTTTAACTTGCGTTGGAAGGAAAAAAGTCCTCATCAACCAGACTGCTCGAAGTCTAGTGTTAGACTACAACATCCGGGTACATCTAATTTCACTTGCTTTTCTTTTGTTAGGATATTGCAGCTGGGAAGTGACCAAGACCAAGCCAGATAACTCTTACGTACAGTGTACATATTGTATATGTTGGCGATGCTAAATCAGAGTTTCGATGTCTAAGAATTAGATGAAATCGTAGTTTTATTTTTGAGACTGATCCTAAAAAGCCTTTCATAAGAGAAGCGCGAAAAAGTAACATAACACTTTGCTTGTATTCGCTCATAACCACGTCATAACCGTATAGCTTTGAAAACCTTTAAATGTTTAGACTGCAAAACAGTCCGTATTTTTGCGTATTCAAGCACGTGCGAGCAGTCAAACAGAAGGTGTGGAACGAGGCTGAAAACAGAGAGCGAGACTGGGGAGAGACGCTGGCTCGCGCGCTTCGCGCGCGTAAGACTCTCACGCCACGCTTTACCGATTTCTTTACTGATTTTGAGGAAAAAACCGACTGTTTTGCAGTCTATTAAATGTTTGAGGTATTCAAACCTTAGCAAAAATCCTGTTTGGACCTGTATCAATATTATGAAGGTGAATGATACCGCCTGTGTCACTGAATGAAAAAAGAAAACAGTTCTTATTTTTTTTGTAAGCTCCATGGCTGAGTGTCAGTGTAGTTTCTTTTGGTTTTCCTCACAATTGACCTTTATCTTCTTTTCTTCTCTAAAATTCATGTTAATCCATGATTAGGACACTTGTACGATGTTAGCTGATACTGAGTTTCTTCTTTCCGTTATTACAACAAGAAATGGAGAAAAAAAACAACGAAAACGAAAACGAAACATAAGGAAACGGAGCTACCAATATAGTTTAGATATATGGTCGCCTTGAGTGGCCAGCGAAAATGTTTCACCAATCAAAAGACGTGAGAACAATACTTTTATAAAAATATTTAAGCATGCCGGAAGTTTCGTGACCATCCTGTTTGCGCGCATAATAAGATTTACATGTTTGTTGTTTCTATACAAATGCTTTTCGATACGGTTTTCCTATTTTTCTACAAGACCCACTCGTTTAGACATGTCATACTTTGTGGCAAAATGGAAATAACCATGACTAGAAAAACTATCGTGATCAGTCCAGTAAAGGCATAATTTTGCACTTTGTCACCTATCATCCGAACTTGAACAAGAACTCGGAAGGTTGTGAGTACGATTCTCACCTGGAGCTCGGATATTTTTTTGAGCTTTCTTCTGGGTTTAGAAATCTCCTTCTTCCGAATTAAGACAACAGGTGATGGGTAAAGATAACGCCATTAATGTATACATCTAAACTTTGAAACTTTCATTTAGAATAGCGATTAAGCCTTTTTTTTAAAATAAATAATGTTTCAACGTTGCTCACTCACTCGCGCGCGCCTTGAAAACAAACGCTCGGAGGCAAGCTAGTCCAGTTCCGGTCCTGGAAGAAGAAGAAGAAGAAGAAGAAGAAGAAGAAGAAGAAGAAGAAGAAGAAGAAGAAGAAGAAGAAGAAGAAGAAGAAGAAGAAGAAGAAGAAGAAGAAGAAGAAGAAGAAGAAGAAGAAGAAGAAGAAGAAGAAGAAGAAGAAGAAGAAGAAGAAGAAGAAGAAGAAGAAAGAAGAAGAAGAAGAAGAAGAAGAAGAAGAAGAAGAAGAAGAAGAAGAAGAAGAAGAAGAAGAAGAAGAAGAAGAAGAAGAAGAAGAAGAAGAAGAAGAAGAAGAAGAAGAAGAAGAAGAAGAAGAAGAAGAAGAAAAGAAGAAGAAGAAGAAGAAGAAGAAGAAGAAGAAGAAGAAGAAGAAGAAGAAGAAGAAGAAGAAGAAGAAGAAGAAGAAGAAGAAGAAGAAGAAGAAGAAGAAGAAGAAGAAGAAGAAGAAGAAGAAGAAGAAGAAGAAGAAGAAGAAGAAGAAGAAGAAGAAGAAGAAGAAGAAGAAGAAGAAGAAGAAGAAGAAGAAGAAGAAGAAGAAGAAGAAGAAGAAGAAGAAGAAGAAGAAGAAGAAGAAGAAGAAGAAGAAGAAGAAGAAGAAGAAGAACAAGAAGAAGAAGAAGAAGAAGAAGAAGAAGAAGAAGAGGAAGAGGAAGAGGAAGAAGAAGAAGAAGAAGAAGAAGAAGAAGAAGAAGAAGAAGAAGAAGAAGAAGAAGAAGAAGAAGAAGAAGAAGAAGAAGAAGAAGAAGAAGAAGAAGAAGAAGAAGAAGAAGAAGAAGAAGAAGAAGAAGAAGAAGAAGAAGAAGAAGAAGAAGAAGAAGAAGAAGAAGAAGAAGAAGAAGAAGAAGAAGAAGAAGAAGAAGAAGAAGAAGAAGAAGAAGAAGAAGAAGAAGAAGAAGAAGAAGAAGAAGAAGAAGAAAAAGAAGAAGAAGAAGAAGAAGAAGAAGAAGAAGAAGAAGAAGAAGAAGAAGAAGAAGAAGAAGAAGAAGAAGAAGAAGAAGAAGAAGAAGAAGAAGAAGAAGAAGAAGAAGAAGAAGAAGAAGAAGAAGAAGAAGAAGAAGAAGAAGAAGAAGAAGAAGAAGAAGAAGAAGAAGAAGAAGAAGAAGAAGAAGAAAGAAGAAGAAGAAGAAGAAGAAGAAGAAGAAGAAGAAGAAGAAGAAGAAGAAGAAGAAGAAGAAGAAGAAGAAGAAGAAGAAGAAGAAGAAGAAGAAGAAGAAGAAGAAGAAGAAGAAGAAGAAGAAGAAGAAGAAGAAGAAGAAGAAGAAGAAGAAGAAGAAGAAGAAGAAGAAGAAGAAGAAGAAGAAGAAGAATGAAGAAGAAGAAGAAGAAGAAGAAGAAGAAGAAGAAGAGAAGAAGAAGAAGAGGGAGAAGAACAACAACAAAAGGAAGAAGAAGAAGAAGCAGAAGAAGAAGAAGAAGAAGAAGAAGAAGAAGAAGAAGAAGAAGAAGAAGAAGAAGAAGAAGAAGAAGAAGAAGAAGAAGAAGAAGAAGAAGAAGAAGAAGAAGAAGAAGAAGAAGAAGAAGAAGAAGAAGAAGAAGAAGAAGAAGAAGAAGAAGAAGAAGAAGAAGAAGAAGAAGAAGAAGAAGAAGAAGAAGAAGAAGAAGAAGAAGAAGAAGAAGAAGAAGAAGAAGAAGAAGAAGAAGAAGAAGAAGAAGAAGAAGAAGAAGAAGAAGAAGAAGAAGAAATGGACTAGAGGGCATGATAATTGAGTAAAATATTCGAGGAACGTCGTACTTTTGAACGACGACCGAGTACTCCTGTTTAAAAGCTTATGCATGCAGTTCAAATCCTTTCTATATTCGTGACTTTGCTCTTAGTCCAAGTAATCTAATGTTTTGTAGTGATGGAATAAATATTTTTATAAAATAACTAAGATAGTACGCGCGCTCTGATTGGTCGAGAGGAGTGTTTGCATGAGACAGGAGCCGATTACTTAATCGGCTCCTACATGAGAGTATGTAAACATGGTTGTGGCGTCAAGATGTTTGCTTTTCGCGCGCTAATCACGCAAGCACGAATTTGAAAAAGTTTTCGAGTTCAACACTCGACAAGTTTACTTTATTTACCAATTCCTTCGTCGGCTGAAACTTGGAAAATCGTTACAAAGAAAGGGTGTCAATTTTTCTTCGCTTAAGCTGACATTTTAAGCGAGAAAAATCCGTGTCTTGGAAAGTATCTTTTTGCAAAACAAGAACTGATTACTCGTGCAAGACTTCGTGGACAAGGCTTTGCGACTGGTAAGAATTTCTCTTTTAATCAGTGCCATAACAAAGAGTTTTGCGTTTTTTCTCGGGAAAGTTATTTTATAAAAGCAACAGAAAACTTTTTTCCTGTGTTTGCATAGCCAGATATAAACACTCGAGGCGTTGGGAGAATTCTCGACAGTTATGCAAACCCTCGACTTCGTTTCGGGTTTGCATAACTGTCTCGAATTCTCCCAACCCCTCTCGTGTTCATGTCAGGCTATGCAAACACGGAAAGAAAACGTTTTCTATTGCTTACGGTTGGGATCAGTGAAAATGGGTGTGAACAATACCCTGCTCTTCTAAAAATAGACCCGCGGACGTTTCAAAAGTCAGTTTGCCTTGACAAGCGTTGGAGGCCGTTTAATTACTCGTGACCGGAGCAATTGTGTATTTAAACTGTCGCTTTCGGTGGAACATTGTATTGTCATTGGAAGGTGCACAGTACTCGTGACTCGTACAGATATCCGAAGAAGCGTGAGTGGAGTATTGCAAGCTTTGTCGTATTGTTTCGAAGAACATCCTCTCAGATGTTTATTGCTGACGAAACATAAAAAGTGCAGAATTCCTGGACAATACAAATCTGAATATTCAAAAGTGACTTCAAGCCAACAGCTACGACTGCTACGATTGTAATCATGACGACCGGAATAATAAGCCTTGTATTACTTGTCTTGATGGCCACTGTGATGTACTTCTTGAAGAAAATATACTCAGTTCTGAGAGCCGTTGAAAGTAACCTAAACAGAGTTCACGATACTGGAATGGAAGATTCAGGACACAGAACGGGGCAAACTGGAATGGTACATGGAAAGCAGGAGACCCCCATTTGGAGCGTCGAGAACAACGGGCGCGTTCCCGAGGAAAACGACGAAAGAAAAATGCAAGTAAGTCAGTTAAGGTTTGTTAAAAATATAACGTCGTTGTAAGATTTTGGTCGCAGGAACTACGACATTATTTCCTTAATATAATCTTAATATGGGAAGAACCTATTCTAGCTTTGTTTGCTAGTTTCTGTTTCCATTTGGAGGTTCGAAAACACGGCGCGTCCCCGCGAGAAACATAACGAAAGAAAAAGCCAGTTAGGTTTGTTAGGGCTTTTAAAAGAATAAAACGTCGTTGTGAGATGTTGGTCGTAGAAACTACGCCATTATTTACTTAATATCATCTTAACCCTTTAAAGCCTAAGATCAAAACTTGAATTCTCATTTGTTGCCCCTATTCATTTCCTACAGAAGTAGTGGGGAGAAGTTGATAAAATATCAAGAAAATTCATCTTGTGTGTTTAAGTGTTTAAGCGCCGAGACAAAGCGATCGCATTTGTAGGCCCATATGAAATACTTTCATAAAACATATAATTTGAGTTTGAACGGGCGGTCTGAAGGTAGAATGTCCAAGTGTTCGCTGAAGAAGTTTTTTTGGTCCAGAATCTTTTTCGATTCAGGGAATAACATTCGAACCAGAGCTCGGACGGTCGTGAGTTGGATTCTCACCTGGAGCTCAAATTTTTTTCTGAGCTTTCTGGTGTTTAACAGAGTTCTCCTTCTTCCAAAATAAAAAGATGTTTCCACACGCTTCCACACGTCCTACCTTCATTCACGGAAATAACACAGTATAACTGAGTTAACAACACACTTCCCCACGAGAGCAGGTCAAGCAGCGCATCCCTCTAAACATCCGGTGATTATTGTGAAACAGACTCTCTTTTCTTGAGTTCGGCGCCGTTTCTCGGGCCTCGCTTCGCCGCACACGCGCGTATATTGTACTACCCTATTAACTTTGAAGGAAAAACAAGACTGTTTGCAGTCTTGTGCTGACTAGAACATCCCGGCATATTTCATTCCATTTGCTTTTTTATTGTTAGGTTATCACGGCTGCAAAGTGAACAAGACTAAGAAGAAAATGTCAATCAAGTTTGGCATACCGTAAATATAGGCGATGCTTTTATAGAGGAGCTTTTAGTAAACTCAGAATTTAGATGTCTTAGAATTGAATGAACTCCCACCTATATTTGTGCTATTGATGCTGAAAAGCTCTTTTAAAGTATGTGTGTATTTTCTTATTTTATGCGCAAGATTGTGACAAACACAGCTTTGATGACCTATAAATGTTTCAGAGGTGTTTGAACGTATGATGTCAAATAAGATCAAATAGGATGAAATATGACGGTGATTTTAGAAAAACTTTCAGTTTTTTTTTCGTATCTTGGTTACTTGGCTTCCTCTCCAGTTTCCTTGGTGTAGTTTTCTTTATTTTTAATATCTCTGTAATTTTCATGAAATATAGCTATTAAAAAATTGTTACTTCAAATCGTTACCTTACTAAGGAGTAACTCAATCGTACAGTGCTGAAGCCCCACTGATAGGAAAGTCTGATACTAGCATTGAGATATGAGATATTCCTGACAAAAACAATCTTTTGGCGGAAGTAACGTTTCTAGTACAGTAGGCCTCTTACGTGCATGCACTATGTGGATTGAAACAAAGGTCAGTCTAGACAAAACATATTTATGTCTGAATATAGATGAGTGGCCGAACATCAATGCATTTATCCGAGAAGCGCACAATATCAGACAGTTGAAATGTTTGGCCTAGAACAAGGTTGACCTTCGTGTGATTACTCAAGAAGCACATGCACGCAGACGTACTAGAGCGTAACTTCGCGATAAAACACAACCAAAGTTAGATTGAAACTTTTTAATGACTTTTTTAACGTCATTCAACGTGGTATGTGTATGATAGAGGGGGACGTTGTAATTGGGAGTAGAAAAATCGACAAAACACCGATGCTACATTTATAATCATCACTACCCCAGTAGCAGTATGGGTATTTTGTCGATTTTTCGACACCCAATGTCCCCCTCTATCATACACATACGACGTTGAATGACGTTAAAAAAAAGTCAATGAAAAGTTTCAATCTTATGTTGGTTGTGTTTTATCGCAAAGTTACGCTCTATTATGTCTGCGTGGATGTGCTTCTTGTGTAATCTCACAAAGGTCAACCTGGTTACTTAAAGTTGTATCCATATGAGGATGTTTGATTATCTCAAGCAGGTATGTGTTGTGGTTCAATTTTATTATTGGTTTAAATTTTATTTCCCTTTGTTTTCGGGTCTGGTAGTGTATGAGAAGTAGTTAAAAACAAGGGGAAAGACGGTACCTAAAATTTAAACCAAGGATAAAATTGAATGCACCAGCTCAGACATCGTAGATTAATTGTCATGGTGTAATCATTCAACATTTATGTCTAAAGACTTAAAAACATCAACTTTTATCAACCGATAAAGCTTACTGCTTTTTTTGTTGCATATTGTATTGACCTGTATTAGACAGGAGAGCGCAAATGAAGGTGATACCGTGATACCGTAAAGGATCTTCTTTTACCAAATACCGTCAGCTAAAAGGATAAAAACCCACACTATTACCGCAGGGCTAGATGATACCGCATTACCGCACATCAAACCCCAATCACCACCTTATGATAGGCTCGTTAAATTTTTCTGTCTTGGTATAGCCACTTTTTGTTACTAATCGCAATGTTTTGCACTTCTATTCTCGAAGCAAGGACGGAAAAAAAAAGTCATTCGAAACGTAGCCTCCCACCCAGGCGAAGGAAGTTAATACAATAGCAGAGTTAAAAGATAGAAATTTGCTTACCAGTTTCTGTACAGTATCCAGCTCTCCAGTTTTTGCTGCTTTGAACAACAACCGCTGACATTGCAGTGTAGTACCTGGGAAAATCTGATACAGGAACCTGAAAGGAAAAGAAAAAAAGCATTTCCTACCATTATTCGTGGTAATTGTCAACTTTCAACTTTTCGAGAGGGGATAAATAACAAACTGGTGCCTTGGCATAATGTTTACTCGCAACTTAAACCAGCCTTTCCAATATTAACTTAGCAATAAAATGACATTTTAAAAAGGAAAAAGGTCTGTCAGCCATTGACGGTGACAATATCATTTATACGCGGAAAGCATTAAAAATTCGATTGATACTAGCCGGCCAGCCCGGGTAAATGCCAACGGAAGTTTGCTCGAAATCCTCTTAACGGTAACCATTTTAATTGTTAACTTGTATATTTTTTCTAAGTTATTGTCACAATTGTAGGCTGAAGAAAATCAACTTTAACAATCAGTGTTCATGAAAATAAGGCTGTTCTTATGTTGAATAATGTCCATATCTGTTCACAAACAGCTCTATGCCTTGCTAAGAGCATTGTTAGCACCTTATTCGGAGGCAGCGTGCAGAGGGAGAGGGGACAGGAAGTCGGACTCGCAATCCAGCGGTCTCAGCCACGCTTGTAAATAGCCAAGTGATTGCCTCCTGGCAGTTGGGGTTTTTATCCTGTTATGTTGTATTTGAATTATTTGTTTACAAGGGCTGTTTGCCATGCCTTAGAGAAGTTATCTTTTAACATACCAGGATCCAGCCTTCAAAGTCTTATTTCTTGAAGAGCTTTCAAAATATATCTGAAAATGAGATGGATGAGGCGGTTGGTAAAAGGTGCTAAGGTCACCAGCCACAGGGATCTCAGATAAGGCGATAGTTCATAAAAAATAATACATGTAAATCGAGGTGGAAAATGAGCATTACCTCATATTTCGAATTGTCACCACTTATCTCAGCAACTTGTTCTTCTTCCAAGCCAAGCATTTGTCGGACCGTTTCTAAAATGGGAGCAAATAGATGAGCTGAAAAAATCTCCAGAAACAGTACGCAGTGCACAGTTAGGTGGGAATTACCTTTCTGATCAGCATTTCCAGAGAAGTCATCAAAAAATTCCCCTATTATGACAAAAAGACAAAATAAATTTGCAAAAACAAATACTTATTATAAAACTTCTAGAACTTCTAGACGAGTATAGTTAAGTAGTCATGGCTTCGTAATTAAGCTAAATTCTCCTAACCTGTTTCCTTGTCTCTCAAAACCAGTTTACGACCTTTCCAAACTGTTTCATGCACCTTGCTACTGTAAAATCCTGTACCACAAGTCAGGCTCTGAAAATAAGTTAGCAAAATAAAGACATATCGACTGTCGGCTATTTCCCACATATTTGCATTAATTTAGTATGATATATTAACACATGGCATACTGTGGATTTAATCTTGGTAGTTCGAAGTTCAAATCTTCGGCCACGCTTGTAAAAGTTAGGATTCTTAAATGTGTTTTTTTTTTATTATTATTACTTCAAATATTTGTCTCTTTCAGTTTGGGAGGGGGTGGGGTGAGGGGGTAGTGAAAACATTAAACGGAAAAAGCTTACCAGGTTAATAATCAGATCCACTGCAAGATCATTAATTGTAACATTCCTGCCAGAAAAGTAATAACAGTAACAACAACAACAGTAAATAAAACCAGTGGCCTTTAGCCTCCTGATAAAACGTACAGATAGAGTGGTGTCCACTTAGGTGTCATTAACCTGTAGCCATAGAAACTATTCTAGCCATTCTCAAAAGGCACAGACAATCAGAACGCGAGGCAAACCAAGCGGCTTGTAGCAAGCGCGTGAAAAACAAACTCTACCAACCAAGTTACAGTTGATTTCTTAGCGGAAAAAGGGCCGCAAAGATTCCAACTCTGTGAACTAAAAAAGAGGGAGGTCTTAGGAGCGGCATAGCCGCTCCCAAGAGCGCCGAAAGTGCGAGCCTCATAGGGGGGTCCTGGGGGCCATTTCCTGCATTTTGAGATCACAGTCAATGGAAATACTGCGCCCAAAATTATCGCGGGCTCATGGTCGGATGCCAAAAGGGTACAAATGGCTGAGAAACCAAAACGGGAGGGTTGAAATCTCTGAAGGGGCTAAATATATAACGCAGTAAATCAAATTAGAAAACTAGTTCAAAATTCTACATTTGCAAAAGTTCAAGTTATATATATTGGCGTAACGATTATTAACCACAACAAACAGATAACACAAAGTGACTGCTAAGAGCCGGCCTTAAGTTGTTCTTATTACTAGTGCGTAATTGTTACAGCTACCCAAAACGAGTACAAGGAAGATAAAAGCAACCTACAAACTAAATGTTTGCGTATATAAGCACAGACAAAGCATAAAAACACGCAAAGGCATAATGATACTTCAAAAGAATGATAATTTACAACCACAGCTACGTTTAACATACGGTACCTGGGGACTTTGACGACATCAAATCTTTGAACAATTTTCTCCGCGACTATTGCTCTGCACTGCAATGAAGTATAAACGAAACGTCTTAAAGTGCAGTTAATACTCAAGAATGATAAACCGATGAAACGAAAAAATAATCCACCAGTTTTTTAACCTTATTCTGTATCTCCGCGACTTGTCTCATCCATATATTGCACTTGACGATGTCATAATTTTGCTCCAAGAATTGAATTTCTGAAAACAGATCAGTTTGAATATGAACAAAAAAAACTTGGAATGTAACAAGACTATACTGAAACCATTGAGAATTGGCCAGCTGATGATTGGTTCAAACCTTAACGACTTTTGTTGGCACCCTATTTTCGCTTTACAATATTCGTGGTAGTAGACCTACCTTCATCGTAAACTGATATCAGATTTTCCAATTCTTTCTTTCTTTTTAGATCCTTCACGTTCGTTATAAGCGATGGGAACTGCTCCATTTCGTCCTTGATTCCGATTTTTAAAACATTCAGTTCATCCTACAAAATACACCACAAAGTCTTTGAGGAATATTGTCCTCTTGTCCTATCCATTTTTTTCCCGAGTCAAAAGCACCATACTCACCTATCTTGTTAAATTGCTTATAATATGAGCCTCTAAATTCTTCTAACCGACTTCTTCTAAACAATGCACTGTGCTTGTAAGGAGAACATACTCACCAATCGTTTGAGTGCTGCTCTTGATTGTCGATACTTGTATCCGCTCATGAAGAAAAAGGCGAAATAGCAACACACGGACATGATGTCACCCTACCAAGAATTAAAAAAAAACCGTGCTTGAGAAATAGGAAAGGACGTTAAGCAGAAATATTTATTTTTAAGAGTTACATGTAAGAATAACAGCTAAAAACGCAAAGAAATATATCCGCACGAATTTCACGAATTACATCACTCATTGGTCTACCTGAGCTGGCGTTCGAAAAGTTCACAGTTCACACCTCGAAAATGTAGCCTCTTTTCGCAGGGTAACACTGCTCACGAGGAAACGCAACATTTTTAGTACTTACATACCTCGACCAAATCTTGCGAGTCGAACGGATTTGAGGACTTGAACATCTGATTTGCAGTGGTTAAGGCGAGATTTATTGTCCATCTGTAAAGAAAAAAAGGCCGTTGTAAATAGTTTTGGAGACTTTCCTTAATTTAGTTTCAAAAAAGTATTCGTGTGCCCTATGAAACTAAATCTAAGTCGCTTAATATCAAACCTGTCATTTAGCAAGACTTCCGTGGTGAATGTTTCTGGAACAAATGAATTAACAAGAGCACAAAGCACCCTAATGACAAAAAAAAAAAATCAACAAATTAGAGTTAATCTCGGTGTATTATACTTATCTTGACGTTGGTCGTGACGGAGCTTAAAGGAACTTTAAAGCAACAAAGTTGAAGAAAATTATTTGTTTCATGGAATAAGAGTTTTCTAACGGTATTCACATACATACCTGCTGTCTGTTAGGTCGCTTAAACTCTGCATAAGATAGAACATAAAAGATCGATGTTTTAGACCACTAAGCCCAAACAAACGTTCAAATAAACATGACTACATTTTCACAAAAAAAAACACAAGTACTTAAGATAACATATTTGCCAAGCCAAACTGCGAACTCATCATGCGACTTATTTGATCACAAACGTTCAATTTACCGCGCGTACTCAAAGGAAAAAAAACTTTGTTAGCTCCCACCAGTGTTCTGTAGCTGAATACTAGTCAAGAGCACCTGGACTAGAAACAGAACTTTTGACTCCTGTTAGAAGAACTTGGATTTTTTTTCTAAAATGCCTGTGTTACTCACAAAGAATTTAAACATCAGTCTCAAACTTCGTGATACCTACCAAAACTCCCCTTGTAAGCTTGCGTCCCTCTCTGTTCATTTTAAGATGAGCATTCACCATGTCCAGAATGCAATACTCGGGTGATGGAAAATTCCTTGATCTGCGGCGCTTGGTTACCATATCATCTGACCTGCTATTGGTCAATGGAAGAACAGTAATAGTAACAAGAAATCATAAAAACTACTGTTTTAGAGCTGGAATAATGAATTAAGCCTTGACCTTTCGGTAGAAATCCTTGGTGACTTTGTTGACAACCCTCACGATCTGAATGACTGAGTATTTGAACTAACAAAGAAAAACATTGAATGGTCTTTCACTGATCACTAATATATCGATTTAGCCACGACCAAAAGTGAAGCTCTGGATAATATTTGTAGATTGCTCAAACAATATATAAAATCGTGTAATGCTAAGCAGCAAAGGCAACGAGAAAGGTGAAAAATAGGCCTAATTAGCACAAAAGCAACTTTGCACGTGCAGCACAATTTTTTGTACATTTCTTTGCCGTTGCTTTGCACGACTACAACGTGAAACTTCAAAAACTTCCTGGTTACACGTTTTATGAAGGAAGTGTAGTACGTGTTCTTGTTCACTTTGTTTTTTCACCGTTGCTCATTTTCACCCTGTTGGCCGCTACAAAATTTGATGTTGTTCCTCCAACAAAAAATGTCTCCTTTGTTTTTTCTCTCTTGCTCTAGTTCTTTTACTTGTTGCGCTTCACTGGCCTGTTGCCCTACGATCTCATTTTCTCCCTCTTTCTCTCTCTCTATATTCCAAATTTGTGGACACCACAATTATTAATCTAAGCTTAATACTTTACACAACACGGATACAGAAACATTTTCCGTTTTCCATTTTTGTCTGTATTGACTCTTTTGTTGTCTTGGCTTCACAAGACGCGGGTGGCCATATAGTATGCTTTCCCGCCTAAATAACATGACATTCAGCACCGGCTTACATGAGGTGTGTCTACGGACAGGTGGGTGGGCAGGCGTATGCTATGTCATAACCAAATTTTCTTGCTTTCATAGGTTTCCAATTCATCTTAGTAATGGGGCTCCGCAGCACGTGCGCGCGTGGAAGTTCCGCTGTTACAGTGAAGTACCTAACAACTTTATTTTATTAAAAACATCTGTAAGTTTGTCAATAGTACCTAGTGCTTGTTGGGCTTGGAGACGGCAGCTGGAAAAAGAGCAAGAAGTTTGAAATTAGAACATAATAACCAACTCTTTTATTAGTGATAAAAATTAACCTTCATAAGTGTGGAGCATGTTGTGACCCACTTGACTTGGCAACATTTGTCAAGTCGATAATAATAATGTGAAGATGGTTTAACAGACAATACTCAGTTTGACAACATTTTGAGTGTTTGACAATAACATTTGTAAAATATTATATCACACACTCGAAAATTTGACCCTTATGAGTTGATATGAAGAGTAGCAAATATAAAAATACAGAAGAATAATAATATTAAATAAAAAATATATTTTCGTTCAGCAGTTCTGACTTACCTCTGGGGTGCCAATTGGTGTCTGAATCAGTGATTTTGAACCAAATCCTGCCAACATGGATTTTTCTACCTTGTGAGTGGGTGTCTTTGGGGGTGGTGGTGGGGGTGTCCACTTGAAAACAGAATGGAAATGGAATATAAATTAAAATTCAGTATACCCCAACAATACTTCCCCCATACCTGCCATGTACAGCAGGGCTTAAAAGAAAAGCTGGATTCCAGCTCAGCCTTACGAAAAGAATCTCTCAAATTTTACTTTTCCCAGACAAGTCTTAAATAAATTCACTTTTCAACTTTAATTTAGTGGGCAGATAACTTGCCTAGGCCCTTGACCTTCAGGCAAATGAGAATGAAAAGTTACTTTCCTGGCAGGAAATTCTACTAGTCCCTGGTGACCAGACAGCACTTTTTTTGAGCCTCGTATATGAAGTAACTGGCATTAAAGGTGGTGGGCAAAACACTGACCCCCCAGTCCATAAGTACCCCATCGACTTCCCACATGGTTTTCCCTGAAATGGACTACACCACTGGAGCTAAGTGATTAGGGTTAGGAAACTGAGTGAATCAAGTTTCAGGACAGTTTTCCCAATATAGTGACCCTAAATGGAACCTGATTCACTCAGTTTCCTATCCTTAATCACTAAACCTCAGTGGTGTAGTCTATTTTAGGGTAGTCCATATGGGCAGTCCATGGGGGTAGCCCATGGACTGGGGGTCAGTGTTTTGTCCACCACTGGCATTGCGAGCTTTGGGATTACATTAAATTATCATATGATATTAAGATACAGGGCTCTTGTTTTACTTACTGAGAAAGGCTTGGATGTAAGAGTTTGTCCCTCAGCCTGTTGCAGGAATTCTGATCGCTCCCAGACAAACCAAATATCATGACACACCAAGCACCATAATAAGTCAAATACCTGTCAATCATCATGGAGGAAATTAGCATACCGCAATGTTAAAGATTTATAGCAATCTTAACATTTTTAATGCCTCGCTAAACAAACGTTCATGAATACTGAAAATTAGGACTGGGTTAATGTTCATCTTCTCTGCACCTTGATAGTGAGGACGCTTTAATATGCAGAATTTCAGTCTTAATGATTCATGTACCTGATCTGCACACCGCATGGCAAACATTCTAGAATCCACATATGTGTCCTTAGGGATTATCTTTCTGTAAAGAAATCAAATAAAAATTTTTATTTGTTTAGGAAAACAACAAATCCTGTTTAAGCACAGAAACTACTTGTCCACACAGACAATAAAGTGAGCAGTTTTCAAATAAAGCATTGGGTATCTTTGAGGATGCTTGCTGAGACTAATTATAATTAATAATTATTAACTCACGCATGCTTTAGCTCCTTAACAATCCACTCAACTCTTGTAGTCTTTTGCTGCTGGGTTAACCTAGAAAATAAAATTTGACACCAGTAACAATATTTTGTTGTACTACAAAATATGAAAAGACATTTTAACTAGCAACACACTGAGTCAAGTCCCTTTATTGAGGACACTTCTTGATCAGGACTCCTGCAAGTGGAAGCACGATTCTTTAATAGCAAGAGCTTATTTCAGTAACATCTGTAATTCATTTTTGCTAAGGTTACAGTAATTACTGTCTGTATCATGGGGATGTCAATAATAGCATGGTGTCTGCAAGACAGGAGTTCCTTACACTCAAATTCAGCAGCTAATTCCATAATTCATGACTCTGCCCCTTATAAGCAAGTGAAAACTAATTTAGTGAAGGGACCAATCACAATGCATGTCCACTTTTGCTTCTGACTCTGATTATAGAAATGATGTCTTTGTTAGATCCTAATGCTCTGTACTTCTGATTACGAGTCTGAATCCATTGCTAGATAGAATGAGCCTTTACTACTACGGGTCAGCATTATTGCAGCACATTAAGTCATTCTACACTGTACAAGGAGAAAATAACAATTTGAGTTTTCCACATACCCATCAAAACTTTGCAGTTTTTCCAGGGGCTTTCCAGTTAAACCTAGAAGACAAGGGTGATGACAAGCAAATGAGATTATGGGCTTGACATGCTTGAATTTACAGTTCATTATATACAGGTATATATGCTTTATCATCCTTATCTGAGAAGACTAGAAAGTCAAAGCCTTAAAAGCAGTACTATCTCCTTATTTATTTCAAAACCACAAGAGTTGGTGTGGTGGAGTTTTGAGCCCACAGCCTGCGGCACAACGGACAAGTGCACTGCACTAACTCAGTGGCATTAATATGCCTATGGCTGGCCCAGACATAAGAATGTCTGAGCTGGTGTGAATGTGACTGTGCACCATCTCTACATTGTATGCTTATCTCCAACCTTCACCGGAAGTGACACTTACTTTCAAGAAGCACCTTCATGTTGTATCCCTTCAGTAAATCTGTCAGGATGTTATGCATGAAGTGACCAGAAGGTGACAGTCTGAGATTTACCCAGGCAGTGAAACCATTGATCCTGGTTCGTAAAGACATTGCAACCTCTAGAAGATCAACCTTACTGTGATGTGGTCTTTAATCTATCACCAGATGATAATCTGACAGCTCTAACTGCTTGAAAATCTCAAGGATCCGGATTCACTTGCATAACAGTAGCTATAAAATCTCCATTAAAGTGTGCTCTCCATGGTATAATAATTTACCAAGTTTCCTTTAAGTCTAAGATCTTTTGGAGTTTTGAGACATCCCCATACAGTGCGGTTAATTTTTGCTTGTAGTATGGGCTCAGAATCTTCACAACTAGTGTTGAATGTAATAATCCAAGAAAATAAAGCAAGAAACAAAAGAGAAGTCCGTGGCAGACCAAGCAAGTCAAGTGAACAGTTCTCTTGTGTTATCTTCAAGATCTTGAAATGAATCAAAGATGATGATCTTGAAATTAATGCAAACTTTTGCCTCTTGGCAACATAAAGACAACCATAAACAAACTAGGAATCACATCCAAAACGCTATCTCTGTAAAACCAAACTTTAAAAATAGAAATATCGACGGAAGACTCTTTGATTTTCACCACATTTTAAGTCCCAAAGTCTCCCTACACAACAACAAAAAGTTAGAATTGTTGAATGTTTTACAAACACAAATCGGTCGCCATCTTGGTTCTAAAACACTGGTTACCAGGTTTTAGGCCGCGCGATTTCCATCCCAGTCCCTCACTCTTTCCAGCCGGGCCGAAGGAAATGGAAAACAACCGAGCGTGACAAAAAGGAACAAAATCAATAGCTTTCACTTCACCGATGCGTTTGTCACTCCGTTTCATGATGAGTCAAGCAGTTCAAACATACGATTATCTTGTAATCGGTGGAGGTTCTGGTGGTCTTGCTAGCGCTCGTAGAGCTGCACTTCTTGGCGCCAAAGCTGCCGTTATCGAACATGGACGACTTGGGGGAACATGCGTAAGTACAACTTTATCAAGCCATCTTCTAAAGCGAGATCTGTTTGTTCTGCGGGGCTGGTCATACGGCAGTGATATCGGCCCGGTTTACGCCCATAAGTTGGCAGAGATTTCATCGATTTTCCAGAGCATTTTGTCTGAATGTTGCCTTCCTCTCCGTTTGATTACATTTGTCACCCATCAACAAGGAGGGATCAAATTTTGACATACAAGGTGTAATATTTCAGTCAGAGGTGTGAAAAATACATGAAGCCTTGACAGCATCAAAATAGGCGAGGATTGTCTTTTGAATTTTATTTTTTGCTTCCCACAAATTCGCATGTGATCAAGATCAGATGCGCTGATAGCATTTACTTTTTTCCAAAACTAAATACTACATTATGAGATCGAGAGATGAGTACAGTTCGGTTGCAGTAGTTCGTGTTTATTTACTTGGTGTGAAATCTTTTTAATGTGAGGTGAATGAAAGGCAAAAATCAGTAGGTTTTAAACGATTGATTTGCAATTTAAACTGACTGCTTAGAATATCCAGAAGAGACAAATAAGAAGGAAACAACGTGACATAGCATTAAATTAACATTAATTTATTAAAGAAATAAATTGCACAGTCATTGTAGACAACATATTCATCCATTATAATACACTTGTGAACCACTTAATGTTGTCAGTACTTTTAGTGGTCCGTTGGGTGGGTGGGGGAGCTGAGGTTCTCCCACATAATGTATCTAGAGGGGGTGCCTGGGTGCTCATGACCCCCTTTTGTGAGAAGCATCTCTTTTTCTAGCAAGTTGATATATAAGCCAAAATCCACAAAACAGTCCTTAAATTCACCGCATTTGAGTGAAGATATCTTAAGCATCTTATTTCCTAATTTTATTTAAAACTATTGAGTGAAAGTTCACTTTGTTGAAAAGTTTTATCCACATTAAGGGCCTGTTTACATGGAGGTGGGGAACCCCAGGTAGGCGGGGTAACCTGCTTAGGTGGGGTAACCTGCCTGTCCATATAATGTCTCATTTTAATTTGATCACATTTACATGATTATATGGACAGACATGTCCAACCTAAGTGTGTTACCTCACTCACCTGGGGTTCCCCACCTCCATGTAAACAGGCCCTAACACATTCTTGTCCATTTCTACATTTTTACCAGGTTAATGTAGGATGTGTTCCCAAGAAGGTTAGTGATTCTACTGGATGATCACCATCCAGCAATAATGTTAGTTTATTTTTACTTTCTTAAATACTCTGCAAATGAAGGAAACTATGCTTTCATTAATATTCTAAGTAGACCTCTCAGGGAAATTATCTACTTATAAATAAACTGGCCCCGGTTGTTCAAATGTTGGATAAATCATAATGCCATTCACCAGATAAATAACTATCCAGCATAAAGTATTAGGGAAACCAATTGTGTTATCGACTGGATAGAGATTTACCCACTGGAGAGCGCTAACCACTTTTCGAACAACTTGGCCCTGGAGTACATCCAGCTATAATAACTGGTTCTCACATCCTTCTTCGGACAGACCTAACTGTAGCAAACATGAATTAATAGATTTTTGAATTCTTGTCACAACTCTCTTCCTCATGAATTTTTTTTATCATAAAAATTAATGCACCTTCCTGGTGCAATATTGCTCTACATATTAATGTCATTATCTTTTGCCCCATTGTAGGTGATGTTTAACACTGCCGTGCATGCTGAATATATACATGATCATGCAGATTATGGGTTTGATGTCACTCTGAACAACTTCTCTTGGGAGTAAGCATATATTTTGTTCTGAAATCTATCATCATCAGCTGACTAAAAATGTTTTCAATGTACTAAACATTCTTAATGAGAAAAGTGTGTAATATTATGGTTTTTATTATAGATCAGTGAAAAATTCAAGAGATGCTTATGTCAAGAGACTAAATGGCATTTATGAAAACAATTTGCAAAAGGTAATACTTTCTATTGTAAATTAAAATATTGATTAGAATATTATAGTTACAGTGTTTTTCTTGGTAAGAGAATTTGCAGCCAAATAATGAGGTGTAAAAAAAGCTCTTCTAAAAAATTTTTTCTTCACTGATACAGTAACCTTTGATCGATCAATTGATTGATTGATTGATTTTACTATAACTTAGAAGAGTTTAATTTGGTTTTTACTGTACATTAATTTCAAAGGACAAGGTGGAGTATATTGTTGGCCATGCAGTGTTTACACCAGAAGGAAATGTTAAAGTTGGTGACAATGTGTACAGTGCCAAACACATTCTGATTGCTTGTGGAGGGCGACCAACAATACCCAATTTTCTGGGTGAGACATGAGGATAACCAATGCAAAATTTGTGTTAGTTTAATAATAATTTGTTGTATGATAATATTATTAGCATAATTTTTGCACAAAATCTCAGGGATTGTGAAAGAAAAAACTGCTAAGCTGACATTTACTAGTTGAATAACATAAACTGCATTCATGTATTTTGTAAGATCACGGTCTAATATTAATTTTAATAAGCTTAATCACGAGATTGCATGATTTTGTGCGAAATGCAGAAGCTTATTCTTGATACATCAAGCCTTGGCTTATTTTTGACTTTTTTTCTTTACTGAATAGTTTCACCAGAAAAAACAAATATTAAAAAAGCACAAAAATCCAACAAGTCTGCCTGTTCACATACACCCTGTAGATAGCAATGACCTTTGATGAACATGCAGTTTGCTCAATTTATCCCCAACAGGCTGCCAATATGGTATCACCAGCGATGGCTTCTTTGAATTAGAGGATCTTCCAAAGTACGTAGGTGTCAGTGATGTGATGATCCTTGATTATTAAATTGTCGAGATGGTTCTCCATGAATTTCAGGCTTAGTGTCTTCCTCTGGTACCCTGGAACACTGGAACCCAACCCTTAACCCACAGCAAAACAAGATGAAATACATCTTAGACTAAGCACCAAACTATTAACTATAAACTAGACTGTGACTATAGAACTCTCCCCAATCGTCCACTGCAGCTAAGGGCTTTTTTCCCCAAAAATCATACCCATCCTTGTGCTTCTGTTTTTACCTGGTGATACCATTATTTTTGTTTGTTATTTGAACATCAGGAAAGTAGCTGTCATTGGAGCAGGGTATATAGCAGTGGAGCTGGCAGGAATATTGAATGCTCTTGGTTCTAAGGTCTCATCACTTATCAGATATGATAAGGTAACCATTTGACAACAGTACTGTATACTACTACTATATGTAAATATAACCCGGGTAAATATGGCCACTAATGGACCATTAAAATATAAAGCTTTTTAACAGGGTGCCATACAGTGTACTAGTGAAGAAGGGTCATATTTCATGGCTAGTAAATAAGTTTCTTTTCTCACTGTTTTCTTCTACATCAGTTATCACTGGTCTGTCCTTTAAAAATATGCATGTTTGATTTGTTTGGCTGTATTAAAGTGGTGCAGCGTTCGCACGCACCTTGAAAGTCCTTCAATTGAAAATCTTTGAATTTTACAATAAAGATTCAAGGCTGTGAAAGTCTTTGAAAATTGCAGTTGGTGCTGGAATGTCCTTGAATTTCGGTGCTAACTTTATCCAACCCAGATTCCTAAGTGCCTAATTTGAAAATGAAATTACTCATGTTGTGGAAGAACTAAAAAAGACATAGACTCAAGACTCTTTTTTGCACTGAATGGGGTCCTTGAAAATGGGAAATGTGTCCTTGAAAGTCCTTGAATTTTTTGTTCAAAAAAGGGTACAAACCATGGTGGTGAATTTGTGGAGAGATGTGTACGTAGGAATTTGATATTAATATACCTGCCAACTCTCACGCCTGCGGGTTGAAAACTTCGATCTCACGCCGGCTCACGCCTGCGGGCCAATTTCTCACGCCTGATTGAAACATGTGAGTTGTTGCCATCCTGCTTGACACAATTTCCAAAAATATGTTAACTCAGACCCATGTAAGGAACGAAAACCATGTGTAAAATGAATAAATGGCAATACCTTCCTCGCGATCTCTGATTTTTGAAGTGAAAAGCACTGGGAGCGAGCTCGAATTTGGCAGACTTCGGCAGACTTCGGACGGCTTCGGAAGACTTCGGACGACTTCGGACTTCTTCAGGAATCTTCGGAAATGATCGTGTCGTCTTCAAAAATCCCAGCACTCCCAGGATAAAAATCTCACGCTTATATCTCAGAAAAAGTTGGCAGGTATATATTAATGTGGCTGTTGGCTGTTGGCTGTTGACGGACAGTCGGTTTTTTCTCTCTCGCCTCACACGTGAGGCTCGCGCAGTTCGCGCGCATAAGACTCTTACGCCACGCGTTACCGATTTCTTTACTGATTTGGAGGAAAAAACCGACTGTTTTGCAGTCTAGTGTTAATGAGGTTTTCTCTTAAACAAAGTGGCCGTATGGCACTTTTAAAGTCTTAAATGCCATTTTTTCTGGTTTGTACCGTCATGAGGCTATGCCATACTTTTTACCATCTAAAACGTCTCACGTAAATTAATCCTGCAACTCGCTCTTCTGATCAGACTGCATTAGCTATTTCTTTTTAAGCAGTTAGTTCTGCTTTGTTTACAGTTACCACTTGTTTCGCCAACCAAATACAAAAGTGCAGAATAAATAAAAGATCAAACTCATTGTGATATACCGCTCTGCTTTATGCGACAGGTTCTTCGAACTTTTGACTCGATGCTGAGTGAAGGAGTCACCAATGAGATGGTTAAAGCTGGAATTGACCTGCATACTCACACAACTGTACGTGAAACACTAGCAGGTAAGACAGGCATTTCTGGGGACGCGCAAGTGGGGTTTGGGGTGTAAGTGTGAAGCGTGAGACACGGAAAAAAAGGGCAACGGAATAAAGTACCTTTTTCCTTCTCTCGTCCTTTGCGCTTTATGTCCTAAAATTTTCCTGAGTTTCCCCAGTGATGCCTGTTGTGCCAATGCTTTTTTGCGCATTTGCGTGTATCTACGACAATGGAGGTCAAAAGTGTTGGGACCTTTCCAGTGATATTACTAAAACTAGCGACCCCTCCCCTCCCACCCCAAATAAAGTTGAATTTGGAGCAAAATGGGTGAAATTGAGTGCTTTTCTTGGCCACAACATTGCTAGGGGAAGTGGGGGGACAACGGGATGAACCCAAAGCCGAACAAAAAATTGTCCTTAGGAGCAGAGTCCTACGGAACTATTGCTTGGAAGCGCTTTTTCACACAGTCCAAAGTTCTTTTGTCCTCCATTGTACCTTTGAGAAAACAATTCGTAGTCATGCGCTCATTTTGTTTTTCTTCTCCATTTTTAAAATGGGCATGGCTTCTCACGAGACTTCAGCCTTCGTGAATCGTACTATATCGTAAAGGAAACTTGGCGTCTATTTTTGTTATGGTCATAAAGTGGATCGTTATAAAGCTTAGAAGATCCTCTACAGACCCACATAACGTTTATAATCGTCCGTTTCGTATCGTTTCTAAACTTCCGTGGGAAGTGGCGTTTCATGTGCGCATAAATACTGAGCTTGGTCTGCCTGTGGTTGATTTCTTGGAAGACGGAAAATGGCCTGGGCGACTGAAAGCTCGTTATTTGCTCCACTTCCGGGAATCACCGTTATCTCTAAGTTTTTCTCTTTAATTCAAAACTGGATTGTTTTAATTGTGGTTGATATTTCCTTCCAGATGGAAGAGGTGACAAAAGACAGCGCCAGTGGTTTAATGACGCTACACACATTGAAGAACAAAAAAGACAAGGTTGCCCTATCTGGATATGACTGCGTCATATTAGCTATTGGAAGAGTTCCAAATACTGACACTCTCAGTCTAGATGGTCTGGTAAGTGGAAAGACTTATAAATAAGAAAATAATGGCCGATTTCTTAAAGGTGTTCTTATGATCATGAAATGTTAGCCAAATTTAGCACTTAGCTGGTCATGGAATTGACTAAGGCTTTGTTTACACTTATAGCGGATGGCTTAAGCGCCAGCACGCATAAGAAAGGTGATTTTTGGCGCGAATTCTGTAACGGAGCGACGCTACACCGCGGCGATCTCCAGAGTGGAGAGACACTTATCGGTTAGGTGTTCATACTCTGATACTGGATAGCTTTTCTTGTCGGCTCAATAAGCTATCCGTTACTGTGTGAATATTTCTTTGTTAACTTACATCATTTAGTGTCAATAATTAAAAGACTTTTTACTATTTTCTTTTGCCTCTTTGAAGGGTTCAGGGCTCTAGTTATTGATGAAATTAAACAAAACCACGATGTATTTTCAAAACAATAGGGACCTTAAGATCCAACGACGGTGACCGTAACGAGAACGTCACAAAAGCAATAGGTTTAATAACTACTGTACTGTAGTGGAAAATAGTCGACAACCAAAACAACAATTTGCAAGGGTAAACGGCACATTTCGTCCAAAAACGACGTGAAGATCGTTCGTCTTAGCTAAGTCGCGTCTTTCTTTTGAATGACGAAACGTGCCGTTTTCATATTTGACAAAGTTAATGACTTGGATTTTACTGAATCGCGATGAAGATTAAAGAACGCGTCTTATTTTTCTCTGCCGTCGCCATATAAATGGCCCTATTGAGTTGGACAACACGATGCCCTGTTACCATCATAAAGTCACACTCATTCTCGTTTCTCTTCTATTGTAGGGCATAAATCTGGACAAAAAAGGACATATCTTGGTTGACGAGGTACGTCTACGAACTCACCAGTCTTAAATTTTGTCCCCAAACCCAGCTAAGGCCAAAGAAGTTATTTGCTTTACATTGTAAAAGCCCTGTCCGTGAGTTATTAGCCTGCGCCACAGACGAAACTTTTTAACTCTGGTTAAATGACGTCTGCGAGGCAGGTTATGAGTTATCTGCCAGTCATACTATTCTAATTTTTTTCAGTTCCAAAACACGTCAAAACCCGGTGTCTATGCATTGGGAGATGTATGTGGAAGAGCTTTACTCACGCCTGTGGCAATTGCAGCGGGAAGGAAATTGGCTCACAGATTGTTCGACGGCAAGACAGATTGGAAGTTGGATTATGACAATATTCCAACTGTCGTATTCAGTCATCCTCCATTAGGAACTGTTGGACTAACACAAGGTACCGCGATATTTAGCTTGCCTGCCGAGCAGGCGTTCGAAAACAAAGGGAGAGGTGAACTGGGGCTCGCGAGAAGCGCAAAGGGTGCGCGAGGGGGAATTAGAATTCTCTTGCTGCCCAAATCTTGGCCACATGAGAAGCGGAACAAACTTCCATTGTGATACGTAAAAACTTTGAGAAATTTGGGCGACTAGGAAATCTTATTTTTTGATAAAAATCATATGGTGGGCACCCTGGATTTCACAGGTTAAGAACAGCCTGGCATACAAATTTAGATAAATTTTGAAAAGGATCTAGAAAACGTCTTTTTCGTTTACCCGAATGCGCTGCGTTTCAGTTCCTCCTAGTTATTGTTTATTTATTTATTTATTTTCTTTTTTGTTTACTTCAGAGGAAGCCGAAGAGAAATACGGGAAAGATAAAATAAAGGTTTACAAAACATCTTTTACCAACATGTATCACGCACTTACAAAACGCAAAACAGGAACACTGATGAAGCTTGTTTGCCTTCTACCGGAAGAAAGGGTACGGCGAAATATATAACATCTTTTTTTGATATTTTTTGGTTTTCCTTGACAGTGAAAACTTGTTCGTGTGAGTCAGGCTTTCACTGGTTGCTTGTTTTTGTTGTGGTTGTTGTTTGTTTTCATAATTTCCAGTTGCACGTGCAAATCGTGTTGTTCTGTCATCCACGTGCAAATTGCACGTGCATATTGTTGCGTGCAAAACGTGCATATTGGTTTGACAAACCTGCATGTAAGGATTGTTTTTCAGGTTTCCCTCATACAAATGTTTTCATTTTTCATCATTTCTCTTCTTTTCCCTCAGGTCATTGGACTGCACATTTTGGGAATAGGCTGCGATGAAATGCTGCAGGGCTTTTCCGTAGCGGTTAAAATGGGAGCAACAAAGAAAGATTTTGATGCTACTGTGGCGATTCACCCTACATCCTCTGAAGAACTGGTTACAATGCGCTGATTCGATTTAGTTTAACAGTGGATCCTCGATATAACGATAAACCAAGGGACTTGCAAATTTGTTCGCTTTTACGAGGTTTTGTTAAATCGAGGTTCTTTTTCATATATTTTACTGTTAAAAATCGTTCGAAATTCGTTCGTTTTACCGATGACTTCGTTTTATATCGAGGTTCCACTGTATTACATACCTTGCATTTACAGACTCTTTACAGACCAATCACAAGTTGAACCAAAGCCAATCGTGGTTTCCCATTCGTATTTTCCCGCGCTTCCAGCGCCGTATGCAGAAATTCACCCCGAACCATCGCCTAGAATGCTACTGTTTCTCACAACTGGCACTTATAGTGCCCAATTCTCAGCTGTGCACATTCGTCAGATCAGAGGTGTGATTGGCTCTCTAGATTTTCCACGTGATCCCTGATTCGTCAAGTTTTATATTATGTGCTTGTGTTTTGTTTTCGTTTTACAAACGAAACTTGTTTTGTACCCGCTGATACAAATAGTTTAAGCTCAGTTGGAAAATTTTGTACTGGAAAATCTGGCCAACAGCCTGTTGTAAAATATGTCAATAAAAGAGTGGCAGAGCGGTGAAACGCAAATGACCTGTGTAAGGCATGTACTTTGTGCAACGTTTAAACGTGTAGTGTTACGCGTTTATAGGGATACAGTGCGCAGTTTTACTGATTTGTAGATAAGTATATCTAGCCGCGTTTTTGAGAGTTTGCAGCTATTTGAGTGAAAAAGGGCAAAATGGCAGATTTTTTGCGTCGAATAAGCTCGAAAATAACAATTTCAAAGGAAAAAGAACCAGAAAAAGCTAGGATGACGAAAGGAAAATTAATGATTGCACTCTTAGTTTTTATATTAGGCACTTTAGAGATTTTTTTTGGCCGAAAGCAGCTGCTTGAGACAAGAGGTGTATTTGGCGGCAACGTTTTCATAAATCCAGCTAGATATATTCTCATAGATGGGGAAATAAAATCAAATAAAAGTTGATGAGATACCAGATCGACTTGTCCTGCTGATATGTCCTTTTAAGGAACAAACGAACACCTGTAATTGGTGACAAGCGAAGCTAGGGTGACTATAATAAAGGAAAATCGTTTTTAAAAAAGTGTGAAAAAAACCCTTTGGGGTGTGGCGAGTGGCCCGTTCTCGCCCCCATAAAGGGTCCTTGTTAGCCGGCCCAAATGTTAGCTTCCCAAGCGTTGCTAGATTGCGTGACGAGCTTAAAGAACTTTTGCCGTGCGTGGGAAGTTACCCGAAGGTGATGATCTTTTATGTTGAGTCATGTTTGATATTGACTTTTTTGTCATGTGTACCATAGTTAATTGAGTGGAATGGTTATGAAACCCGTCAGACTCCTTTGTTATATGTTTTTGTGGACCTGAAAGTGCACAACCTTCAAAAGAATTCCTATCATTTTGATTGTATTGACCAATAAAAACGTTGCATTAATTTATTCCGTAACAATTTGCCAACAGAAAACAAAGGATTGTGCACTTTCAGGGTGCTTCCAACATAAACTGCAGCACTGTTGTTTTTATCATTGATGTTTGCCGCTTTTCATAACCAGTCTCCTCTAATAACTATGTGTGTACCAAGTCTTAATGGAAAGGTTGCCGCTAGGAGCCCATCATTGATGGCCTCCCTGTGTCGCTGTGTTTTTGTCGATGGAATGAACTTCAAAAAACATTTCATGTGACAACCCAAAAAAATTGCCTGCCTCACTGAAATCCGCAAGAATCAAATCTTATTTATTTCATTTTTTTAAGATTTCGTTTCATTTCATTTCATTTCATTTCAATTTCAGGATATGACGCCCTGCGCACCTTTTTCTTTTTCTTAACGTATTTTTGGCTCTGATGCGGTTGCTTGGTAGTTAGGGAGCGTTGCGTGACGAGACAAAAATGACGGCGTAGCATTTCAATGTATAACAAGTTCTAGTCTAATTCCTCCCCAAATCACTGCTGACTCATACGCGGCAATTTCATCTTTTTTTCAACCCGAGGCTCTACATTAAAACGTTTCAAAATGCAAGACAGAATTTAACTGTATATGATCAAAAGGAGAGGGGACTGGAGTCCACAGAAAACAACCCCCACCCTTCCCTAGAAAGCAGTTTGTCTACAAAAACAGTATGGCGAAAAGCGTAAAAGCAAAAAGTTCCGTTGTCCGCGATGATTCGTTCGAAATTCTCAGAGTTGGCGCTATGGAGGACAATGATTATTCGCGCTGGATGGAAAATCTACCAAATGAGAAACAACTATGCCCTTTAAAAGATCTTGTGATACCAGGATCGCATGACTCCGCTACATTTTTTCTCGATCAAGACATGGAGATTGGCCCCGATGAATCTCCCACGATTCAAATGCTGGGAAGCGTTTTCGGAAAAGTGGCAAAGTCTGTAGTCCATAGTTGGTCCGTTACGCAGTCTATGTCAATCTACGAACAGCTTTTGTCAGGAATCCGCTATTTAGATCTGCGAGTTGCGTACAGAGCCCAGGATAAGCAGATCCGAATTCTTCACGGTCTGTACGGCTGGACAATCGAAGAAGTTTTGGCAGAAATAAACAGGTTCGTGGAAAAATATCCTAAAGAAATTGTCATTCTGGACTTTAATCATTTTTACAACATGGATCCGGCTGCACATGAGATGCTAGCCGATACTTTACTCGCTTCATTCAGTGAAATATTTCGCGCTCCAGGGGAAGACGGTCCCGACGTGACGTTACAAGAAATGTGGGGCAATGAAGAAAAAGTCATTATTATATATCACGATTATGGCGTGATCGATGCCTACCCCTGCTTTTGGCCTCCCCATTTAATCTGCTCCCCCTGGCCAAACACAGCGGACAGAAAACTCTTGATGGAATTTCTTAACAAACAATGCGCCGTGAGCACCTTTTCTGAAGATGCCTTTCAAGTGACGCAAGCTGTCCTGACACCTCAGACGTCAACCGTGTTTCAGAATATGACAAGTACTTTAAAAGATGTGTGTGCCATGAAGTGCAACTGCCACGTCACTGGGTGGCTGAAGGCGCTGTGCGGAACCAAGTGTCACAAGTTTAATATTATTATAGCTGACTTTGTTGAATTTGGAGACTTCATCCCTACTGCTATAAGTTTAAACTATTTTTTCTAGGGTTTCTATGGTAACCAGTCAAGCCTTCCAAGAAGCAACTTACATTCCTGGCAAGCCTGAATTTTCCAGGCCTTTCTTTTTGCAACCGCATAAGTCATGATGCTGTGAGGATCTCCCTTATTTCTTCATTCTGTGGTTCAAGTGTATGAAATATTCATATATTCATTACTTCTTCTTCACCTTTACCAGGTATATTACAAACCATTTTATGGCCAGCTCTCCGCTGGCTTTCTAGCTCAACTGGTTAGAGTGCTACACTGGTATCGCACCTAGAAGTGGCGGGTCTAGACCAACTGAGGCCCGAAATGCCGAAAAAATTTTTTTGGAGACCACCCCCCCCCCTTATCTCAGGGTCTGGATGACCGGTCCCCCCCCTTATCAGAAGGTCTGGATCCGCCACTGCCTAGGATGTCAGGAATTGAATCCTGGCAAGCCTGAATTTTTTCAGCAAAGCGAAAATAAGACGTGCGCGACTTCAGGGTCTGAAATTAACTTTTTAATGTGGGCGCCAACTGGTGAGCAAGTATAAATTATTGGTCGCCAGAGAGCAAATTATGGTCGCCAAAACTTCCCCTTGGCGGCTTGGAAACGTGCAACTCGTATTGATCGTAGCTGTTGTGAAGGTATATTTACAGGAAGATTCGTTTCACTTTTAAATTAAACAAATATCAGCAGGACAAAAAGTACAACACCTGTTGGCAAATACCTTCAAGGTTTCAATTCTTAATCATTTTCTCAGAACGTGAAAGTTTACAATGACAACCAGCTCTACAAGTCGCTGGCTGGCGACCAGTTATGAATTTCTGGTCGCCAGAACTGAATTTTTGGTCGCATTGGCGACCAGGAAGGCGCAATTTTGGACCCTGGACTTGGGAAAGGGGGTGGTGGCGTTCCCCAGCCTGCACGCATTTTTCACATTTACTTTTTACTGAAAGAATTTTCACCACTATCTTGGAGCCTGGAACAGGCTAAGCTAAAATGGGAAGTAAAGAATGTGAAATTGAAAATGAAAAATGGGACTGGAGAGGGCCTTAATTTCTTGGAATTGTCAAGTGTCACAGGGTTTTCATTAAGAATTCCACTAGCAGTACTGCAGTAGAAAGATGTAACATCACAGGAGAATATTTTGTAAGAGGCTCCACGTCTGAATAAAAATGGTCATGGGCTACTAAATGTTAGCCAGGGAATTCAGCATAGTAATCGGAGAATTCTCCGATCTCTCATGCCTAATGAATAACCTGAGGGTCACCCACTCTAAAATATGTTAGTTCAGACATGGGTTTTTAGCAGTTTGAATCGAATCCCCCTTTGAAAGGGTGTTCCCAATCAAGAAAAGCATCTTTTTATGTGCAGTCTTGATCTTTTAAAGTGAAAACATTATTTTGATTATTATTAATAACCAGTAATAATCAATAATAATAATATTATTAATCAATAATAATATTAATAATGATAATAATATTTTAATCAATAATAATATTATTAATAATTAACAATGATAAATAATAATAAATAATTATTTATGCAGCTATTGTGTGATAAAGACAGGCCAGCTCTTCTTAACGTGCTTATGAATATTTATTGTTGAAAGTTTCATTTGAATTTGTTTGCTGAGCCTGCCAGAACATACACTCATTTATCGTTTCAGGAGTTTAAAAAAAAATTGAATTAGCGACTAGCTGGTTGGAGGCGTGTTACAAAATGCATAAACAAGGTTTTAACGTATCTTTTTTTAGGAAAAAAGGTTGCCATTTTCTCCCAACAAAATAGCTGTAAAATAGTACTCTTCCTTCGTTTTTTTGGTGCTCTAATATTAAAAGCATTTCCATTGCCTTTGTTTATCAAGAGAGGCTTTTTCCATCATTAATTTATTATAATGTATTGTTAGGTATTTGAGAATAAAAAAGATCTGCCTCTTGGAGTATTGTCGCTTTAATTCATTCCAGTCAGTTTCTAAAATAAGGCGCTCATCAATACGAACCCAACACACTTAGGTAATCTGGCTAGGATGCAGCCAACCTTGCTACCAGGGTCCCCTCTAACAAGGTGCAAGAAGGAGATTGGAAGGCACCCCCATAAATGCCTCAAAGTCTGACCGTCTTGGCTCCTGGCCACCATACATATCCCCCACATCTTGAGAATTAATTCAGCTCTGGCCTCGACCTGCACTCTAGAGTGTTCTGCCTGTACCAGCTGTAACTAATTAAACCCTCTTCCCCTACTAAAAGTTTCCACCACAAACAGCTGCTGGAGTGAAAAGAATATTTTGCTTTGATGGGGTTAAAAGCGGTGAAATGAGTAGCCACTGGAAACTCCTCGAATACAGAATCCGGGTTTGCATTTTTTGTTACCAAAAAATAAATAAATAGCAATTATATAAAAGGAAACAATTCTGAGGGTATTACCTCATCAGGCCGATTTAGATATGATGGGCGCGATCCATTCAACCAAAATTTCCGGAAATTTCGGTCCAAAACTCAATGGATCGGTTCGGTCCAACCGGAAAAGTTTCGAAAAACAGGTCCACCTTTTGAGGTGGTCCTCTTTTCCCGGTCGGACCGGTCTGAACCTTGGTTGAATGGATCGCGCCCGATGTCATCACAACCTTTGTCACTTACCCATCATGCAGCGCAAAAGAGGAAAATCAGTTGGCGGTGGGGAATGGCCGGGAATCTAACTTCGAAAAAGTCTGTGAGTCTTAGTCTTACTTCTCAATATGCACCTTCGTGGAAAACGTGGGAAGGGATCCGTGAGCTTGTACAAAACTGGCACGATGGAGTGTTTTCTTCACTGGAGAAAATGCAGCTCGATTGCAAAACGGAAATGTTGCCAAGATCCTCGGTTGCTTTCCTGCCTTGCAAAGAAGGCGATTTGTTAGTGTATAAAGCAGTTCTCGCAACAGCAGGAAACTCTTTCTTGTATGAAGAAATGACAAAGTTAAATAGCAGTTCAGATGATTTTCAATCTGTCAATGGCGAGTTTGATCGATCGTTCGAAAGTACACGTGACCAGCAGCAACGAAACGTGGTACTGGGTAAAATAGTGTACTCTCCCTTTCGCAAAAAACTTATCCTGGTAAACTACAACACTGAGCTTATGAGGAAGGTCTTGCTTCTAGGATTTTCGAAGAAAGCTTCAAGCAAAGAAGTGATTGGTCAGTTTGGTGAAGGCCTGAAAGTTGGTGCTCTTGCCTTAGTGAGGGAGGGGAGATTTGTTTCCATGGAAACCAGTAGAGATCGCTGGAAGTTTGGCCTGTCGTGCGATGACACTTTTAACGAAGAGGTTCTGACTGTTTTTGTAAAGGATCGGAGCAAAGGATTTGATGATGATGATGATGATGACAATGGTGATGACGACCTTGGTCAGCAAGACACTTGTGTAACTGTTCGTCCTCTTTGTTTTGAAGATTGGAAAGTTTATCTGGAGCGGTTCCTTTTCCTCTGCCCACCATCGGATTGTGTCAAGTCAGAGATTGGCACCTTGCTTATTGGTGATCGTTACAAGGGTCAACTGTATGTCAAAGGTGTTTGGGTGTTAGACCTCTCAAAGGATGGTCTTTCATCAGGCGTTGACTTCGCACATCTTAAGATCGACAGAGATCGAAGAGCTGTCATGCATCTCAGTGATATTGATCACCAAGTAAGTAGCATGTGGGTGCATGCAATTGAGCATAGACCAGATTTGATTCCATTATACTACAGTCTCTTAGAAGAAAACAATACCTCAGATGTGCGACATGCAGACTTCTATCTAACAGATAAATCTGCCTTCCTAGTGGCTCAGCAGTTCTTTGCCATTCATGGAAGTATGACATATCCTGTTTCAAACTCAATATCTACTGAATTGCTGGATGAGATCAAACAAGAAATTCATCAAAAATTGGTTTTATGCAATGAGGCATTAATTAACATACTGTATAAATCAGGGGCAGTAGAACCAGTGGAATCCATTTTGTCAAGGGCCTCAATGAAGAAATCTGTTATTGTTCCTTATGTGGACTTGACACAAGACGAAGTCAGTACCCTCAAGCATATTGAAAAGCTGGTACAAATTTGCATCCCAGAATTTAAAATGGGATCCATGGATATCTCTGAAGCCAGTGGGAATGCTATTGTCTTGACAGACTCCAATCATTTTGAGATTCCAAGAGGTTTATTGAGAGAGAAAATAGAACATTATGGTGGAGAAAACTGTAGGAGAGGTGACAGCTGTCTGTGTAGAGAAGCTTTGATTGCGGCAAAGATTTTAACTCTCCAACCTAACTTAAATGGTGAATTAATTCAACGTAAAATTTAAACATAGAAACCTGTGCAGGGGGCATTTCCGTAGCACAAATCCCCTCCCTCCCCTTCACCTACCTGTTAAATCCTTCCTGCACTATATATTATACTGTCACTGTTTCTTCCTGTATCTCAGTCACATGCACCCCTGGTCCTAACCCCTCATTGGTTCCTGTATCCACAAGTCCTTGATGGATGAGGAGGAGTGAGACAATACTGTATACAGTTTCCATTTCCAGTACCCTGGTAGTTCCTGCAACCTTAGATCAGCTTCTTCTACCTCTGAGAGCTGTTTCCAATTTGCAGAGTATTGCCTTCCAAGTTTAAAAGCTGTCGTTTTATTTTTATGTACTCCTCCCTGCCTGCTTGTCCTTTCCTGTTCTATCTCCTGCACCCTAACCATGCTCCCTTCTTGGAAAACACCGCTAGGCGAGTACCCACTCAACCTACTCAGAGGTTTTGAAGATTCTTTACTTACATAATTCAAGGAGTCAAAACACTTGTGGAAGCATTCCCAACCCCCTTAGTAATCAGCTATAATGTTATTAATAGTTATGAGACTTACATATATACATATTTTTTTAATCCTTCAGCTGGCAAAACATCATCTGATCACAGCAATCATAACATAATCAGACTTGTCGCATCTTTATCAACTCAAGTCTGTAAGCTGAACCCTCCATTTTGTGGCAGTTTGCATGAAAAACACTCGTCTGCAGAAAAAGCACTGGACTTTTCAGTGCTGAGGGACAGAGAAATGATGTTGCTGGTAGGTTTACCAGGTTGACCCCAGGGGAAACTCCTGGGAATTCTTTGTTTTGATGCACCATCCGGTTCTTCAAATCCTGACCCTCTTTCAAACCAAAAAATGTCATTGACCACAACTGTTTTCAGACCTAGCCTCTAAAATCCATATACCTGCTTTCGAACATGGTCTCTAAGAAAGTATGTCATCACTACTTAGATTAGAATGCCGACAAAAAGATTTCTTAAAATCGATTTCAAATTCGCATACTTTACTTTTTCTTTCTTATTCATTTGGAATTGAAATGACAAGTACCCTCATACACTCCCATAGTTCCCTTAAAACCATACCTGATTCCAGACCAAAGTGAGCAAAGTCTGTACCCATTTTCAGGTTGAATTCTCAAAAACGATACCCTTTGGGGGTGGCACATACTGATATGGCTTATATAAGAGAGTAACCATCCCCTTGGGGGGGTTGCCTCACTAGTAGATTATAAAGTTGTTTAGAGTTAAATGCTCAATGTCTTTTTCAACTCATGGACAATGTGAATGCAGACAGCTTAGTCTACTGTAAGCATTCTAATAATAGAAACCTGTTTGGACTGTCCTTAGACTGCAGTTCTGGGCACTTTTCCTGTTCCCCAAGGGAAATGAACTAAGAGAGCTTCACAAGTACTTGTCAATAGTATTGATACATAATTTTCCAAAACCACCACCCTGCAGTTGGCTCAGTTGAAGGGTGCCTGAATTACATGTGAGACAGGTCATTGGTTCAAACCCAGAGTAGGCTACAGTGGTTAAAAAATTATTAGGGAGTAATCAAATTTTGATTAATTTTCCTTTCTTTCACCTTTTATTTGAGGGAGAAAGAGATGTTCTGAATGAAAAACTCCTCCATAAAGACAAAACACATGCTCAAGAACTGCTGAAACTACAGTCCAAAATTTCCTCTCTGGAAAAAGAATTGGCTGGCCAACAAGTCAATCTTGTCAACATTGAAGAAGAAATGAGTGAAAGGTGGAAGATTTCAATTCAAAAATTGCACCAAGAAATGGCTGAGCTCTCAAACACAATCACGGATCTTAAAAGAGACAAAATCTTCTTCCAAGAAAAACTCACAGCTGCAAAGGAAGATGCAAGTAACAAACAGAAATCGCATTCTCGTCAAATGAGTGTTCTAACTGACAAGAGTGATGTTCTGCGAAGAAGGCTTGCTGCTAAGTTTGAGAAACTGTCACAGATTGTTTTAGCTTCTCAGGAAGTTAGCAGTGAATCTGTTGCAGAGATATTAAAGTCCACTGCAAAGGAGATCGAGGAAATGTGGTTTCAAAAGGATAACTGTATCATCTGTACTCTTGAGAAACCGAACTGTGTGGTCATTCCTTGCCGTCATCAGATTACTTGTTTCAAGTGCACATCTTTTCTAGAAACTTGTTCTTACTGTAGAGGGCCAATTTATGAAAGGATTCTTACTTATGGCTTGTAGTGATGTTTTTCTCTTTTGTTGAACTGACGTGATCAAATCAGTTTATCCTCTGTTAGCACCTGACAACCGAGGTTCATAATATTGCTTCCCCACCCCCTCCACTAAAAGAACACGTACATCCAAGCAACTCATTCCCCAACAAACGTACCCAGTAATCTCTATAAAGACTGAAGGAACAGAAATTCATTTTTTAAGTGACGTTCTCGTTGCCGTCTGCATTGTTGGATCTTAAAGTCCCTACTGTTGGAGAATCGGTTTGATGATGAAGTAACTGTCACCCACTTTAAGTGTGGATTTAGGGTATCTTAGCAGAAAGGTTAACATTCTCGACTGGTTAATTAAGTAATAAAAGTTATCACAGTCAAAGGGTGTTGTTATTTTGCGTGGTGCACTGCCTTAGTGCTGTCCGTCTTGAATAGGAACTTTTCTTCAGTTTTGGTGACTCTCAGACTGTCCATCCTTACCTGCTTCCCCCACCCCTTGTTTTCGTTCCCCACCCAATACATCTCCTTCTCTACGAAAGTCACCTCTTTGCCATTGAATTAGCCAGTGAAGCACATCCCAGTGGCCAAAATAACCTCTTTAAAGGCCTTTCAAACAAACAATGTACAGCACAAGGTATTTGTTGTGGTTTAAGTCTATACTTGGTTTAAATTCTGTTTTCCTTTAATTTTGGATGTAGCTATGAGTGTTAATGAGTTGAGGACAAATCATCATAAGTCAGCCTGAGAAAACAGCCGACATTTGGTGACGCCACCACTGGTTTCCCCGCCAAATGACGTCTTAGAAACGTTCACAGAAATTCCAAACTGATAATGCGTCACTACCCAGACCTGTGTAGTGCTTCTGATTGGTTGTGCCACGTGGGAAATTTATTTCAACCAATCAGAAGGACTACCCAGATCTGGGCTGTTTTCTTAGGCTACATATCCACTGCATCTCATTCACTTTGGTTTTTGAATATTTTTGTTCCAAGCCCTCGGTTTTTGTTTTTATGAAATAAAAATACTTACATTTCTCCTCCCTATATTGTCAGATCATACCCACCCATCCCCCGCCCCCTCAAAAAATACAGTAGTCTCCAACCTCTCTCCTCAAGGCGGCCGTTGTGGACAGCTTATTTATTCACACTTGACCACAAATAGGGTTTAACATTATTGTAATACCCATAGCTCTATCGAAAATTCTAGAAATACCCCCTCTCTACAAAAATCAACATTCTGAACTTAAAAAAGTTGGAATATGTTCAACATATTGTGTACTGATGGTGCGCCTGTTTTTCCTCAGCCACAAATAAAATACATAAATATAAATGTTACGAATATAAGTTACATGCGTAATGTTTCAGAGATTGTATCAACAGGTTCTTCTCAAAACTTGATGCTTCTAGCTATCTTCGTCGCCTGTTGGGCTTTCGTAACAGAGTCGGTCACTCGCTGTCTTTCAACAAGTTCTGTGCCCATGAAATATCCTTCTTGTCGAGGTCTCCCGTGTGTTCCATCTGGAAATGTTATAAGACCTTGACCATCAACTCTTCCATTTTGAAATCTTCCCTCAAACCGCATACCATCGCCTCGAGTAAACGTACCGAAACCGCTGTACTTGCCGTTTTCAAATTCACCCTCAAACTTCGAACCATCTGGGAAATTTGCAACTCCATGGCCGTGGCAAACACCGTTCTGAAACTGACCCATGTACTTCGTACCGTCGACTAAGGTCAGACTACCGACGCCGTGTTTTTTTCCTACGTCGTTCCATTCGCCATCGTAAATGTCTCCAATGGGATAAGTGAACTTGTGTCTTGCAATAACTTGCGAACTGGTTGAAGCCATGGAATAAAGTTGTGAGGAGTTTGTCAACGAAGAGGAGGAAAAAATGCCAGATGTTCAGTGAAAAAGTGTTAACTCTTTTTTAGCACCCCAGAGAGTAGTACAATAGAAGAGAAAATCATGCAGAAAACTAATCAAAGTTTCAAAACAATCACGGAAGCTTTGTTATTCATGTGTAAATGTTCCAGGCGTTTCTCTCTCATCTCCCATAAGCCACTGCAACTTTGTTATAAAATGTCAGCGGTTTCTCGTTTTAGCGCTGTTTTACAAATTCAGGAATTCAATTTCATAAAGTCAAAACAAAAGTTTTTTTGGCTCCGATTTTTGTGAAATATTGATGTCTCCTGCTGTTTTCAGCAGGTTCGATTCAGTTTATTGAGGTTCGTTTTCTTACAATTGCAAATGATTTTACTGCATATTCCCTTGGCATCTGCTAATCCGTCAGTTTCGCGTTTGTTTACACGTCGGAAAGTTGCTCCAGAAACGTCTTCCTTGGAACTCTCTCCAATTTGAGCAACAGGGCTCGATAGCTTCCTCGACACAAATTAAGCTTTTAGGATGGGCTTGATATGGAGCTCTGCTCATGGAAAAGTTCTGCATAACTCACTTCAACGTGAGGAACAGAGAGAATCAGTTCAGGACGACAGTAGTCCAGACATCAATGATGAAGACATTTTCTACGAGACAGTGGGCACTTTTTCGACACAAAAAGAAGATTTAGTTCTTCAAGAACTTGAAAATCAAAACGCCTGTTTATCCAATGAGGAATTGTACACGAAATCAAGAAAACACTTCCCCAATGATGAAAAAATTATACGGTCTGATTGCTCTGAAAACTGTGAGAATGCTAATAGTATTGACAGCAAAAGCATCGCTTCTGCAAAATGTGAAGGATTTACTAGTGGTGTTGACAAGTCAACTGTCTGGACTGCTCATAGTTCTCCAACTGAAGACCTTTACACAGAATCAATGGCTGTCCGTTATGTGAGCTATCAAGAGGAAGGGAAAATACACTCTCAACATCAAAGATCCCCTAAGATGAACAATAATAGTAGGAGTACTTTGGAAACTGAGTGCAATGATGAAATTCAGAGTGTAAGTCCATGTAAAGAAGAGAAGAAAAATGTCAAGGAGTCCAGGTCTTTTTCCCTGCCATTAATCACAGAGGAAGAAGTTTTCACTGGGAGGCATGCAAAAAGCACATCTGAACCAGAATTCGAGAGACCAGTGAAGATATCTCCACCAGTAAAATCTGATGTTCCTTCTTCATGTGCATGGCAGATTGATGTTGACTGTTTTAAATCAAAGAAAAGAAAAAAGCCACCTCAAAAGTATCTAAGGAGCAAAGACAATACTGTAGAGTCTGAGTACAATGACGGCAGCCACAGAAAATTGCAGCAACATCTGGCTACCATGGAAATTGCCACTCAGGAAATGATGGAGAGAAGAAAAGTCTTGGATCTCAGAAGATGGTAATTGATACAGTCAAAGCTTCACTAACAACCACGTCTCTACAATGGCCATCTCTCTATAACGACCACCTTTTTTGGCAGACCATCCATATACTGACTCTTGTTTAAGCCTCTCTCAAATGGCCATCCCTCTACAACGGCCACTTTTTTGGTGGACAGTCCTTACACTGACTCTTGTTTAAACTTCTCTACAACGGCCACTTTCTTCTGTCCTCAAGGTGGCAGTTGTCGAGAGGTTCAACTGTACAACTGTATGTTATAAAACAGTTAAGACTCTTGATAAACATTAACCTGCACAGCTAGCAGGATCATTAGCAGCACAAGCAAAGTTTTGGCAGAGGAATGGTGAAGCCATGTGGAGAATGGGGAGGTGTTGCTTTGAATTTTCTTGTGCCTACCTTCTTGATACCTTCCTGAGAATGGCAGCTTTACCGCCAAAACTCTTACACCTGCAAAAACAACTCTCCTAGCTAAGCGGGCTAGATGAACACCATTCTCCATCCATTAAATCTTTAGTTGATACTAAATGTGTCTGTGCCTCTAACCCTCTAAGCCCAAACAGTTTTTGATCAGCATCAAATTTCTCCTTGTAGTATAAATGCTTTATGAAAAAGAGTATTCTGGAAAAGTAAGGACATGGTCACACAAGATGAATACAGGACAGTGTGATTATCTACATCATACTTTCAATACCTCAATGCGCATATCCTTATATTTTCTGGGTGTTCATAAGGCATTGAAGATCGGAGAATTCCCTGTTTACTAAGCAGAATTCTCTAGCTAACTGTCAATAGCCTATGACTATTTTTCACTCAGATGTGGAGCCTATTTGAAAATATTACACCTTTCTCCCTCTACTAATATTCTTAATGAAAACTCTAACATTGAAACCTCAATATAACAAAGGGCCAAGGGACTGGAAAAAATTTTTGCTCTAAGAAGGTTGTTTCCAATGTTGCATAAAATCAGAGTTTATGTCAATAAAACAGAAACTAATTATTCAGAACAAATATGTTACCAAAACAGAGAAAGAGGTTATTTTCATTAAGGCAATTGGGAAGCGATTTAGTGGCTGTTGCCATTGAGGAGAGGTGTCTGGTGTTTTAACGTGGAAGTATGACTTTACACTGGAAGATTCTTAACTGTTTTCCTCCTTAACAAATATATATTTATATTACATTTAAAATTTTTAGAATTTAGCTTCACATTTTTTAACCCTAGAATAACATTGTATTTCTCAACAGGTATTGTATAAGCCGACCCCAATATAAAAAGTCCTGTGGGATTTCGTCTCTTGTATCCTGTTGGAATTTCCTGTTTAGCTCACTTGGTGCTGGCAGGTAAAACATTCTGATAAAGAATGAGTACTTTCGCAATGACTCATGTAAGAACAGATCTGCATTAAATTAATTAATTTAATGCAGATCTGTTGAAATTTCTAATTTTTCAGCAAAAAGCCACTGACTCAAGAAGAGGCATTAACAATATTGGGATTTAAGCCCCCATTTGGAGAAATAAGATTTGGACCATTCACAGGAAATGCTACTCTTATGAGGTGGGTAGAGACCTACTGTGATTGTGATTCAGCATCCCATCCAAAAGACAAAAGATAGCCTGTGAATGCAGCTGTCTCTTCTCGCTCTTTGCCGCTAGGCACTTTTCAGAGGAGAGACATCTACATCTGCACCTCAATGACAGAAATTCCATACTGATGACTTAAAATCTGTCCAGAATCTCATCAGATCTAATTGGTCGACTTTAATATTTGTTTTACTACTGATTACAAATGAAAAAACACAAAAGGCCACAAGATTAAATGACTATTCCAAAAATTTCCGGTTCCCTTATTCTGACCCTACCTAATTCTCATTGTGTACTACAAGAATCATGTAGCGCAAGACGCAATTCATGTCACACGAGAAACAAGGCGCACCTATTGATCTCGTAACTTACTCTTGAGCAGTACTGTATCTAGTAAATGTTATGTGTATGTTGATTGCAGATGGTTTAGACAGCTAAACAATCACTTTGGAGTGCGGGGTGAAGCTTACTACCTCTACAAACCTAAAGGAAAGAGTTGCACCATTGGTCTCAGTGGAGAGGAAGCCTTGCATCGGCTGAAAAATGGACTGCATGACCCTCAGATGGCCTTTATCTATCACAGTTACAATCATTACTTTTGTCCCATTGGCTATGATGACTCACCCAGCAAGGCTGTAGATGCTTACAGGTGGGTATTAACCCTAGCTTTATTAAAAACCCAAGAGTGACCAACATCAGTTTTCTCCTTATAAAATCAATACATCATCAAGTGAACTGATAATGAGAATTAATAATATGATCAGTGACCAAAGATGAAAATACTGAATTGATTTAAAATCAAATTCTCTCAACTAATCCTTGAAGGAACGGTATGAAGATTAGTCTGGAGAAGTTGTCTGTGGGAAATTTGGCCAACATACAGATTTTCCTTAGTTACTTACCCTTTAGAATTTCTATGGTTGCTAATAAATTGGTGCAGGTTGTGTAGTGATGTCATGTCCTACGAGATGTATGCCATGAATAATTCATTTTGGGGATTTTTATGCATTAGGGATGCATGCGCAAGACTCAGAGGTAACAAAATCACTTCGAATCTCAAAGAAACCCCTTCTGTTTAACTATTCAGGTCACAGTTGTACGAAGATGAAGTGGAAACATGGATTCTGATTGGAGACACCAGCTGCAAACATCCTAGCATTCACTGCAAGAGGTACTGAGCCCCAAGTGTCTTTTGATCCACTGATAAATTCTCCTTATGTTTACTTGTGAACAAAGGGAGAATTTGTCATGAGATCAAGAGTCACTTGGAGCTATATTGTCAACCGCATTGTTTCCTAATAATTTAACAGGCAAGGCATGGCTTAACCTAATATCTTTTCTGACCTAAATTTAGTAATAGTTTAACACCCCATTTCTTACCTCAATAATTAACACCCTACAAGATTTTCTAGTTCAATACATCCAAAGTGTTAACTGATTTTATAGCCAAAAATGTAGTAAAGATAAATAACAATTACACCCCCCTAGCTAGAGTTATACGTAAGTAGGTGGAATATGATCATTTGTGCAGGTGTAGTCCTAAGTAGTTAAATAGTGTATTAATTTTATCTTCCTTGTGAAAGGCACTGAAAATGACTACCGCGTAGGTTGTCAAAACAGCACTACACAGGACTACATTCAATTGGACGATATTACACCTCTAGAAGGGAATAATTTTCTGAATTTCCCAGGTGGAGTGACATTGACACAGACCTGAACAACGAGTCCCCCTTCTACCTTAACATTCGTCAACTTCATGAAGGAATTAAACAAAGGAACACTAAAAAGACAGGTGGGAATCTGCACTGTATCATGGCTTTTCAGAAAAGTACATTCCAGGGCTTTAAAAAATTGAAAGTTCCAAGTCAACGAATACAACAAATGGAGGAAGAGGAAAATCTCAGTAATAGCAGTGTGGAGGAGGAGAATAGTCAAAGTGACTCCAGTGATGAATAGGTGATCTTTGAGTTAGTGACTCCTAAGTTTGTTCCAGGCAACATCTACTCTCCAACTACTTCTTTCCAGTGTAAGTCACTGACAATTTATCATAATCAAGGAGTGGTTCTTTACTGCAATATGTTTAAAGGGCTACTGTCACACATCAGTTCTGTTTCCTACAATTAATTTGCTATCTTTGGGATCAACAAGACAAGGGTGTTTTATGCCATTTCAAAAGACTGGATGTATCATGAAAACTCTGGAAGTGGCTGTCTGTGTTCAGCTGTTTTACAGGCCTTTTGCAAGCACAAAAGGCACACACTTCCAGCACACTGTGGACTGCTTATGTCTGCCTTCATGAGTCCACTAAAAGCAATTTTAAAAGCATCCTCAGATATAATATTGTGATCTAAGTTAAACTCATGAAAAAGTATTTGATTTAAATATTCTAAAGCCAATAACTGAAGTCACATGAAATAACAATGTACATAACAGATTTCAAAAGGCAAACAAGTAACTGGATCTACAATCAGCCTCCAGCCTCAAACAAAAACCCTGAGGCAACTGTCTGTGAAAGACATTAGTTTCTGTACAAGGAAAAAAACGTTCGGACTGTACATTTACAAAAGGTGTTCTTTTGATCTACATGTTTATGTAATTTTTGAAAAATTTATATGGATGAGAGTGCACAAAAATTTACAGAGTGTTCAATAAACATATTTATTATTTATAACTTTTTACAGGTAGATATGAAAAGTTTTTTCTCATTGTTACACCTCATGGAAATCCTTGTAAGGTCTTGAAGTGTGGTTGAAATTAAATTGCACAAAATGATCTGAATTTGTGCTAGTCATAAATTGTAATAAATATTATTACAGTTTATTGATGATTATTATCAGAATTCATTATGATAATGTAATAGTATTTGGGGGAAAATAATGAAGTCTTTCACCCTGTGAATATAAATAGCCATTCACAATACAGTAAGTACATTTATAATTAATGTTTTTGCAAAGTTCAAAATAATTTCCTATTACATGTATGTACAGTTGAATAGGTTTCTGGTGTCAAAATGTTTTCACTCAAAAATTTCTTTACAGGTATACAAGTCTTATACATGACATAACTATTTTTATTATTATATGTAATTAATTTTCCACATAGGAACAACTGTCTTCTATGGTGTACAGCCATGACATTAAACAAAATTATTGCTAAAAAGGATATTTTGGGGGCGAGGACAGCTGTAAATACAGAGAAGGGGAAATCCTAGGCTCCCAGCCTTTTAATAGTGACAATCCTAATGGGTTATAATTCAACAAATTCCGATTCTTTCTATAGTTACTCCTGCAGACTACAATTTAATAACAATATTATTATTAATTATAGCCTGCAAGTGTGACTTTTTATTTAAGTATAAGAATTTATTATTTCTAAAATAAATTCGACTACCTTAATTTATGTGCTAAAATAATTATTACAATAATAATTATTATTATCGTAATAATGTAATAATTGTAATTGCAATTTAAAATCTTCAATTTATTATACATCTACTAATAATCTTAACTGCAATTCACTAAATAGATACATAATAGATACACTGTAAAAAACAGGGAGCTCCATTTAATAATAGTACAATGAAAAAAACTCACCCATCAACAACTATTTAACTTTTTGTTTGAATTGTTATTTCAACAATATTATGTATGTTCATCAAAGCTGATGCATTTGGGTTGAGTTTGGACATATATATTGCTATTTGTCATTGAGGTATTTTAAAATGTGTTCAGCCATTTAATCTCTTGGATTTGAGCTGTTTGTCATAGAGGGAAATCTGAAGGGAGATATCTATTCTGTATGCAAGAGGGCAGAGGGTGTCATACCGTAAAATTCCGAAAATATGCCCTAGGGCTTATATTTTTCAAAGGCCCTTTTTGAGGGGCTTATTTTTGGAGGGGCTTATATTCAAAGGGGCTTATCTACGGAGGGAAATTTGCGTTTCAAAATCGATTGTGCTAGCCTTATAGTTGGAAGTGAATTACCGTTTTTGCTTTGTTTTACTTTGTTTTCAAGGGCAATTTTCCAAGTACAAGCCCTCGGGGGACTTATATTTGGAGGGGCTATTTAACAGAGGGTTTTTTGCGTTACCGGTTTGGGGGGCTTATATTAATGGAGGGGCTTGTACACGGAGGGGCTTATTTTCGGAATTTTACGGTATATTCTGTTTTGAGTAAATCTGTGCTCCAAATTCCAGCACTAATACAGTAAAAACCCATGAGTAAGAACCTAAGATTTAAGAACCTGTTCGGCTAAAATATGCAATTTAGACCCCCTCTATATAAGAACTCTTTAGCCTAAACTTTGGAGAAAGGTTCTTATTTTCAAAAATCATAATATTTACTAATTGCAATTGCAAAAAGGCAAGTTAGTACATGTATAAATGTTGTTTGATTGAGGTCATTGAGAAAATGTTTATAATATTGTGTTTTACAGCACAATCATGTATATAAAGTTGTTTTGACTCAAGAAATTAAAATTCACATGAGAATAGATCTCTATTATGGTCATGTTAAAATATAAGCAATCATTAGGTGTGCAAATTTAAGGGTGTTGATCACTAAAATCTTCTTAGTAACGACATATTTTTGCAAGAAATTAAGAACCTGTTAAGAACCTAGATACCCTAAATTTATGTTAACCACCATTTATGTAAGAACCTGTTTAGGCTAACCCTGGAAAATGTAGGTTCTTACTCATGGGTTTTTACTGTACTTACACAATGTAATCCAATCATAACCCTTGTGTTATATTAATAATACTAATAAAATAAACTATATTAATAGTTATGTAACAATGTCAATCACTACTGAATGAGATCAACATAAGTTGGTGGCGTATTATTGTCATTAATTATGTCTTCCTCAGAGTTCCTTCTTTCTAATTGATGATGCACATGCGGACTACTTGACTGTTTCCCAGTTCTTGATTCTCCTCCAGCGTAACCTGTACCCACTCCATTAATAGCTCCATCACTCAGTACTTTCCACAGCATCTTCGTTTGTTGAAAGGATGAAGGATCAGTTATGGGCTTAGCGTATCCTTCACTGTCAGACTCTGAATCGCTTGAGACGTTTGTTCTTGCATACCAGATCTTTCCTGGCTGTTGCTTGGAGTTGATCTGAGCTGGTGCCAAAAGTATGTATTATTAAACCAAAGTTATTTGAGTGTCAACGTGTTTAGCAGGAAAGTGCTATATTAAAACCATATTTTTAAAAAATGATGAAATAAGTAGCCAACAGTTACCAGCGCTGTACAAACGACTTATTGACAAGATCAAGCAAAACTAACTACGAGAGGACGACTGGGGAACTGACAATTTGACTAACAATAGACGACTGTTTAACTATAACAATAGACGGATCGAAACACACCAATTACTGATTACGAGTCTTCATAGCCAATAACATCACGGCTTAACTGACAGATGACCAATAACATCACGACGTAATTGACCAACCAGATCAATAACCAGAGTATAATACCATCACCTGACGTGATACAACTCACTTTGACTCTGAAGATGACTACCGCACAGGTTGTCGAAACGTCAGTCACTGTCAACAACAACAGTCCTATTCAAGACTACGTTCACCCAGACGATCAAACTCAACCTACTTTTGAAATGACTCCTGGGCTCAAACCTTTCACAATAAAATACATTGAGGAGCCCCACAAAGGTCAAGCCACTCATTTGCAGAGCAAACAAGAGCAAATGGTAAAAAATTGTTTTTTAAAAAAATAATTTATTCCAAAACTTTAATCTTAAGCAGTAATTTTACTGCACCTTTTTATGCTCAACTATGAAGTAGAACCAGAGTGGACATAATACCAATTTTTGTTTTATTCCCTCAAGGCTCTTAGGCAAGTGCAAAATAAGTTGGTTTATTATAAAGATGTAACCTAAACACAAATTGTTGGTATCTTTAAAAAACTACAACTTACTTTTTTGTGCTGTTCTGAAAATGACTTGTCTTGCTGTAAATTAGTTTAGAAAAAAAAAAGGTAAGTCAGAGATGGCAGCTTTGGAGCATCGGTCCTGCACACAAAGTCAGTCACTATAAATAATGAATAATGAATAAGCATGAATAAGCATGCAAATGTCTTGGAGAAGCAAAATTCGAGAGCTACTTGTTCAAAGGACAAACTCTCCTCCTACGCAGACCTTCTTTTGACTTATCACGCAATCCTCCCTCAACAAATGACAGGAGGAAATGTGTGATGAAGCCCTAAGAATGTCTGTGTGGGAGGCTGAGGACAAACCAGAACTCAAGTTTTTTTTTCAAGCCCTACATAACAGGGGCAGATCAAGGATTTTTTTTAGGAGTGGGCACACTCGTCTCTTGCTTTACTTCAACGCCAATAAACCACATAGTTTTTTTTTTTTGCAGAATACCAGTTGTATTAGAAAACCGCAGGTCATCTCAGGGGGGTGTGCACCCCCTGCACCCTCCCCCTAGATCCGCCCCTAATAAGATCCTTACCATTCGTAGGCAGTGGGGGAGCTGGTGAATTAGGAGGCGGCCGAAGATCATTTAATGAAAGCGGCCTTATGTGGTTTTGATCCATTCCTGAATTCTCCCTAAGCCTCTGATGAGGGTGTGGCAGGGGTCGAGGTGAACACTTCCACTTGCAGAAGTTTTCTCTTGAAACATCATAGGCATAATCATATTTTCCACTTTCTCTCTTTACTGGCAAAGGAGTAGACACTGCATACAAGTAAGGTTGGCCTGACTTTGACATTGTTGCCAACTGTTCAGATAACTCAGGGTCAATTTTCAAGTCCCTTGCAAGATCATTGACTATACTTCTCGACTGACCAGCACCTGTGAACACAAATTAATATATGAACATTATATATAAAAATACCCTTCATATTTCCGCCAAGGGTCTACTCAGCATACAAGGGTTCTGTTGATCGTATGTCTAATGATAGTCACTTACATAATTGATTGCAACATTTCAATCATGTACTGCAGTTCTTCATCAGGCAATAAAGTCGATTTACTGAGTGGGACTAACATGTATACCACTCTGGTTGTTAGTGATTGGTGTATCACAAACCTCGCTCAAGGTTGGTGGGTTTCAATCCAAAGCATTGTTGGCATTTTCAGAGGCTGATGGTTCCCAAGGAAACCTATGAAAATACTACTGCCACTACATTATTCTTTAACGCAACTTCTCTCTAGAAGCACTAATAGGATTATCGATATATCTCCAAAAAAATGGAGAAACAGGGAGGGAGAACCATGCATGGACAAGTTAATAGCTACTAAAGAAATGAATCATGCAATGATTATGAAGATTCATTTGTCACAGTTTGGTTCCTGCTGTCAACATACCAGAAAAAACCTTGCTCTCTGTCAGCTGTGTGGGTGTTTCATTAATAAGATCGGCCAGTTTTCTGTAGGCTTCTGCAACCAGCAAAGTTTTTGAGGCCCACTGCCGGATTCCGTCAGAAATCGTACGAAGAGAGTCTTTAAGTCTACAAGCCTGCAAGAAAAAAAGCTTCATTTTAAAAGCTGGTTTGGACAGCACTGGAGTCAGGGTTGCAAGCAAAGTCAAAAAAGTAATCATGACCTGGTGAAAATCATTAAAACTTCAAGTCATTGAGTGGAGTCATAAGAACAATGGAATCATAGTAGGAAAAATTTTTGTTTCCATTTTCTTCCTTCTCTGAAGAAATGCATTGCTTACAATCTAGTACAGACCAGATTGTCAGAAGCACCAGAAACAATTCTAATCACAATGCTCATTCCCAAGCTTGGTAATTGGTTTTAGTTTTAATATTATATAAGGAGAAAAAGTCACCTTAAATATTTCATGTTTGGTTGTTTTTACTTCTAATTCAGCTTGCTCCTGCTCTGCCTGCTGTGAAATGACCTGGAATTTACAAAGAAACAAAATAAAGAAAAGGAAAATACTGGCAAAATTATGTAATACCCAGGCATTGCACCAGGAAGTTGGACTAAAAATACATCGTACTTGAAACCCTAAAATGCATGCACTCCTGCATGGGTGAAGGTATCCTGCAAAAACAGCCATTTCTCCTCACTCTTTGCCACTGGGGATGTTTCGATCTGGGGACGTTTCAGTTCTAAGAAAGGTTTAAAAATTACCTCAACCATTTCATCTGATATAAGTGTTCTTGGTCTTCCTCCATCACTCTTTCTTTTGCTTTGATCCAGCTACAAAGAGGTAAAAACGTATCAAAACTAAGATATCAGTATGTAAGCAACAGAGCCGTAAACAGTACTATTGCTCATTGGACAAAGCAGTCCAACTAAAATGTAGATTGTGTGATGCAATGCTACCTGTGATCAGATAAAATACCAAAGTCTATCATTAAGTCTGCAATAATATATTATGTCGAGGTCCTACCCAACAAGGAGAATTAAACTGTACCCAAGTAGGAAGACTATTGGAAGAATAGTTTTTAAAATCTACGTACAATTTACTGTCACCTATCACCTGTTTCTGTGCTCTACTCATTTTAGTTGCATGCATGGCTGCCGGTTTCCTTGCTTCATCCAAAGCTTTCTCCTGTTGAAGAATTTCTTTGAAACTTTTTCTGTGTTTAGAATACTGTAAGAAAATAACCAAAAGTGAAAACAACAGCTGTTAAGGGAAAGTTCATTTAATATGACAAGGGGGGGATGAAGATATTGAAACTCAAAGCTTCAAATTTTAGCAGCCCCCCTCGCTAGCGGTTCAATTTTTTAGGAGCCCCCTCCTTGGTAGTCAAAAAAATTTCAGAGCCCTCCCCCCCCCTCCTCCTTCAGTTCCTTTGCTCCCCTGAAAAAAGATCGCTAGACTGTATTAAATATATTTACCGTTATTGTCTTCAATGGTTTATACTATGACAAACTTGAGATACAGTTGTGATACAATTTTCTAAAGCATTTTTGGGATGAACAAGAGTGTAATAATTACTGAGACTACATTTGTTACATCTGTAAACCACGTGATATAGCTGAGTTGCACAGGTCATTAAATTGTTGAGTTGAAAACCATCCGATCTGTATGATGATGTCATGTACATGTGTTGGTTTTGAAGTATACAAATTTTCGGAGCCCCCCCCTCCTAGCGCAACAATTTTTTCAGAGCCCCCTCAAAAATTTTCATCAATTCTTCATCCCCCCTTGTCATATTAAATGAACTTTCCCTAAAAACTGGATGCCCCAGATGACTGTTGATAAACTACTAGATTCTCCTAACTCAACTTAGCTGGTGTACATGTATGGTTACGAATCAAAGGGAGAGTTTGAAATTACATCAAGAGTCACCACAGTGTAGGAGCCTCATTCCACACAGCCCTCCTGCATTTTTCACACTAAAGATGGCATTTCTAGCTACCGACGTCAAGATTAGTATTTACCAAATCAGTGGATAGCAATTTTTGCACAATTTGATTGGCGCCATTAATAATAAGATATCCTTGGCTATTCACTGTTTTAGGACAGGAATCAATATTTCGTCCCATTTCGTACTAAGCTCAATATTTCCTCTAGTCTCTCTGGTCTGGTCATGTTCCTCCAATAGACAAGACGACTAGACATCAGCGTGCAAAGAAAGTAGTGTCCGATAGCCCAGGGCTAGTGGATTTTGCCATTGGGCTAGTGAATTATGTTCTTAACTTGCCCGATGGGCAAGTGGCGTTTTTTGAGGAATTCAATGTACAGAAGAACTGTGAAATCAATTCTGTTCATCAAAAAGTTTTCTGGGCTAGTTGAAATGACGTTTGGGCTATGCTAGCTTCAGCTTGCCCGAATGGCAAGCTGTAAAAATGACTTTCTTTGCACCCCAGTGAGACATGTGAGTGGCCAATTTGATTGGAAGAAATTCATAACAGCAAACCCACCCATCAAGTCATCTTTTCTGAGAAGTGCATGCAGGTGATCAAACCTAGTTTCACGACATTTTCAGAAGGCACCATTTTAAAGACAAATGAAGCAGTTAACCAATACCTCTTCACCAAAATCCTTCCACAATGTTGTCCACATACTGGAAACTTCAAAAACCTTACTGAAGACCTCCCGAAGCGCCAAATTTTCTTCAGTTTTGGCCCATTTTAACATGGCAATGGATGCTATTTAAAAAACAATGACAAACTCATTAAACTTGAAGAATAAATTCTGGCCTAAGTGGTTCCCCCGACCCCTTTCCAGCCAGGCATGCACAAAAGTACAAGAAGACAGACAAATTGTGAGATTTTCATCGCGTACAAACAAGAAATTTAATAGGAACTGCAAGTATAAACTAGTCAAAGTTTTAAAAATCCATTACGGAATACATAGATGGTATATAATAATTATTTGTTGGGGTGGCTCAGTGGCTCAGTAGTCACTGATGAGCCACAGTGGGCCACCAAGCCACTAGAACATATACCTATTTCTCAGCTCGTTCTTTAAGACCCTAACCTTGGCTGATGAGCCATCAAGGCAAAGAGCCACTAAAAATATATACCTTTACTTGTTCCTTTAAAACTTACTCTTATATGTATTTATTATATAGACATCGACGAAATACCAGGATTTTTCCAGTGACGAAAATTTGGTATCGAGTGAAGATACAATTTTTATCCTTCACATGTGAAGATATCATGGTTGTCATGGCTACTTCAGTCTCAGCCAATAACAAAAGAGCATCACAGCATCAGCATCTCGCCATTGGTGTCTGTATGATAAACAGAATATTACATGCCCGCTTGCGGATACAAATTTTATCTTCGAGTGTTCAACTCGATATCTCACTCGTTCACTGCGCTCACTTGTGATATACATATTGAGTTGAACACTTGAAGATAAAATTTGTATCCACACGCCGACATGTAATATCCTCCATTTCTTATGTCTGTCTTACACTTAATTATAGACTTATATGTCTTATACCTTTCTCGTTTTATTAACACTCGTCTTGACAAGCGAGCCACCGAGCTACTTTTGTTTAAGACCTTTTAAGATATGGCCTTGTATTCTGTAGTTTCTCCAAAAGTACACTGAACATGATGTTAAATCCGTGAACACGATATGAGCGTGGGACGTGCATTCTACCGATATCAAACTATGATACGATGATATTTTAAATTAAAAAAACACGGTTTCAAACTTGATATACCCAAACTACCCACCCAAGAAATAGCCAACGGGCTTAAAAAGAATGATCTCAGATAAATCAAAAGTTAAGAAAAATCCTTCTTTTCTTATGTAATCCGCTTTCAGCTCTTACTTCTTTCCAGCAAAACTCTTAATGATGGATAACTTAGAAAACTCACCGTCAGCTTTGGCGATCACAACTTTCTGAAAAGTTTCATACACGACTTTCTCGTCAAATATGAGCAAACCAAGAGAACCATGTCCATCTCTACAATTTTTAACCTTATTAGCAGCACGACGAAAAATTTTCTTCGCCATAATTTTCACTGATATAGTGCCAGAAAATTGGAAAATCGTTGTTTATCGCTTCGAGTGTTGATGTCAAGTGTTTCAAAGCGGAATGGCGGAAGTGGATCACATATCCGCACAAGCCCAGTCTGTGACGCGCGGAAGTAGTGGGCGGGGAAAAAACCGGGTAAAAGGAAGGTCATAACCTCATGAGATCAGGCCCAATTTTAGCGGTTCCTCGTACATTCTTTCTAACGGCTACCGCTAAATTTCGTTTCGCCTTGCCCGCCGGAATGTTATTACAAAGCGAAACAAAAATTGAGCCTGATCTCAGGTTACGAAAGCCGAGGGGGGTCTTCCGCCTTCTGACTTCCGACTTCCAACTTCAGACTTCTGACTTGCGACTTCCAACTTCAGACTTCAGATTTAAGACTTCATACATCAAACTTCAGACTTCAGACGTGACAAAGTGCGAACTCCGTATTTCTGATTTCTGACTTCCGACTTCCGATTTCCCACTACTGATTTCCAGCTTCCGACTTCTGACTTGACTCTTCTGTTTGGCTCGATTGCCGTTCGATCCACCACGCGGGTATTAATGCTCAAAGTCAAAGCTCAGTGGAAAGGACGGCTGTACCGTTCTCGCCACAAAAGAGAACAAGTAAACTTGCTCTTGAAAAAGCAACTAAGCACAAAGCCAACCCGGCAACCGATGAGGTTCTCTTGGAGAACCAAAACCATGGTCTTGCCTGACCACAAAGTGGCAGTAACAACACAGTCCAAACACTAGCCGTTAATCTTATTCTAGCCTGCATAACAGGTGCCTTATGAGCTAATTAAGCGAGGCGAACGCGGCATTTTACGCGAAGCGCGAAACGAGTGTGAAGCGCTTCGCTCGTAAAGCGCCTGTTATGCAGTCTAAACGTATTCAAAAAACTATTACCAAGGAAGGAAATACCCGCTCCAGTCAAAAGACTAGAAAAACACTAAGCTGGAATCTGAGTCACAATGCAATTCTCCATAGTAGATGCAGCTTCATTTTAAGCTGCACTTCATTCTTATAACTTTGGATCTGTAAATCACTATCCGTGATAATCTAACATACTGCACAGAAAACTAACGAGTTGGGCCCAGCGTGCTAAAACATTGCAGATTCACGGACTAAAGAAAATCGCTTAGTTTTTTCAGGTCCAGAAGGCACTTTGGAGAAAAATTAGAGCCTTACTCAGCCGTAATAAAAAGCCTTACGCTTTAAACGAGGTCAAAGAAAATGATGCTCTTTCATCAGGGGGCAAATCCTGCCGACCAGAAACAAAAACCACTGTAAATCGATATGTGTGCCATGACCTCCCCGTGTGAGACGAGAGGCTAAAATAACATTTTCTCAGTGAAAAATGTAGAACTTTCCATGACATAACCTACCCAGCAGAAGGAAAAAACGTTACTGAAACAAGCAGCATTTAGGCATAAAGTAAAAGTCGTGTAGGCCTACCACCGCCTTTTATTGCTACGGAGGTCGGAAGTCGGAAGTTGGAAGTCGGAAGTCGGAAGTCAGAAGTTGGAAGTCGCAAATTGCAAGTCAGAAGTCCGAAGACCCTCCTCGGGTTTTGTAATTAAACAGTGCCTGAAAGACTATGATGTACGTTTCTAGACCTTGTTTCAGTTAATCAGTTTAAGTAATAATCCGGGTGAGGTGGATAGCAATTTCTTTTGTTATGCGGCAACGGTGCTTTCCCCACATAGGAATGTTCTCATTTTTACACAGAGAATGCATAAACCTACATGAAGGCCGTTTACGCAATAAATTGCATTTACACTCCACTTTGAACTGGTGTTTTTTTGTGTTAAAAGATTTTGACCAATCACAAGAGTTGAAAACAATAGCCAAGAAAAGTTTACAATTTTACATGTTCCCCAAATAGGATTTCTTTGTTATTCAAACTGAGACCAGATTTTGTTATATTTATGGAAGATGGTTGGAAAGTAAGGATGAATATATGTACTGCATTATGAAGTTTTGTTAACTTTTGCTGTTTAAGCCAATCAGCAGTAAGTACAGACAATAGAAAAGTTAGCACCTTTTTTGCATTCCAACATCTTCTTTGCCGTGGTCGCTATCATTCTTATATGGACCGTTTCTTAAATTGTGAACCCTGATTTGCAAAGAACCTGGTACCATTATCTTCCACTCCCTCCCCACCTCTCTTATTTCTTCCTGCAGATAGTTCAGTTCCAGTCCAAGATGTTTGCCATACGTTATTTTTAATAAGTAGTCCCGGAAATGGGTGTTTTCAAGAGAGCACGTGTTACTAAATACTGCGTAAGTGATCCGGAAAACCACAGCTTGAAAATTCATATTAGATGACGCAAGCTTAAATTAAGGTTTCTAAAAGTCGATAAAAGGCTGCCATTAAAAAGTAAATTTAGCCGGGGCTATCGACCAATGTTTAATTTCTTCGTAAAGAACTTGTACTTGTGTGGAGCTATTTTTATTATTGTACATGTTTCTTTTCCATTCGGCCAGTGAATCTCGGTCAGCTATTCCCATTATCCAATTAGCGTAGTCTCCCCGCAGACGTCCTTTGGGGTTTGTTCGTCACGCATTCAAATGAATGAGACAAATAAGGGCATAAACAACTGAAGTACCGACAGGGACATGGCTTCCTTCTCAATGCGTGAAACGACCGGTTTTGAAATTCAGACGGGGACATACATACCCCCATGCCACCACCACCATTAGCCGGGAACATTTTTACGAAAGCTAACATTTCATTCAAAGAATAAAAGAAACTGAATAAAACAACCTGATGTGCTCGTTTGCTTTAAAATATCTGCTTATTAAGCATCAAAATAGTCAGAAGCAAAATGGATCGAAATGCACCAATGACAATTCCTGAACTTGACCTCTTGAATTTTATTGGTTTCCTAAGAGATCCGCCAGTGTAAAATATACTACTGTACTAGAGTAAAACTTAGGTTTTTGCGCGTTTATATTGAAAGTCTTACAATGTCTTCGCAAGAGCCGCCGAACAAGAGACCCAAACAAGTCGAAAATAAGCAGGGAACACTTTTATCGTCGGTAAAACCATGCACTAGTGACACAGAGCCTGGTGTATCCGAATCAAAGAACAACCTATCGGGAGAGAAGCGACGACCGGAAATGCGTCTGCTGTTCACGGGCTAAGAACAACCCGGGAAATGAAAATGATTTGGAGCCATGCACAACAATAGCTGGCAAGTATGCTTTAACCGAGGGACCCAAGTGGGAGGGGGGGGGGGTTAATGTGGGCCACTCGCTTAGCCCCCCAGTCATATATTCTTGCTACGGGCCTGCAGCAGCAATGACGACATTATTACGATAATGGGGTACGATCTGCCTCGTACCCAGACGTCTCTTTACAAGCAAACTTCAAAACAAGAATTAGTACTAGTTTATACCAAAAAAAAGAATCTTTTCCAAATTGGCGCGCGCAAGCTATTAAGACGTTTCTCAGATGATTTTCCCTTGTTAAGAATTGCCCCGGTACTTCAAACTATGCAAATTCTTATTTTGTGTATCAAACTTTATGCACTACTCGTCATCGTAATACTTTAAATGTATACTAGTAACAGTTGACACTACAGCTGCCCCCGTTCTGTATACTGTCAGTCAATAGCATTCTTGCTCGTTGTGTAGCTCTTTAAAATATACCGAATCACAGTGAAGATTTTCACACATATTCCATACAACAGGTGAGATAAATACAGGAAACGCAAGGTTCCATGCACAGTTTCAGCTGGACATAGTTAATTGAGTGGAATGGTTATGAAACCCGTCAGACTCCTTTGTTATATGTTTTTGTGGACCTGAAAGTGCACAACGTTCAAAAGAATTCCTATCATTTTGATTGTATTGACCAATAAAAACGTTGCATTAATTTATTCCGTAACAATTTGCCAACAGAAAACAAAGGATTGTGCACTTTCACGGTGCTTTGAACATAAACTGTAGCACTGTTGTTTTTATCATTGATGTTTGCCGCTTTTCATAACCAGTCTCCTCTAATAACTATGAGCTGGATTTACACAGCTTTGATCAAAACATTCTCAGTTTCGACAGTTTATCTAACCCATAAGAAAATATTCAATTAGAAGTTGAATATTTCGCTATTTCTCTTTCACTTTTTACATTAAGTTCATTTTATTTGCCGGAAAGTAATTAAGCCTCAGAAATTAAAAGGACGTTTGATCGATTCACGCTCGCGCATTCTAGTCTTATTTGAAAATTTATAACGGAAGGACATCTGTGAGCAGGGAATAAGTCAGCACAGAGTTTGATTGTCGGCGAACTTCTGTAATCGTCCATCGTTCTTCTAGTGATAAGCTAGCCGTTGTTCACTCGTCCTGCTTGTTTGGGGCTGAGTCTTATTCCCGTCAAAGAGAGAGAAAGAGTGTCTGGCAAGGTTTCCAATATAAATCAAAGATTTGTGAACTCGTGTCTGGCAAACTCTCCAAGTATTTATATATACACAGTTAAACGCACCTTATAACCTCATTTGGGCTTAACGAGTGTCTGTTGGTCCATAACTTTCAAAACAACTGCTCCACAGAATGTCACTGCGTAACGCAAAAGAGTATCGAAGTATGACTGAACAATAAATGTCACAAAATCTACCTGAGCGGTCCCTTCGGGATTTTCTGTCTTTACGTCATCCTAACCATTTCGTACTTGCGGGCGCAAACAATAGAAACGTCATCATTACCTACCGTTTCCTGGCGGCCCCTGTTCAAGCAAATCGAGATTTTTTTTTATATTGACTGTATGACTGTATATTTCAGCTCTAAGTACTTTCCTTAATTTTCGCGCGAGTTACTAGAGTGAGGCCTTCCAAGGGGTAAAAGCGACATGCGACACGGCCCTGAAAACTGGCGACATGGGAATTTTTAAAAAGCGAGAAGTGACATGCCTACGCTGCTAAAATGCGACAGCGACATACTAAACAGTGAAAAACGACGGTGACGTTGGAAAGTTGTGCATTTTATCAATAAAAGTGACTCAGAATACAGGAAATTGCATTTCTGAGGGTTCAGATTTTCCAAATTTTCCGCAGGAGCCTACCCTTAAAGAAGAAGAAGAAGCGTTCATCCTTCGCCGCTCACAAAGTTTTGCCAACTGACCACCATGAAAATCCTGTTATAGCCCTGTTGCGAAACAGTTTCTCGCAAAACAAAAATTACTGGTACAGTTATGTACACTTCAAAAAACGACAGCGACATTTGCAGCTGTAGATTAGGCGACAACGGTCTCCTAAAGCAAGCGACATTGCGACACAGCTACCCCCCTTGGAAAGCCTCTAGAGTGCCTCCTCGGGATTTCGCCTTCTGGGCGAAATCCCTGCGGGGGCAATAATATCATTGTCTTTTTTTTTCTCAATGAAAAGCATGTTGCTGTCAACTGACTCCGAATAAATACCTGTATTTCATTATTATACTTTTTGTCAACCTTTTTGTTTTTGACCTAATTGTTATGAAAAATAAAATAAAACGGAAAGGCATTTCATAATCAATAGTTTTTCGATGAAGACACCAGCCATTACTTGTTTGTGCATCGTTTATTGAAAACGTTTCGTGGTGCTTTTCTGCGAAAACGTAACTACATGAATACTTAACTTGCACTCAAAGAATGGCTAATTGTGAAAAATAGACATTCCACCCAATAGTTCGATAAAGAGTAAAAAACTCTTCCTTTAATTGAAAATCCACTTACAAAAAGGAAGGAGTGGGAATTAAATTTCTTTTTGATAGTTCTGTAATTAACTTGTTTTCTCAGTTTTCGACACACTTGAACGCCCTTTCTGGAAAGCTTATCTCTTCTGAAGGAAAATAAATAGTCATTTTCGTGCAACGGAAGCAAAACAACTCACAACGTCATCTGTATAGTTGAAAATAGCGCAGTGCGCACAACTTATTACACACGAATATACATAAGGAACACACAGTGTAGTGTGGGAAATTGGCACGAAGGCGTAACAAGTTTGTTTGGTAGTTGTACGTAAACAAAAACAATGCAAGCAACGTGTATATCTTAGGCAAGCCAATCAGGATACAATAATTTTTATATTAGCCAATCACGAAAGAGCATTAAATCAGGCTGGAGCCACGGGTCCGTCCGCTGGACAAGGCCAACGCGGTCTCTAGACACGAGATTCAACAACCTGTGTATAGAAGACACCACTGTTTGCAAGCTCTGTTTTTTTTTATTCAAATGTGTAACGAGTAATCAAAAGAATATTTTGTTTCAAGAACCAATGCGCTTCTGGTAAGCACATTAACATCGATAGGTAACGTCAGAGTGAGCATCACTATTGCATCAGTTTTCTAGTACTTGTCACCACTTTTAAAGTTTGAATAGTGCATCCGATTATCGGTTTTATTATAAAAATTAGTGCTTAAGATTGTTTAAAACCTCGTCAAGTTGTTACTGTGATCTTATCAATCCACTATCCCTTACCAAAGCTGCGTTCGACGTTAGGAGACTGCAACCTCTAATCTTGGGATTCCTATGGTAAAACACGATCAACTGAATGAAGATGAACAGATTGCACAATGGCAAAAGATTTTGTACCTTAAGCGCTGCCCGGTTCACTGACAACTGTGATCTCGTGTCTCCGTCGCAATCATTGTCAACCAGGTTGACGTTTGACGTTCGATGTTTCCATGCCCGCTTCGGACTTTTGTAGTGTCGTAATATGATTTTCTTTTAAAAAATATGGATGTCTACGATCTACTTCTCATTTTATGGACCATGCTCGAGGGTGAATAAAACATTTTAAATATGAAGCCGTTTACGCGAAAAGCATAGAAACAATGTTTATTTTTTTTTTTTAAAAAAAACATTTTTTCATGACCTTTACCCAGTTTTGAACTAAAGCTTGGCTTTAAAGCTAAAAAAATTTAACGTACTCAGTAATCTATGATTCCCACTAATTTAAGCTCTATTTGATTCAATGTCTCCATTTTCTACTTTTTCGGCAGAGTTCCGACTTTGGACAGAAGACATTGTCGGAAAAGAAATCCGATAAGCGTCATTTGATTACTATTAACTTTATGAACATTAATTAGAAACATATGACTACATCACAACATGAACTTTGTAACGAATAAGAATAGTCTCGATATTTCACAATTTGTGACCAGAGTTCTTAGTGAATTTACTGAACCAAATAAGGACAAAGAAAGTGTTATTTTGCAATAATAGCTTAATTTAGGTGCATTGCAATATTGTGAGCTCGGAAAATTACTGTACACGTGAATACTGGAAAATTACTGTCTCGTGTGGTAGAAAACTTCTGTAAACGTAGGATTGGGTGTGAGTTCGCCGGTCTCTGATCGTTGAACGCGATTATATTAGATTGTTGGATCTAGATTGTAATAAACCGTTTGTATTCGAAAAGTATACAGTCCTCTTGATTGTTAAGTGTACCAGCGTACGGAGTCGTGAGAAATCCCCGACAGACATTACTCACTCCAGTCGACAGTTTAGTACGAAATTTTGCATCACAGGATCTAGAGAAATTCGAAGGTGTTCTAGCTGAAATAAGTAATACGCGCACTGCTGCCACTAAAGCTGAGTGGAACCTTTATAACTCCATATTCTTTTGTATGAAAGTAACGACGACAATTGGTAAGTCATGTATCACTACTTTAGAAACGAGAATGGGAGTTAAGCCGAATTGTATTCCGTAATTATTTTTGGGATCGTTAGGGGGGACGCACCGGTTTAGCTATAGCCCACTTAGGAAAAGAGTGATAGCCTGGGACCCAAACTAAGCGCGCGCGTATTTATGGGATTGTCTGGGGGGTGGGGGGCAAAGTGAGCAGCCACTTGGTATTATGTCGAGGCATGCAAGTTGTTGAGTGCCTTTGTGCACAAATAACTTCAGGAACTCCCCTGGTCTGGCATTCTATAGAATACCAAAGACAAGCCATATACAGCGAGAATATGTACGTTTGTTTCGGAACGCTGATTTGAAGCTGAACTCCGATAGCACAGGAATTTGCATTCTTCCAGTTTTTCTCAAACTAGTAAAATCTCCCAGGCACATCTTCCTTCAGCTTCACATTTTCATGCTTTTTTTCCTTTCAATTGCACCTTCCTTTTTGCTATTTTGAGCTGTTTTAACTCCGCTTAAACATTCCACTCGGCTTTCTGCCATGTTTGTTTACATGTGCTAAAATAATTATTACAATAATAATATTGTATTTAAATTCTCCAATTTATTATACATCCACTAATAATCTTAACTGCAATTCACTGCACTCATAGATACACTGTAATAAACAGAGAGCTCCATTTAATAATAGTACAATGAAAAAAACTCACACATAAACAACTATTTAACAATTTGTTTGAATTGTTATTTCAACAATATTACGTATGTTCATCAAAGCTGATGCATTTGGGTTGTGTTTGGACATATATATTGTTATTTGTCATTGAGGTATGTTAAAATGTGTTCAGCCATTTAATCTCTTGGATTTGAGCTGTTTGTCATAGAGGGAAATCAGAAGGGAGATATTTATTCTGTATGCAAGAGGGTAGAGGGTGTCATATATTCTGTTTTGAGTAAATCTGTGCTCCAAATTCCAGCACTAATACTTAAACAATGTAATCCAATCATAACTCTTGTGTTATATTTAATAGTACTAATAAAATAAACTATGTTAATAGTTATGTAACAATGTCAATCACTACTGAATGAGATCAACATAAGTTGGTGGCGTATTATTGTCATTAATTATGTCTTCTTCAGAGTTCCTTCTTTCTAATTGATGATAAAAATGTGGACTACTTGACTGTTTCCCAGTTCTTGATTCCACTCCAGCGTAACCTGTACCCACTTCATTAATAGCTCCATCACTCAGTACTTTCCACAGCATCCTCGTTTGTTGAAAGAATGAAGGATCAGTTATGGGCTCTGCGTATCCTTCACTGTCAGACTCTGAGCCGCTTGAGATGTTTGTTCTTGCATACCAGATCTTTCCTGGTTGTTGCTTGGAGTTGATCTGAGCTGGTGCCAAAAGTACATATTATTAAACCAAAGTTATTTGAGTGTCAATGTGTTTAGCAGGAAAGTGCTATATTAAAACCATATTTTTAAAAAATAATAAAATAAGTTGAGGACACTATTTCTATATCCCCTTTGGAGACAGGTCCCCATTTCACGTGGTCATCTGAACCACACAAAGGTCAAGCCACTCATTTACAGGGAAAACAAAAGCAAAATAAAACAGTAAAAAAATGGGGGTTTTTAATTAATTTATTCCAAAACTTTAATCTTGAGCAGTAATTTTACTGCATCTTTTTAAGCTCAACTAGGTAGTACAAACAGAGTGGACATAAGACCAATTTTTGTTTTATTCCCTCAAGGCTCTTAGGCAAGTGCAAAATTAATTGGTAAACATAAATTGTTGGTATCTTTAAAAAACTACAACTTCCTTTTTAGTGCTGCATTTTCCTTTGCTGAATTTGTTATGAAAGTAACTTGTCTTGCTGCAAATTAGTTTAGTTTAGAAAAAAAAAAGGTACTTCAGAGATGGTAGCTTTGAAGCATCAGTACTGCACACAAAGTCGTTTAATGCTTTTAAGAATGCGGTTAAAGGACGTGCACTTGACGAGTTTTTAAGCTATTGACACTCAATAGGTGTAATTATGCATATTTTATATCTTTTAAATAATATGGTAATGTTTTATCACTTTCAAATGTTTATTTTAGATTTCTATTGTTCATATTAGATTTTATTGTAATTGGTATGTGAAAACCCATTTTAATTGGATGTACCAATAAAGTTGATTGATTGATTGATTTAAAGTCAGTCACTACAAATAATGAATATGTCAAGGACAAAGACAAGCATGCAAATGCCTTGGGCAAGCAATATTTGAGAGCTTCTTGTTCAAAGGACAAACTAGCCTCCTATGCAGACCTTCTTTTGGCTTATCATGCAATCCTCCCTCAACAAATGACAAGAAGAAATGTGTGATGAAGCCCTAAGAATGTCTGTGTGGGAGGCTACAAACCAGAATTCAAGTTTTTTTCAAGCGCTACATAACAGGGGCGGATCAAGGATTTTTTTTAGGAGGGGGCACACTCGTCTCTTGCTCTACTTCAACGCCAATAAACCACATAGTTTTTTTTTTTTGCAGAATATCAGTTGTATTAGAAAACCGCAGGTCATCTCAGGGGGGTGCGCACCCCCTGCACCCTCCCCCTAGATCCACCCCTGATAAAATCCTTACCATCTGTAGGCAGCGGGGGAGGTGGCAAATTAGGAGGCGGCCGAAGATCATTCAATGAAAGCGGCCTCCTGTGGTTTTGATCCATTCCTGAATTCTCCCTAACTCTCAGATGAGGGTGTGGCAGGGGTTGAGGTCCACGCTTCGACTTGCGGAGCTTCCCTCTTGAAACATCATAGGCATAATCATATTTTTTACCAATTTCTATCTTTACTGGCAAAGGAGTGGACACTGCATACAAGTAAGGTTGGCCTGACTTTGACATTGTTGCCAACTGTTTGGATAACTCAGGGTCAATTTTCAAGTCCTTTGCGAGATCATTGACTATACTTCTTGACTGACGAGCACCTGTGAACACAAATTAATATATGAACATTATATATAAATACCCTTCACATTTCCGCCAAGGGTCTACTCAGCATACAAGGGTTTTGTTGATCATATGTCTGATGATAGTCACATAAATATTGATTGCAACGTTTCAATCATGTACTGCAGTTCTTCATCAGGCAATAAAGTCGATTTACTGAGTGGGACTAACATGTATACCACTCTGGTTATTCGTGATTGGTGTATCACAAACCTCGCTCAAGGTTGATGGGTGTTGATCCAATTGTTGGCATTTTAAGAGGCTGGTGGTTCCCATGGAAACCTCTGAAAATGCTACTGCCAATATATTATTCTTTGACACAACTTCTCTCTGGAAGCACTAATAGGATTATCTCCAAAAAAGGAGAAGCAGGGAAGGAGAACCATGCATGGACAAGTTAATAGCTAATAAGAAGTGAAGATTCATTTGTCACAGTTTGGTTCCTGCTATCAACATACCAGAAAAAACTTTGCTCTCTGTCAACTGTGTGGGTGTGTCATTAATAAGATCAGCCAGTTTTCTGTAGGCTCCTGCAACCAGCAAAGTTTTTGAGGCCCACTCCTGGATTCCGTCAGAAATCTTACACAGAGAGTCTTTAAGTTTACGAGCCTGCAAAAAAAAGATTCATTTTAAAATCTGGTTTTGACTAGACTTTAAGTTATATATATAATATAAGCACAGTGGAATCATAGTCATAAAATTTATTGTTTCCATTTTCTTCCTTCTCTGAAGGAATGCATTACTTACATTCTAGTGAAGTCCAGATTGTCACAAGTGAAGGATTAATTCTAGTCACAATGCTCATTCCCAAGCTCAGTAATTGGTTTTAGTTCAGTATTATTCAGCTGTGTATGGAGAGAGAGAGTTACCTTAAATATTTCATGTTTGGTTGTTTTGACTTCTAATTCAGCTTGCTCCTGCTCTGCCTGTGAAATGACCTGGAATTTACAAAGAAACAAAATAAAGAAAAGGAAAATACCTGCAACATCATGTAATACCTTATTATAGGAAATTAACGCTCCATGAAATTAACTTGAATCGTTAAAATTCGCGTTAATTTAAGTCGCGTTAATTTTGTTGAGAATTAATTTACGCGACGTTAATTAAGTGCAGCGTTAATTTCTGTGCTCTTAATTTCCGTATTTTAACCTCAATTTTGGAACCTGTCCAGACATTCTTGACACCTAAAAACATTAACTACAAGCTTTCTTTCTTTCCATTTACCCTCTATTTTTCATCTTTCACAAAAGTTAAGGCAAAGGTTTACAACATTCGAGTTCATCCTTCATCATTGTCGCAGTCAGAAGAAATGTCAGCTCAGTTTTGTTCAATTTTGAATTTTTTTGCATCCATTGTTGAAATAAATTTGTTCCAGTTGTCACCACCAACTGTGTCTTAATCGCGTTAATTTCCTTTAATATGAAACTCTACCTCCTCTTTCGCGTTAATTTTTTTTATTCGAAAGTCGTTTTCCATTAAATTCGCGTTAATTTAAGTCGCGTTAATTTCCAATACCTTAATTTCATGGAGTGTTAATTTCCTATAATAAGGTAGTCAGCCATTGCACTGAGAAGTTGGATTAAAAATACATGGTAGTTGAAAATACCCTCCAAGCTGCAACCACTTTAGGTGCCATGGCAACTAACATTTTGGTACTGGCGTCTTAATTTGGAAAATAGTCACCAAGTTGGCGACCAGAGAAACCTGATACTTGAAGAAATAACATGGATGTTACTCGACATGGATTATAACCTTAAGTTACCATATACACTTGTGAATTACATACGGGAAATGCTGTTTAGAAACATTGTTTTGGCTGAACAATACCATTCTTAAGCCCAAATTTATGATTAACCAATAATTAAAACTTTAACTATTGATATATATTTTGGTGCCAAAAAAAATCCTTTGGCAACTAAACCTAAAGAGTTCATGGTCGCCATATGACCACCAAACAAAAAATTTAACTTGGAGGGTTATGAAACCCTTAAAAAAGATATTAAACTTCACTCCTGCATGGGTGAAGGCAGTATACGGAATGTCAGTAAACCAAAACAGTTTAATAAAGTCAAGTCTAAGAAAGGTTTAAAAATTACCTCAACCATTTCATTTGATATTGTTCTTGGTCTTCCTCTTGGATCACTCTTTCTTTTGCTTTGATCCAGCTACAAAGAGAAAAAAAATGTATAAAAGGAAGGTATCAAGGTACGTTAGTAGCAGAGCTGCAAACAGTACTTGGTCATTGGACAAAGTCCAACTAAATTGTGGATTGTGTGATGCAATGCTTACACCTGCAATCAGATAAAATACCAAAGTCTGTCATTAAGTTTGCAATAATATTATCTTGAGGTCCTACCCAACAAGGAGAATTAAACTGTACCCAAGCAGAAAGACTATTAGAAGAATAGCAATGTTCTAAAATCTACAATTTACTGTCACTTTCACCTGTTTCTGTACTCTACTCATTTTAGTTGCATGCATGGCTTCCCGTTTCCTTGCTTCATCCAAAGCTTTCTCCTGTTGAAGAACTTCTTTGAAAGTTTTTCTGTGTTTATAATACTGTCAGAAAATTGAAACCAAAAGTTAAAATAACAGCTATTAAAAACAAAAAGCCCCAGATGACTGTTGATAAACTACTAGATTCTCCTAACTCAACTTAGCTGGTGTACATGTATGGTTACGAATCAAAGGGAGAGTTTGACATTAGATCAGGAGTCACTACAGTGTAGGAGCTAATTCCACACAGCCCTTCTGCAATTTTCACACTAAAGATGGCATTTCAAGCTACCAATGTCAAGATTAGTATTTACCCAATAAGTGGATTATTAGCAATTTTTGCACAATTTGATTGGCTCCCATTAATAATAAGATATCCTTGGCTATTCACTGTTTTAGGATAGGAATCAACGTTTCATCCCATTTTGCACTAAGCTCAAAAAAAAATTTCCTTTAGTCTCTCTGGTCTGGTCTTGTTCCTCCAACAGACAAGACGACTAGACATGTGAGTAGCAAACCCACCCATTAAGTCATCTTTTCTGAGGAGAAGTGCAGGCTGGTGATCAAACCTAGTTTCACGACAGTTTCAGAAGATAAATGAAGCAGTAAACCAATACCTCTTCACCGAAATCCTTCCACAATGTTGTCCACATACTGGAAACTTCAAAAACCTTGCTGAAGACATCCTGAAGAGCCAAATTTTCTTCGGTTTTGGCCCATTTTAACATGGCAATGGATGCTATTTAAAAAACAATGACAAACTCATTAAACTTAAAGAGTCAATTCTAGCCTAAGGGGTTCCCCTGACCCCTTTCCAGCCACGCATGCACAAAGGTACAAGAACACAGACAAATTGTGAGATTTTCATCAGTTACAAACAAGAAATTTAATAGGAATTGCAAGTATTAACTAGTCAAAGTTTTAAAAATCCATTAC